>CM057822.1:19602407-19626527 GCA_030067965.1 Latrodectus elegans | reverse complement strand
TGGAGAAATTGCATTTACGTTATTGCTGAGACAATAGCATTTAAATTGCAGAAATTTATATTTCTTACAAAATATTAAACATACTTTTTGAAATTTTAACTCGAGAGCATACTTGAAAATTTTATAAATCCTTCACACAATCAGTAAGGTTTTAGTAATTAACGTAAATAAAATTTAATAGTAGCTGTTTGCAAGAGGCCTCGGTGGCGCGACGGTAGCTCGTCAGATTCCAGATCACAAGGTTGCTTGTTCAAATCACGTCCGGGTCATGTGATGTTTTATGAATATTTTTTCATTACTATGAGACTACACGAAGCTCGATGAACACTGAATGGAGAAATTGCATTTACGTTATTTGCTCAGACAATAGCATTTAAATTGCAGAAATTTATATTTCTTACAAAATATTAAACATCCTTTTTGAAATTTTAACACGAAAGCATACTTGAAAATTTTATATCTCCTTCACACAATCAGTAAGGTTTTACTAATTAACGTAAATAAAATTTAATAGTTCCTGTTCGCACGAGGACTCGGTGGCGCAACGGTAGCGCGTCTGACTCCAGATCAGAAGGTTGCGTGTTCAAATCACGTCCGGGTCATGTGATTTTTAACGAATATTTTTTCATTACTATGAGAGTACAAGAAGCTCGATAAACACTGAATGGAGAAATTGCATTTACGTTATTGCTCAGACAATAGCATTTAAATTGCAGAAATTTATATTTCTTACAAAATATTAAACATCCATTTCAAAATTTTAACACGAGAGCTTACTTGAAAATTTTATATCTCCTTCGCTCAATCAGTAAGGTTTTACTAATAAACGTAAATGAAATTTAATAGCAGCGGTTCGCAAGAGGACTCGGTGCGCAAATGTAGCGCGTCGGACTCCAGATCAGAAGGTTGCGTGTTCGAATCACGTATGGGTCATGTGTTGTTGTATGAATATTCTTTCATTACTATTAGACTACACGAAGCTCGATAAACACTGAATGGAGAAATTGCATTTACGTTATTGCTGAGACAATAACATTTATATTGCAGAAATTTATATTTCTTACAAAATATTAAACATCCTTTTTGAAATTTTAACACGAGAGCATACTTGAAAATTTTATATCTCCTTCACACAATCAGTAAGGTTTTACTAATTAACGTAAATAAAATTTAATAGCAGCTGTTCGCAAGAGGACTCGGTGGCGCGACGGTAGCTCGTCTGATTCCAGATCAGAAGGTTGCTTGTTTAAATCACGTCCGGGTCATGTGATGTTTTATGATTATTTTTTCATTACTATGAGACTACACGAAGCTCGATAAACACTGAATGGAGAAATTGCATTTACGTTATTGCTCAGACAATAGCATTTAAATTGCAGACATTTATATTTCTTACAAAAAATTAAAAACCATTTTGAAAATTTAACGTGAGAGCTTACTTGAAAATTTTATATCTCCTTCACACAATCAGTAAGGTTTTACTAATTCACGTAAATAAAATTTAATAGCAGCGGTTCGCAAGAGGACTCGGTGGCGCAACGGTAGCGCGTCTGACTCCAGATCAGAAGGTTGCGTGTTCAAATCACGTCCGGGACATGTGCTTTTTTACGAATTTTTTTTCATTATTATGAGACTACACGAAGCTCCATAAACACTGAATGGAGAAATTGCATTTACGTTATTGCTGAGACAATAGCATTTAAATTGCAGAAATTTATATTTCTTACAAAATATTAAACATACTTTTTGAAATTTTAACTCGAGAGCATACTTGAAAATTTTATAAATCCTTCACACAATCAGTAAGGTTTTAGTAATTAACGTAAATAAAATTTAATAGTAGCTGTTTGCAAGAGGACTCGGTGGCGCGACGGTAGCTCGTCAGATTCCAGATCAGAAGGTTGCGTGTTCAAATCACGTCCGGGTCATGTGATTTTTTACGAATTTTTTTCATTATTATGAGACTACACGAAGCTCCATAAACACTGAATGGAGAAATTGCATTTACGTCATTGCTGAAACAATAGCATTTAAATTGCAGAAATTTATATTTCTTACAAAATATTAAACATCCTTTTTGAAATTTTCACTCGAGAGCATATTTGAAAATTTTATAACTCCTTCACACTATCAGTAAGGTTTTACTAATTAACGTAAATAAAATTTAATAGCAGCTGTTCGCAAGTGGACTCGGTGGCGCTACGGTAGCGCGTCTGACTCCAGATCAGAAGGTTGCGTGTTCAAATCACGTCCGGGTCATGTGATTTTTTACGAATATTTTTTCTTTATTATGAGACTACACGAAGCTCGTTAAACACTGAATGGAGAAAAAGCATTTACGTCATTGCTCGGACATTAGCATTTAAATTGCAGAAATTTATATTTCTTACAAAATATTAAACATCCTTTTTGAAATTTTAACTCGAGAGCATACTTGAAAATTTTATAACTCCTTCACACAATGAATAAGGTATTACTAATTAACGTAAATAAAATTTAATAGCTGCCTTACGCACGAGGACTCGGTGGCGCAACGGTAGCGCGTCTGACTCCAGATCAGAAGGTTGCGTGTTCAAATCACGTCCGGGTCATGTAATTTTTTACGAATTTTTTTTCATTATTATGAGACTACACGAAGCTCGATAAACACTGAATGGAGAAATTGCATTTACGTCATTGCTGAAACAATAGCATTTAAATTGCAAAAATTTATATTTCTTACAAAATATTAAACATCCTTTTTGAAATTTTAACTCGAGAGCATACTTGAAAATTTTATAACTCCTTCACAAAATCAGTAAGGTTTTACTAATTAACGTAAATAAAATTTAATAACAGCTCTTAGCAAGGGGACTCGGTGGCGCAACGGTAGCTCGTCTGACTGCAGATCAGAAGGTTGTGTGTTCAAATCACGTCCGGTTGATGTGATTTTTTACGAATATTTTTCCATTATTATGAGACTACACGAAGCTCGATAAACACTGAATGGAGAAATTGCATTTACGTTATTGCTGAGACAATAACATTTAAATTGCAGAAATTTATATTTCTTACAAAATATTAAACATCCATTTCAAAATTTTAACACGAGAGCTTACTTGAAAATTTTATATCTCCTTCGCTCAATCAGTAAGGTTTTACTAATAAACGTAAATGAAATTTAATAGCAGCGGTTCGCAAGAGGACTCGGTGGCGCAAATGTAGCGCGTCGGACTCCAGATCAGAAGGTTGCGTGTTCGAATCACGTATGGGTCATGTGTTGTTGTATGAATATTCTTTCATTATTATGAGACTACACGAAGCTCGATAAACACTGAATATAGAAATTGCATTTACGTTATTGCTGAGACAATAGCACTTAAATTGCAGAAATTTATATTTCTTACAAAATATTAAACATCCTTTTTGAAATTTTAACACGAGAGCATACTTGAAAATTTTATATCTCCTTCACACAATCAGTAAGGTTTTACTAATTAACGTAAATAAAATTTAATAGCAGCTGTTCGCAAGAGGACTCGGTGGCGCAACGGTAGCGCGTCTGTCTTCAGTTCAGAAGGTTGCATGTTCAAATCACGTCCAGGTCATGTGATGATTTATGTATATTTTTTCATTACTATGAGACTACACGAAGCTCGATAAACACTGAATGGAGAAATTGCATTTACGTTATTGCTCAGACAATAGCATTTAAATTGCAGACATTTATATTTCTTACAAAATATTAAACAACCTTTTTGAAAATTTAACGTGAGAGCTTACTTGAAAATTTTATATCTCCTTCACACAATCAGTAAGGTTTTACTAATTAACGTAAATAAAATTTAATAGCAGCTGTTCGCAAGAGGACTCGGTGGCGCAACGGTAGCGCGTCTGACTCCAGATCAGAAGGTTGCGTGTTCAAATCACGTCCGGGTCATGTGTTGTTTTATGAAAAATTTTTCATTACTATTAGACTACACGAAGCTCGATAAACACTGAATGGAGAAATTGCATTTACGCCATTGCTGAAGCAATAGCATTTAAATTGCAGAAATTTATATTTCTTACAAATATTAAACATCCCTTTTGAAATTTTAAACACGAGAGCTTACTTGAAAATTTTATATCTCCTTCACTCAATCAGTAAGGTTTTTTTAATTAACGTAAATGAAATTTAATAGCAGCGGTTCGCAAGAGGACTCGGTGGGGCAATGGTAGCACGTCGGACTCCAGCGCAGAAGGGCGCGTGTTCAAATCCCGTCTGGGTCATGTGTTGTTTAATGAATATTTTTTCATTACTATTAGACTACACGAAGCTCGATAAACACTGAATGGAGAAATTGCATTTACGTCATTGCTGAAACAATAGCATTTAAATTGCAGAAATTTTTATTTCTTACAACATATTAAACAACATTTTTGAAATTTTAACGTGAGTGATTACTTGAAAATTTTATATCTCCTTCACACAATCAGTAAGATTTTACTAATTAACGTAAATAAAATTTAATAGCAGCTGTTCGCAAGAAGACTCGGTCCCGCAACGGTAGCGCGTCTGACTCCAGTTTAGAAAGTTGCGTGTTCAAATCACGTCCGGTTGATGTGATTTTTTACGAATATTTTTCCATTATTATGAGACTACACGAAGCTCGATAAACACTGAATGGAGAAATTGCTTTTACGTTATTGCTGAGACAATAACATTTAAATTGAGAAATTTATATTTCTTATAAAATATTAAACATCCTTTTTGAAATTTTAACGTCAGAGCTTACTTGAAAATTTTATATCTACTTCACTCAATTAGTAATGTTTTACTAATTAACGTAAATGAAATTTAATAGCAGCGTTTCGCAAGAGGACTCGTTGGCGGAACGGTAGCGCGTCGGACTCCAGATCAGAATGTTGCGTGTTCAAATCACGTCCGGGGCACGTGATTTTTACGAATATTTTTTCATTTTTATGATACACGAAGCTTGATAAACACTGAATGGAGAAATTGCATTTACGTTATTGCTGAGACAATAACATTTAAATTGCAGAAATTTATATTTCTTACAAAATATTAAACATCCATTTTGAAATTTTCACACGAGAGCTTACTTGAAAATTTTATATCTCCTTCACTCAATCAGTAAGGTTTTACTAATTAACGTAAATAAAATTTAATAGCAGCTGTTCGCAAGAGAACTCGGTGGCGCAACGGTAGCGAGTCTGTCTCCAGATTTGAAGGTTGCGTGTTCAAATCACGTCCGGGTCATGTGATTTTTTACAAATATTTTTCATTATTATGAGACTACACGAAGCTCGATAAACACTGAATGGAGAAATTGCATTTACGTTATTGCTGAAACAATAGCATTTAAATTGCAGAAATTTATATTTCTTACAAAATATTAAACTTCCTTTTTGAAATTTTAACTCGAGAGCATACTTGAAAATTTTATATCTCCTTCACACAATCAGTAAGGTTTTACTAATTAACGTAAATAAAATTTAATAGCAGCTGTTCGCAAGAGGACTCGGTGGCGCAACGGTAGCGCGTCTGACTTCAGATCAGAAAGTTGCGTGTTCAAATCACGTCCGTTTGATGTGATTCTTTACGAATATTTTTTCATTATTATGAGACTACACGAAGCTCTATAAACACTGAATGGAGAAATTGCATTTACGTTATTGCTGAAACAATAGCATTTAAATTGCAGAAATTTATATTTCTTACAAAATATTAAATTTCCTTTTTGAAATTTTAACTCGAGAGCATACTTGAAAATTTTATAACTCCTTCACACAATCAGTAAGGTTTTACTAATTAACGTAAATAAAATTTAATAGCTGCTGTTCGCACGAGGACTCGGTGGCGCAACGGTAGCGCGTCTGACTCCAGATCAGAAGGCTGCGTGTTCAAATCACGTCCGGGTCATGTGATTTTTTACGAATTTTTTTTCATTATTATGAGACTACACGAAGCTCCATAAACACTGAATGGAGAAATTGCATTTACGTCATTGCTGAAACAATAGCATTTAAATTGCAGAAATTTATATTTCTTACAAAATATTATACATCCTTTTTGAAATTTTCACTTGAGAGCATATTTGAAAATTTTATAACTCCTTCACACAATCAGTAAGGTTTTACTAATTAACGTAAATAAAATTTAATAACAGCTGTTAGCAGGAGGACTCGTTGGCGCAATGGTAGCGCGTCTGACTTCAGATCAGAAAGTTGCGTGTTCAAATCACGTCCGGTTTATGTGATTTTTTACGAATATTTTTTCATTATTATGAGACTACACGAAGCTCGATAAACACTGAATGGAGAAATTGCATTTACGTTATTGCTGAAACAATAGCATTTAAATTACAGAAATTTATATTTCTTACAAAATATTAAACATCCTTTTTGAAATTTTAACTCGAGAGCATACTTGAAAATTGTATAACTCCTTCACACAATCAGTAAGGTTTTACTAATTAACGTAAATAAAATTTAATAGCAGCTGTTCGCAGGAGGACTCGGTGGCGCTACGGTAGCGCGTCTGACTTCAGATCAGAAAATTGCGTGTACAAATCACGTCCGGTGGATGTGATTTTTTACGAATATTTTTTCATTACTATGAGACTTCAAGAAGCTCGATAAACACTGAATGGAGAAATTGCATTTACGTTATTGCTGAGACAATAGCATTTAAATTGAGAAATTTATATTTCTTACAAAATATTAAACTTCCTTTTTGAAATTTTAACTCGAGAGCATACTTGAAAATTTTATAACTCCTTCACACAATCAGTAAGGTTTTACTAATTAACGTAAATGAAATTTAATAGCAGCGTTTCGCAAGAGAACTCGGTGGCGCAACGGTAGCGCGTCGGACTCCAGATCGGAAGGTAGCGTGTTCAAATCACGTCCGGGTCATGTGTTGTTTTATGAATATTTTTTCATTACTATTAGACTACACGAAGCTCGATAAACACTGAATGGAGAAATTGCATTTACGTCATTGCTGAAACAATAGCATTTAAATTGCAGAAATTTATATTTCTTACAAAATATTAAACATCCTTTTTGAAATTTTAACACGAGAGCTTACTTGAAAATTTTATATCTCCTTCACACAATCAGTAAGGTTTTACTAATTAACGTAAATAAAATTTAATAGTTGCTGTTCGCACGAGGTCTCGTTGGCGCAACGGTAGCGCGTCTGACTCCAGATCAGAAGGTTGCATGTTCAAATCACGTCCTGGTTATGTGAATTTTTACGAATATTTTTTCATTACTATGAGACTGCACGAAGCTCGATAAACACTGAATGGAGAAATTGCATTTACTTTATTGCTGAAACTATAGCATTTAAATTGCTGAAATTTATATTTCTTACAAAATATTAAACATCCTTTTTGAAATTTTAACACGAGAGCATATTTGAAAATATTATAAATCCTTCACACAATCAGTAAGGTTTTACTAATTAACGTAAATAAAATTTAATAACAGCCGTTAGCAAGAGGACTCGGTGGCGCAACGGTAGCGCGTCTGACTCCAGATCAGAAGGTTGCGTGTTCAAATCACGTCCGGGTCATGTGATGTTTTATGAATATTTTTTCATTACTATGGAACTACACGAAGCTCGATAAACACTGAATGGAGAAATTGCATTTACGTTATTGCTCAGACAATAGCATTTAAATTGCAGAAATTTATATTTCTTACAAAATATTGAACATTCTTTTTGAAATTTTAAAGCGAGAGCTTACTTGAAAATTTTATATCTCCTTCACTCAATCAGTAAGGTTTTACTAATTAACGTAAATGAAATTTAATAGCAGTGGTTCGCAAGAGGACTAAGTGGCGCAACGGTAGCGCGTCGGACTCCAGAAAAGAAGGTTGCGTGTTCAAATCACGTCCGGGTCATGTGATTTTTTACGAATATTTTTTCATTATTATGAGACTACACGAAGCTCGATAAACACTGAATGGAGAAATTACATTCACATAATTGCTGAAACAATAGCATTTAAATTGCAGAAATTTATATATCTTACAAAATATTAAACATCCTTTTTGAAATTTTAACTCGAGAGCATACTTGAAAATTTTATAACTCCTTCACACAATCAGTAAGGTTTTACTAATTAACGTAAATAAAATTTAATAACAGCTGTTAGCAAGAGGACTCGGTGGCGCAACGGGAACGCGTCCAACTCTAGATGAGAAGGTTGCGTGTTCAAATCACGTCCGGGTCATGTGAATTTTACGAATATGTTTTCATTATTATGATACACAAAGCTCGATAAACACTGAATGGAGAAATTGCATTTACGTTATTGCTGAAACAATAGCATTTAAATTGCAGAAATTTATATATCTTACAAAATATTAAACATCCTTTTTGAAATTTTAACTCGAGAGCATACTTGAAAATTTTATAACTCCTTCACACAATCAGTAAGGTTTTACTAATTAACGTAAATAAAATTTAATAGCAGCTGTTCGCAAGAGGACTCGGTGGCGCTACGGTAGCTCGTCTGACTTCAGATCAGAATGTTGTGTGTTCAAATCACGTCCGGTGGGTGTGATTTTTTACGAATATTTTTTCATTACTATGAGACTACAAGAAGCTCGATAAACACTGAATGGAGAAATTGCATTTACGTTATTGCTGAGACAATAGCATTTAAATTGAGAAATTTATATTTCTTACAAAATATTAAACATCCTTTTTGAAATTTTAACGTGAGAGCTTACTTGAAAATTTTATATCTCCTTCACTCAATCAGTAAGGTTTTACTAATTAACGTAAATGAAATTTAATAGCAGCGTTTCGCAAGAGAACTCGGTGGCGCAACGGTAGCGCGTCGGACTCCAGATCGGAAGGTAGCGTGTTCAAATCACGTCCGGGTCATGTGTTGTTTTATGAATATTTTTTCATTACTATTAGACTACACGAAGCTCGATAAACACTGAATGGAGAAATTGCATTTACGTTATTGCTGAAACAATAGCATTTAAATTGCAGAAATTTATATTTCTTACAAAATATTAAACATCCTTTTTGAAATTTTAACTCGAGAGCATACTTGAAAATTTTATATCTCCTTCACACAATCAGTAAGGTTTTACTAATTAACGTAAATAAAATTTAATAGCAGCTGTTCGCAAGAGGACTCGGTGGCGCAAAGGTAGCCCGTCTGTCTCCAGATCAGAAGGTTGCGTGTTCAAACCACGTACGGGTCATGTGTTGTTTTATGAATATTTTTTCATTACTATTAGACTACACGAAGCTCGATAAACACTGAATGGAGAAATTGCATTTACGTTATTGCTGAAACAATAGCATTTAAATTGCAGAAATTTATATTTCTTACAAAATATTAAACATCCTTTTTGAAATTTTAACTCGAGAGCATACTTGAAAATTTTATATCTCCTTCACACAATCAGTAAGGTTTTACTAATTAACGTAAATAAAATTTAATAGCTGCTGTTCGCACGAGGACTCGGTGGCGCAACGGTAGCGCGTCTGACTCCAGATCAGAAGATTGCGTGTTCAAATCACTTCCGGGTCATGTGATATTTTACGAATATTTTTTCGTTATTATGAGACTACACGAAGCTCGATAAACACTGAATGGAGAAAAAGCATTTACGTTATTGCTGAGACAATAGCATTTAAATTGAGAAATTTATATTTCTTACAAAATATTGAACATTTTTTTTGTAATTTTAACTCGAGAGCATACTTGAAAATTTTATAACTCCTTCACACAATCAGTAAGGTTTTACTAATTAACGTAAATAAAATTTAATAGCTGCTGTTTGCACGAGGACTCGGTGGCGCAACGGTAGCGCGTCTGACTCCAGATCAGAAGGTTGCGTGTTCAAATCACGTCCGGGTCATGTAATTTTTTACGAATTTTTATTCATTATTATGAGACTACATGAAGCTCGATAAACACTGAATGGAGAAATTGCATTTACGTCATTGCTGAAACAATAGCATTTAAATTGCAAAAATTTATATTTCTTACAAAATATTAAACATCCTTTTTGAAATTTTAACTCGAGAGCATACTTGAAAATTTTATATCTCCTTCACACAATCAGTAAGGTTTTACTAATTAACGTAAATAAAATTTAATAGCAGCTGTTCGCTGAGGACTCGGTGGCGCAACGGTAGCGCGTCTGACTCCAGATCAGAAGGCTGCGTGTTCAAATCACGTCCGGGTCATGTGATTTTTTACGAATTTTTTTTCATTATTATGAGACTACACGAAGCTCCATAAACACTGAATGGAGAAATTGCATTTACGTCATTGCTGAAACAATAGCATTTAAATTGCAGAAATTTATATTTCTTACAAAATATTAAACATCCTTTTTGAAATTTTAACTCGAGAGCATACTTGAAAATTTTATAACTCCTTCACACAATCAGTAAGGTTTTACTAATTAACGTAAATAAAATTTAATAGCAGCTGTTCGCAAGTGGACTCGGTGGCGCTACGGTAGCGCGTCTGACTCCAGATCAGAAGGTTGCGTGTTCAAATCACGTCCGGGTCATGTGATTTTTTACGAATATTTTTTCATTATTATGAGACTACACGAAGCTCGATAAACACTGAATGGAGAAAAAGCATTTACGTCATTGCTCGGACATTAGCATTTAAATTGCAGAAATTTATATTTCTTACAAAATATTAAACATCCTTTTTGAAATTTTAACTCGAGAGCATACTTGAAAATTTTATAACTCCTTCACACAATGAGTAAGGTTTTACTAATTACCGTAAATAAAATTTAATAGCTGCCGTACGCACGAGGACTCGGTGGCGCAACGGTAGCGCGTCTGACTCCAGATCAGAAGGTTGCGTGTTCAAATCACGTCCGGGTCATGTGATTTTTTACGAATATTTTTTCATTATTATGAGACTACACGAAGCTCGATAAACACTGAATGGAGAAATTACATTTACATCATTGCTGAAACAATAGCATTTAAATTGCAGAAATTTATATTTCTTACAAAATATTAAACATCCTTTTTGAAATTTTAACTCGAGAGCATACTTGAAAATTTTATAACTCCTTCACACAATCAGTAATGTTTTACTAATTAACGTAAATAAAATTTAATAGCAGCTGTTCGCAGGAGGACTCGGTGGCGCAACGGTAGCGCGTCTGACTCCAGATCAGAAGGTTGCGTGTTCAAATCACGTCCGGGTCATGTAATCTTCTACGAATTTTTTTTCATTATTATGAGACTACACGAAGCTCGATAAACACTGAATGGAGAAATTGCATTTACGTCATTGCTGAAACAATAGCATTTAAATTGCAAAAATTTATATTTCTTACAAAATATTAAACATCCTTTTTGAAATTTTAACTCGAGAGCATACTTGAAAATTTTATAACTCCTTCACACAATCAGTAAGGTTTTACTAATTATCGTAAATAAAATTTAATAGCTGCTGTGCGCACGAGGACTCGGTGGCGCAACGGTAGCGCGTCTGACTCCAGATCAGAAGGTTGCGTGTTCAAATCACGTCCGGGTCATGTAATTTTTTACGAATTTTTTTTCATTATTATGAGACTACACGAAGCTCGATAAACACTGAATGGAGAAATTGCATTTACGTCATTGCTGAAACAATAGCATTTAAATTGCAAAAATTTATATTTCTTACAAAATATTAAACATTCTTTTTGAAATTTTAACTCGAGAGCATACTTGAAAATTTTATAACTCCTTCACACAATCAGTAAGGTTTTACTAATTATCGTAAATAAAATTTAATATTTGCTGTGCGCACGAGGACTCGGTGGCGCAACGGTAGCGCGTCTGCCTCCAGATCAGAAGGTTGCGTGTTCAAATCACGTCCGGGTCATGTAATTTTTTACGAATTTTTTTTCATTATTATGAGACTAAACGAAGCTCGATAAACACTGAATGGAGAAATTGCATTTACGTCATTGCTGAAACAATAGCATTTAAATTGCAAAAATTTATATTTCTTACAAAATATTAAACATCCTTTTTGAAATTTTAACTCGAGAGCATACTTGAAAATTTTATAACTCCTTCACACAATCAGTAAGGTTTTACTAATTAACGTAAATAAAATTTAATAACAGCTCTTAGCAAGGGGACTCGGTGGCGCAACGGTAGCTCGTCTGACTGCAGATCAGAAGGTTGTGTGTTCAAATCACGTCCGGTTGATGTGATTTTTTACGAATATTTTTCCATTATTATGAGACTACACGAAGCTCGATAAACACTGAATGGAGAAATTGCATTTACGTTATTGCTGAGACAATAACATTTAAATTGCAGAAATTTATATTTCTTACAAAATATTAAACATCCATTTTGAAATTTTAACACGAAAGCTTACTTGAAAATTTTATATCTCCTTCACACAATCAGTAAGGTTTTACTAATTAACGTAAATAAAATTTAATAGCAGCTGTTCGCAAGAGGACTCGGTGGCGCAACGGTAGCGCGTCTGACTCCAGATCAGAAGGTTGCGTGTTCAAATCACGTCCGGGTCATGTGATGTTTTATGAATATTTTTCATTACTATGAGACTACACGAAGCTCGATAAACACTGAATGGAGAAATTGCATTTACGTTATTGCTGAGACAATAGCATTTAAATTGCAGAAATTTATATTTCTTACAAAATATTAAACATCCTTTTTGAAATTTTAACTCGAGAGCATACTTGAAAATTTTATAACTCCTTCACACAATCAGTAAGGTTTTACTAATTAACGTAAATAAAATTTAATAGCAGCTGTTCGCAAGAGGACTCGGTGGCGCAACGGTAGCGCGTCTGACTCCAGATCAGAAGGTTGCGTGTTCAAATCACGTCCGGGTCATGTGATTTTTTACGAATATTTTTTCATTATTATGAGACTACACGAAGCTCGATAAACACTGAATGGAGAAATTGCATTTACGTCATTGCTCGGACATTAGCATTTAAATTGCAGAAATTTATATTTCTTACAAAATATTAAACATCCTTTTTGAAATTTTAACTCGAGAGCATACTTGAAAATTTTATAACTCCTTCACACAATGAATAAGGTATTACTAATTAACGAAAATAAAATTTAATAGCTGGCTTACGCACGAGGACTCGGTGGCGCAACGGTAGCGCGTCTGACTCCAGATCAGAAGGTTGCGTGTTCAAATCACGTCGGGGTCATGTAATTTTTTACGAATTTTTTTTCATTATTATGAGACTACACGAAGCTCGATAAACACTGAATGGAGAAATTGCATTTACGTCATTTCTGAGACAATAGCATTTAAATTACAGAAATTTATATTTCTTACAAAATATTAAACATCCTTTTTGAAATTTTAACACGAGAGCTTACTTGAAAATTTTATAACTCCTTCACAAAATCAGTAAGGTTTTACTAATTAACGTAAATTAAATTTAATAAGAGCTCTTAGCAAGGGGACTCGGTGGCGCAACGGTAGCTCGTCTGACTGCAGATCAGAAGGTTGTGTGTTCAAATCACGTCCGGTTGATGTGATTTTTTACGAATATTTTTCCATTATTATGAGACTACACGAAGCTCGATAAACACTGAATGGAGAAATTGCATTTACGTTATTGCTGAGACAATAACATTTAAATTGCAGAAATTTATATTTCTTACAAAATATTAAACATCCATTTTGAAATTTTAACACGAGAGCTTACTTGAAAATTTTATATCTCCTTCGCTCAATCAGTAAGGTTTTACTAATAAACGTAAATGAAATTTAATAGCAGCGGTTCGCAAGAGGACTCGGTGGCGCAAATGTAGCGCGTCGGACTCCAGATCAGAAGGTTGCGTGTTCGAATCACGTATGGGTCATGTGTTGTTTTATGAATATTCTTTCATTACTATTAGACTACACGAAGCTCGATAAACACTGAATGGAGAAATTGCATTTACGTTATTGCTGAGACAATAACATTTATATTGCAGAAATTTATATTTCTTACAAAATATTAAACATCCTTTCTGAAATTTTAACTCGAGAGCATACTTGAAAATTTTATAACTCCTTCACACAATCAGTAAGGTTTTACTAATGAACGTAAATAAAATTTAATAACTGCTGTTCGCACGAGGACTCGGTGGCGCAACGGTAGCGCGTCTGACTCCAGATCAGAAGGTTGCGTGTTCAAATCACGTCCGGGTCATGTGATTTTTTACGAATATTTTTTCATTATTATGAGACTACACGAAGCTCGATAAACACTGAATGGAGAAATTGCATTTACGTTATTGCTGAGACAATAGCATTTAAATTGCAGAAATTTATATTTCTTACAAAATATTAAACATACTTTTTGAAATTTTAACTCGAGAGCATACTTGAAAATTTTATAAATCCTTCACACAATCAGTAAGGTTTTACTAATTAACGTAAATAAAATTTAATAGCAGCTGTTTGCAAGAGGACTCGGTGGCGCGACGGTAGCTCGTCTGATTCCAGATCAGAAGGTTGGTTGTTCAAATCACGTCCGGGTCATGTGATGTTTTATGAATAATTTTTCATTACTATGAGACTACACGAAGCTCGATGAACACTGAATGGAGAAATTGCATTTACGTTATTTGCTCAGACAATAGCATTTAAATTGCAGAAATTTATATTTCTTACAAAATATTAAACATCCTTTTTGAAATTTTAACTCGAGAGCTTACTTGAAAATTTTATAACTCCTTCACACAATTAGTAAGGTTTTACTAATTAACGTAAATAAAATTTAATAGCTGCTGTTCGCATGAGGACTCGGTGGCGCAACGGTAGCGAGTTTGTCTCCAGATTAGAAGGTTGCGTGTTCCAATCACGTACGAGTCATGTGTTGTTTTATGAATATTTTTTCATTAACATTAGACTACACGAAGCTCGATAAACACTGAATGGAGAAATTGCATTTATGTTATTGCTGAAACAATAGCATTTAAATTGCAGAAATTTATATTTCTTACAAAATATTAAACATCCTTTTTGAAATTTTAACTCGAGAGCTTACTTGAAAATTTTATAACTCCTTCACACAATTAGTAAGGTTTTACAAATTAACGTAAATAAAATTTAATAGCTGCTGTTCGCATGAGGACTCGGTGGCGAAACGGTAGCGAGTCTGTCTCCAGATTAGAAGGTTGCGTGTTCCAATCACGTCCGGGTCATGTGATTTTTTACGAATTTTTTTTCATTATTATGAGACTACACAAAGCTCGATAAACAATTAATGGAGAAATTGCATTTACGTCATTGCTGAAACAATAGCATTTAAATTGCAGAACATTATATTTCTTACAAAATATTAAACATCCTTTTTGAAATTTTAACTCGAGAGCATACTTGAAAATTTTATAACTCCTTCACACAATCAGTAAGGTTTTACTAATTAACGTAAATGAAATTTAATAGCAGCTTTTCGCAAGAGAACTCGGTGGCGCAGCGGTAGCGCGTCTGACTCCAGATCAGAAGGTTGCGTCTTCAAATCATGTCCGGGTCATGTGATTTTTACGAATATTTTTTCATTACTATGAGACTACACGAAGCTCGATAAACACTGAATGGAGAAATTGCATTTACGTCATTGCTGAAACAATAGCATTTAAATTGCAGAAATTTATATTTCTTACAAAATATTAAACATCCTTTTTGAAATTTTAACTCGAGAGCATACTTGAAAATTTTATAACTCCTTCACACAATCAGTAAGGTTTTACTAATTAACGTAAATGAAATTTAATAGCAGCTTTTCGCAAGAGAACTCGGTGGCGCAGCGGTAGCGCGTCTGACTCCAGATCAGAAGGTTGCGTCTTCAAATCATGTCCGGGTCATGTGATTTTTACGAATATTTTTTCATTATTATGAGACTGCACGAAGCTCGATAAACATTGAATGGAGAAATTGCATTTACGTTATTGCTGAGACAATAGCATTTAAATTGCAGAAATTTATATTTCTTGCAAAATATTAAACATCCTTTTTGAAATTTTAACTCGAGAGCTTACTTGAAAATTTTATAACTCCTTCACACAATTAGTAAGGTTTTACAAATTAACGTAAATAAAATTTAATAGCTGCTGTTCGCATGAGGACTCGGTGGCGCAACGGTAGCGAGTCTGTTTCCAGATCAGAAGGTTGCGTGTTCAAATCACGTCCGGGTCATGTGATTTTTTACGAATATTTTTCATTATTATGAGACTACACGAAGCTCGATAAACACTGAATGGAGAAATTGCATTTATGTTATTGCTGAAACAATAGCATTTAAATTGCAGAAATTTATATTTCTTACAAAATATTAAACATCCTTTTTGAAATTTTAACTCGAGAGCTTACTTGAAAATTTTATAACTCCTTCACACAATTAGTAAGGTTTTACAAATTAACGTAAATAAAATTTAATAGCTGCTGTTCGCATGAGGACTCGGTGGCGAAACGGTAGCGAGTCTGTCTCCAGATTAGAAGGTTGCGTGTTCCAATCACGTCCGGGTCATGTGATTTTTTACGAATTTTTTTTCATTATTATGAGACTACACAAAGCTCGATAAACAATTAATGGAGAAATTGCATTTACGTCATTGCTGAAACAATAGCATTTAAATTGCAGTACATTATATTTCTTACAAAATATTAAACATCCTTTTTGAAATTTTAACTCGAGAGCATACTTGAAAATTTTGTAACTCCTTCACACAATCAGTAAGGTTTTACTAATTAATGTAAATAGTAATGAAAGCAAAATTTAATAGCAGCTGTTCGCAAGATGAATCGGTGGCGCAACGTTAGCGCGTCTGACTCCTGATCAGAAGGTTGCGTGTTCAAATCACGTCCGGTTGATGTGTTTTGTTACGAATATTTTTTCATTATTATGAGACTACACGAAGCTCGATAAACACTGAATGGAGAAATTGCATTTACGTTATTGCTGAGACAATAGCAATTAAATTGCAGAAATTTATATTTCTTACAAAATATTAAACATCCTTTTTGAAATTTTAACATGAGACCGTACTTGAAAATTTTATATCTCCTTCACACAATCAGTAAGGTTTTACTAATTAACGTAAATAAAATTTAATAGCTGCAGTTCGCATGAGGACTCGGTGGCGCAACGGTAGCGAGTCTGTCTCCAGATTTGAAGGTTGCGTGTTCAAATCACGTCCGGGTCATGTGATTTTTTACGAATATTTTTTCATTACTATTAGACTACACGAAGTTCGATAAACACTGAATGGAGAAATTGCATTTACGTCATTGCTGAAACAATAGCATTTAAATTGCAGAAATTTATATTTCTTACAAAATATTAAACATCCTTTTTGAAATTTTAACTCGAGAGCATACTTGAAAATTTTATAACTCCTTCACACAATCAGTAAGGTTTTACTAATTAACGTAAATAAAATTTAATAGCAGCTGTTCGCAAGAGGACTCGGTGGCGCAGCGGAAGCGCGTCTGACTCCACATCAGAAGGTTGCGTCTTCAAATCACGTCCGGGTCATGTGTTTTTTACGAATATTTTTCATTATTATGAGACTACACGAAGCTCGATAAACACTGAATGGAGAAATTGCATTTACGTCATTGCTGAAACAATAGCATTTAAATTGCAGAAATTTATATTTCTTACAAAATATTAAACATCCTTTTGAAATTTTAACACGAGAGCATACTTGAAAATTTTATAACTCCTTCACACAATCAGTAAGGTTTTACTAATTAACGTAAATGAAATTTAATAGCAGCTTTTCGCAAGAGAACTCGGTGGCGCAGCGGTAGCGCGTCTGACTCCAGATCAGAAGGTTGCTTGTTCAAATCACGTCCGGGTCATGTGATTTTTACGAATATTTTTCATTATTATGAGACTACACGAAGCTCGATAAACACTGAATGGAGAAATTGCATTTACGTTATTGCTGAGACAATAGCATTTAAATTGCAGAAATTTATATTTCTTACAAAATATTAAACATCCTTTTTGAAATTTTAACTCGAGAGCTTACTTGAAAATTTTATAACTCCTTCACACAATTAGTAAGGTTTTACTAATTAACGTAAATAAAATTTAATAGCTGCTGTTCGCATGAGGACTCGGTGGCGCAACGGTAGCGAGTTTGTCTCCAGATTAGAAGGTTGCGTGTTCCAATCACGTACGAGTCATGTGTTGTTTTATGAATATTTTTTCATTAACATTAGACTACACGAAGCTCGATAAACACTGAATGGAGAAATTGCATTTATGTTATTGCTGAAACAATAGCATTTAAATTGCAGAAATTTATATTTCTTACAAAATATTAAACATCCTTTTTGAAATTTTAACTCGAGAGCTTACTTGAAAATTTTATAACTCCTTCACACAATTAGTAAGGTTTTACTAATTAACGTAAATAAAATTTAATAGCAGCTGTTCGCAAGAGGACTCGGTGGCGCAACGGTAGCGCGTCTGACTCCAGATCAGAAGGTTGCGTCTTCAAATCACGTCCGGGTCATGTGATTTTTTACGAATTTTTTTTCATTATTATGAGACTACACAAAGCTCGATAAACAATTAATGGAGAAATTGCATTTACGTCATTGCTGAAACAATAGCATTTAAATTGCAGTACATTATATTTCTTACAAAATATTAAACATCCTTTTTGAAATTTTAACTCGAGAGCATACTTGAAAATTTTGTAACTCCTTCACACAATCAGTAAGGTTTTACTAATTAATGTAAATAGTAATGAAAGCAAAATTTAATAGCAGCTGTTCGCAAGATGAATCGGTGGCGCAACGTTAGCGCGTCTGACTCCTGATCAGAAGGTTGCGTGTTCAAATCACGTCCTGGTCATGTGATTTTTACGAATATTTTTTCATTATTATGAGACTACACGAAGCTCGATAAACACTGAATGGAGAAATTGCATTTACGTTATTGCTGAGACAATAGCAATTAAATTGCAGAAATTTATATTTCTTACAAAATATTAAACATCCTTTTTGAAAATTTAACGTAAGAGCTTACTTGAAAATTTTATATCTCCTTCACACAATCAGTAAGGTTTTACTAATTCACGTAAATAAAATTTAATAGCAGCGGTTCGCAAGAGGACTCGGTGGCGCAACGGTAGCGCGTCTGACTCCAGATCAGAAGGTTGCGTGTTCAAATCACGTCCGGGTCATGTGATTTTTTACGAATATATTTTCATTATTATGAGACTACACGAAGCTCGATAAACACTGAATGGAGAAATTGCATTTACGTTATTGCTGAGACAATAGCATTTAAATTGCAGAAATTTATATTTCTTACAAAATATTAAACATCCTTTTTGAAATTTTAACTCGAGAGCATACTTGAAAATTTTATAACTCCTTCACACAATCAGTAAGGTTTTACTAATTAACGTAAATAAAATTTAATAGCAGCTGTTCGCAAGAGGACTCGGTGGCGCAACGGTAGCGCGTCTGACTCCAGATCAGAAGGTTGCGTGTTCAAATCACGTCCGGGTCATGTGATGTTTTATGAATATTTTTTCATTACTATGGAACTACACGAAGCTCGATAAACACTGAATGGAGAAATTGCATTTACGTTATTGCTCAGACAATAGCATTTAAATTGCAGAAATTTATATTTCTTACAAAATATTAAACATCCTTTTTGAAATTTTAACTCGAGAGCATACTTGAAAATTTTATAACTCCTTCACACAATCAGTAAGGTTTTACTAATTAACGTAAATAAAATTTAATAGCAGCTGTTCGCAAGAGGACTCGGTGGCGCAACGGTAGCGCGTCTGACTCCAGATCAGAAGGTTGCGTGTTCAAATCACGTCCGGGTCATGTGTTTTTTACGAATATTTTTTCATTATTATGAGACTACACGAAGCTCGATAAACACTGAATGGAGAAATTGCATTTACGTTATTGCTGAGACAATAGCATTTAAATTGCAGAAATTTATATTTCTTACAAAATATTAAACATCCTTTTTGAAATTTTAACTCGAGAGCTTACTTGAAAATTTTATATCTCCTACACACAATCAGTAAGGTTTTACTAATTAACGTGAATAAAATTTAATAGCTGCTGTTCGCAAGAGGACTCGGTGGTGCAACTGCAACGCGTTTGACTCCAGATCAGAAGGTTGTGTGTTCAAATCACGTTCGGGTCATGTGATGTTTATGAATATTTTTTCATTATCATGAGACTACACGAAGCTCGATAAACACTGAATGGAGAAATTGCATTTATGTTATTGCTGAAACAATAGCATTTAAATTGCAGAAATTTATATTTCTTACAAAATATTAAACATCCTTTTTGAAATTTTAACTCGAGAGCTTACTTGAAAATTTTATAACTCCTTCACACAATTAGTAAGGTTTTACAAATTAACGTAAATAAAATTTAATAGCTGCTGTTCGCATGAGGACTCGGTGGCGAAACGGTAGCGAGTCTGTCTCCAGATTAGAAGGTTGCGTGTTCCAATCACGTCCGGGTCATGTGATTTTTTACGAATTTTTTTTCATT
This sequence comes from Latrodectus elegans, assembly GCA_030067965.1. Lineage (NCBI taxonomy): Eukaryota > Metazoa > Arthropoda > Arachnida > Araneae > Theridiidae > Latrodectus > Latrodectus elegans. The sequence goes on along the minus strand of CM057822.1, from coordinate 19,605,981 downwards.
ATTATGAGACTACACAAAGCTCGATAAACAATTAATGGAGAAATTGCATTTACGTCATTGCTGAAACAATAGCATTTAAATTGCAGAAATTTATATTTCTTACAAAATATTAAACATCCTTTTTGAAATTTTAACTCGAGAGCATACTTGAAAATTTTATAACTCCTTCACACAATCAGTAAGGTTTTACTAATTAACGTAAATAAAATTTAATAGCAGCTGTTCGCAAGAGGACTCGGTGGCGCAACGGTAGCGCGTCTGACTCCAGATCAGAAGGTTGCGTGTTCAAATCACGTCCGGGTCATGTGATTTTTTACGAATATTTTTTCATTATTATGAGACTACACGAAGCTCGATAAACACTGAATGGAGAAATTGCATTTACGTTATTGCTGAGACAATAGCAATTAAATTGCAGAAATTTATATTTCTTACAAAATATTAAACATCCTTTTTGAAATTTTAACATGAGAGCGTACTTGAAAATTTTATATCTCCTTCACACAATCAGTAAGGTTTTACTAATTAACGTAAATAAAATTTAATAGCAGCTGTTCGCAAGAGGACTCGGTGGCGCAACGGTAGCGAGTCTGTCTCCAGATTTGAAGGTTGCGTGTTCAAATCACGTCCGGGTCATGTGATTTTTTACGAATATTTTTTCATTACTATTAGACTACACGAAGTTCGATAAACACTGAATGGAGAAATTGCATTTACGTTATTGCTGAAACAATAGCATTTAAATTGCAGAAATTTATATTTCTTACAAAATATTAAACATCCTTTTTGAAATTTTAACACGAGAGCTTACTTGAAAATTTTATAACTCCTTCACACAATCAGTAAGGTTTTACTAATTAACGTAAATAAAATTTAATAGCTGCTGTTCGCACGAGGACTCGGTGGCGCAACGGTAGCGCGTCTGACTCCAGATCAGAAGGTTGCGTGTTCAAATCACGTCCGGGTCATGTGATTTTTTACGAATTTTTTTTCATTATTATGAGACTACACGAAGCTCGATAAACACTGAATGGAGAAATTGCATTTACGTTATTGCTGAAACAATAGCATTTAAATTGCAGAAATTTATATTTCTTACAAAATATTAAACATCCTTTTTGAAATTTTAACTCGAGAGCATACTTGAAAATTTTATAACTCCTTCACACAATCAGTAAGGTTTTACTAATTAACGTAAATAAAATTTAATAGCAGCTGTTCGCAAGAGGACTCGGTGGCGCAACAATAGCGCGTCTGACTCCAAATCAGAATGTTGCGTGTTCAAATCACGTCCGGGTCATGTGATTTTTACGAATATTTTTTCATTATTATGAGACTACACGAAGCTCGATAAACACTGAATGGAGAAATTGCATTTACGTTATTGCTGAGACAATAGCATTTAAATTGCAGAAATTTATATTTCTTACAAAATATTAAACATCCTTTTTGAAATTTTAACTCGAGAGCATACTTGAAAATTTTATATCTCCTTCACACAATCAGTAAGGTTTTACTAATTAACGTAAATAAAATTTAATAGCAGCTGTTCGCAAGAAGACTCGGTGGAACAACGGTAGCACGTCTGACTCCAGATCAGAAGGTTGCGTCTTCAAATCACGTCCCGGTCATGTGATTTTTACGAATATTTTTTCATTATTATGAGACTACACGAAGCTCGATAAACACTGAATGGAGAAATTGCATTTACGTTATTGCTGAGACAATAGCATTTAAATTGCAGAAATTTATATTTCTTACAAAATATTAAACATCCTTTTTGAAATTTTAACTCGAGAGCATACTTGAAAATTTTATAACTCCTTCACACAATCAGTAAGGTTTTACTAATTAACGTAAATAAAATTTAATAGCAGGTTTTCGCAAGAGGACTCGGTGGCGCAACGGTAGCGCGTCTGACTCCAGATCAGAAGGTTGCGTGTTCAAATCACGTCCGGGTCATGTGATTTTTACGAATATTTTTCATTACTATTAGTATACACGAAGCTTGATAAACACTGAATGGAGAAATTGCATTTACGTTATTGCTGAGACAATAACATTTATATTGCAGAAATTTATATTTCTTACAAAATATTAAACATCCTTTTTGAAATTTTAACTCGAGAGCATACTTGAAAATTTTATAACTCCTTCACACAATCAGTAAGGTTTTACTAATTAACGTAAATAAAATTTAATAGCAGCTGTTCGCAAGAGGTCTCGGTGGCGCAACGGTAGCGCGTATGACTCCAGATCAGAAGGTTGCGTGTTCAAATCACGTCCGGGTCATGTGATTTTTTTGAATATTTTTCATTATTATGAGACTACACGAAGCTCGAGAAACACTGAATGGAGAAATTGCATTTACGTTATTGCTGAGACAATAGCATTTAAATTGCAGAAATTTATATTTCTTACAAAATATTAAACATCCTTTTTGAAATTTTAACTCGAGAGCTTACTTGAAAATTTTATAACTCCTTCACACAATCAGTAAGGTTTTACTAATTAACGTAAATAAAATTTAATAGCTGCTGTTCGCAAGAGGACTCGGTGGCGCAAAGGTAGCGAGTCTGATTCCAGATCAGAAGGTTGCTTGTTAAAATCACTTTCGTGTAATGTTTTGTTTTATGAATATTTTTCCATTACTATTTGACTACACGAAGCTCGATAAACACTGAATGGAGAAATTGCATTTACGTTATTGCTGAAACAATAGCATTTAAATTGCAGAAATTTATATTTCTTACAAAATATTAAACATCCTTTTTGAAATTTTAACTCGAGAGCATACTTGAAAATTTTATAACTCCTTCACACAATCAGTAAGGTTTTACTAATTAACGTAAATAAAATTTAATAGCTGCTGTTCGCACGAGGACTCGGTGGCGCAACGGTAGCGCGTCTGACTCCAGATCAGAAGGTTGCGTGTTCAAATCACGTCCGGGTCATGTGATTTTTTACGAATTTTTTTTCATTATTATGAGACTACACGAAGCTCCATAAACACTGAATGGAGAAATTGCATTTACGTCATTGCTGAAACAATAGCATTTAAATTGCAGAAATTTATATTTCTTACAAAATATTAAACATCCTTTTGAAATTTTAACTCGAGAGCATACTTGAAAATTTTATAACTCCTTCACACAATCAGTAAGGTTTTACTAATTAACGTAAATAGTAATGAAAGCAAAATTTAATAGCAGCTGTTCGCAAGATGAATCGGTGGCGCAACGTTAGCGCGTCTGACTCCAGATCAGAAGGTTGCATGTTCAAATCACGTCCGGGTGATGTGATTTTTTACGAATTTTTTTCATTATTATGAGACTACACGAAGCTCGATAAACACTGAATATAGAAATTGCATTTACGTTATTGCTGAGACAATAGCACTTAAATTGCAGAAATTTATATTTCTTACAAAATATTAAACATCCTTTTTGAAATTTTAACACGAGAGCATACTTGAAAATTTTATATCTCCTTCACACAATCAGTAAGGTTTTACTAATTAACGTAAATAAAATTTAATAGCAGCTGTTCGCAAGAGGACTCGGTGGCGCAACGG
>CM057822.1:19232407-19597407 GCA_030067965.1 Latrodectus elegans | reverse complement strand
TGCGTCTTCAAATCACGTCCGGGTCATGTGATTTTTACGAATATTTTTTCATTATTATGAGACTACACGAAGCTCGATAAACACTGAATGGAGAAATTGCATTTACGTTATTGCTGAGACAATAGCATTTAAATTGCAGAAATTTATATTTCTTACAAAATATTAAACATCCTTTTTGAAATTTTAACACGAAAGCATACTTGAAAATTTTATATCTCCTTCACACAATCAGTAAGGTTTTACTAATTAACGTAAATAAAATTTAATAGTTGCTGTTCGCACGAGGACTCGGTGGCGCAACGGTAGCGCGTCTGACTCCAGATCAGAAGGTTGCGTGTTCAAATCACGTCCGGGTCATGTGATTTTTTACGAATATTTTTTCATTACTATGAGAGTACAAGAAGCTCGATAAACACTGAATGGAGAAATTGCATTTACGTTATTGCTCAGACAATAGCATTTAAATTGCAGAAATTTTTATTTCTTACAACATATTAAACAACATTTTTGAAATTTTAACGTGAGTGATTACTTGAAAGTTTTATATCTCATTCACACAATCAGTAAGGTTTTACTAATTAACGTAAATAAAATTTAATAGCAGCTGTTTGCAAGAGGACTCGGTGGCGCAACGGTAGCGCGTCTGACTCCAGATCAGAAGGTTGTGTGTTCAAATCACGTCCGGTTGATGTGATTTTTTACGAATATTTTTCCATTATTATGAGACTACACGAAGCTCGATAAACACTGAATGGAGAAATTGCATTTACGTTATTGCTGAGACAATAACATTTAAATTGCAGAAATTTATATTTCTTACAAAATATTAAACATCCATTTTGAAATTTTAACACGAGAGCTTACTTGAAAATTTTATATCTCCTTCACACAATCAGTAAGGTTTTACTAATTAACGTAAATAAAATTTAATAGCAGCTGTTCGCAAGAGGACTCGGTGGCGCAACGGTAGCGCGTCTGACTCCAGATCAGAAGGTTGCGTGTTCAAATCACGTTCGGGTCATGTGTTGTTTTATGAATATTTTTTCATTACTATGAGACTACACGAAGCTCGATAAACACTGAATGGAGAAATTGCATTTACGTTATTGCTGAGACAATAGCATTTAAATTGCAGAAATTTATATTTCTTACAAAATATTAAACATCCTTTCTGAAATTTTAACTCGAGAGCATACTTGAAAATTTTATATCTCCTTCACACAATCAGTAAGGTTTTACTAATTAACGTAAATAAAATTTAATAGCAGCTGTTCGGAAGAGGACTCGGTGGCGCAACGGTAGCCTGTCTGTCTTCAGTTCAGAAGGTTGCGTGTTCAAATCACGTCCAGGCCATGTGATGATTTATGAATATTTTTTCATTACTATGAGACTACACGAAGCTCGATAAACACTGAATGGAGAAATTGCATTTACGTTATTGCTCAGACAATAGCATTTAAATTGCAGACATTTATATTTCTTACAAAATATTAAACAACCTTTTTGAAAATTTAACATGAGAGCTTACTTGAAAATTTTATATCTCCTTCACACAATCAGTAAGGTTTTACTAATTAACGTAAATAAAATTTAATAGCAGCTGTTCGCAAGAGGACTCGGTGGCGCAACGGTAGCGCGTCTGACTCCAGATCAGAAGGTTGCGTGTTCAAATCACGTCCAGGTCATGTGATTTTTACGAATTTTTTTCATTATTATGAGACTACACGAAGCTCGATAAACACTGAATGGAGAAATTGCATTTACGTTATTGCTCAGACAATAGCATTAAAATTGCAGAAATTTATATTTCTTACAAAATATTAAACATACTTTTTGAAATTTTAACTCGAGAGCATACTTGAAAATTTTATAAATCCTTCACACAATCAGTAAGGTTTTACTAATTAACGTAAATGAAATTTAATAGCAGCTTTTCGCAAGAGAACTCGGTGGCGCAGCGGTAGCGCGTCTGACTCCAGATCAGAAGGTTGCGTGTTCAAATCACGTCCGGGACATGTGATTTTTTACGAATTTTTTTCATTATTATGAGACTACACGAAGCTCGATAAACACTGAATGGAGAAATTGCATTTACGTTATTGCTGAGACAATAGCATTTAAATTGCAGAAATTTATATTTCTTACAAAATATTAAACATACTTTTTGAAATTTTAACTCGAGAGCATACTTGAAAATTTTATAAATCCTTCACACAATCAGTAAGGTTTTACTAATTAACGTAAATAAAATTTAATAGCAGCGCTTCGCAAGAGGACTCGGTGGCGCAACGGTAGCGCGTCTGACTCCAGATCAGAAGGTTGCGTGTTCAAATCACGTCCGGGTCATGTGATTTTTTACGAATTTTTTTCATTACTATGAGACTACACGAAGCTCGATAAACACTGAATGGAGAAATTGCATTTACGTTATTGCTCAGACAATAGCATTTAAATTGCAGAAATTTATATTTCTTACAAAATATTAAACATCCTTTTTGAAATTTTAACACGAGAGCATACTTGAAAATTTTATATCTCCTTCACACAATCAGTAAGGTTTTACTAATTAACGTAAATAAAATTTAATAGCAGCTGTTCGCAAGAGGACTCGGTGGCGCAACGGTAGCGCGTCTGACTCCAGATCAGAAGGTTGCGTGTTCAAATCACGTCCGGGTCATGTGATTTTTTACGAATATTTTTTCATTATTATGAGACTACACGAAGCTCGATAAACACTGAATGGAGAAATTGCATTTACGTTATTGCTCAGACAATAGCATTTAAATTGCAGAAATTTTTATTTCTTACAAAATATTAAACATCCATTTTGAAATTTTAACACGAGAGCTTACTTGAAAATTTTATATCTCCTTCACACAATCAGTAAGGTTTTACTAATTAACGTAAATGAAATTTAATAGCAGCGCTTCGCAAGAGGACTCGGTGGCGCAACGGTAGCGCGTCTGACTCCAGATCAGAAGGTTGCGTGTTCAAATCACGTCCGGGTCATGTGTTGTTTTACGAATATTTTTTCATTACTATGAGACTACACGAAGCTCGATAAACACTGAATATAGAAATTGCATTTACGTTATTGCTGAGACAATAGCACTTAAATTGCAGAAATTTATATTTCTTACAAAATATTAAACATCCTTTTTGAAATTTTAACACGAGAGCATACTTGAAAATTTTATATCTCCTTCACACAATCAGTAAGGTTTTACTAATTAACGTAAATAAAATTTAATAGCAGCTGTTCGCAAGAGGACTCGGTGGCGCGACGGTAGCTCGTCTGATTCCAGATCAGAAGGTTGCTTGTTTAAATCACGTCCGGGTCATGTGATGTTTTATGATTATTTTTTCATTACTATGAGACTACACGAAGCTCGATAAACACTGAATGGAGAAATTGCATTTACGTTATTGCTCAGACAATAGCATTTAAATTGCAGACATTTATATTTCTTACAAAAAATTAAAAACCATTTTGAAAATTTAACGTGAGAGCTTACTTGAAAATTTTATATCTCCTTCACACAATCAGTAAGGTTTTACTAATTAACGTAAATAAAATTTAATAGCTGCTGTTCGCATGAGGACTCGGTGGCGCAACGGTAGCGCGTCTGACTCCAGATCAGAAGGTTGCGTGTTCAAATCACGTCCGGGTCATGTGTTTTTTTACGAATATTTTTTCATTATTATGAGACTACACGAAGCTCGATAAACACTGAATGGAGAAATTGCATTTACGTCATTGCTGAAACAATAGCATTTAAATTGCAGAAATTTATATTTCTTACAAAATATTAAACATCCTTTTTGAAATTTTAACTCGAGAGCATACTTGAAAATTTTATAACTCCTTCACACAATCAGTAAGGTTTTACTAATTAACGTAAATAAAATTTAATAGCAGCGGTTCGCAAGAGGACTCGGTGGCGCAACGGTAGCGCGTCTGACTCCAGATCAGAAGATTGCGTGTTCAAATCACGTCCGGGTCATGTGATTTTTTACGAATATTTTTTCGTTATTATGAGACTACACGAAGCTCGATAAACACTGAATGGAGAAAAAGCATTTACGTCATTGCTCGGACATTAGCATTTAAATTGCAGAAATTTATATTTCTTACAAAATATTAAACATCCTTTTTGAAATTTTAACTCGAGAGCATACTTGAAAATTTTATAACTCCTTCACACAATGAGTAAGGTTTTACTAATTAACGTAAATAAAATTTAATAGCTGCCTTACGCACGAGGACTCGGTGGCGCAACGGTAGCGCGTCTGACTCCAGATCAGAAGGTTGCGTGTTCAAATCACGTCCGGGTCATGTAATTTTTTACGAATTTTTTTTCATTATTATGAGACTACACGAAGCTCGATAAACACTGAATGGAGAAATTGCATTTACGTCATTGCTGAAACAATAGCATTTAAATTGCAGAAATTTATATTTCTTACAAAATATTAAACATCCTTTTTGAAATTTTAACTCGAGAGCATACTTGAAAATTTTATAACTCCTTCACACAATCAGTAAGGTTTTACTAATTAACGTAAATAAAATTTAATAACAGCTGTTAGCAGGCGGACTCGGTGGCGCAACGGTAGCGCGTCTGACTTCAGATCAGAAAGTTGCGTGTTCAAATCACGTCCGGTTTATGTGATTTTTTACGAATATTTTTTCATTATTATGAGACTACACGAAGCTCGATAAACACTGAATGGAGAAATTGCATTTACGTTATTGCTGAGACAATAACATTTAAATTGCAGAAATTTATATTTCTTACAAAATATTAAACATCCATTTTGAAATTTTAACACGAGAGCTTACTTGAAAATTTTATATCTCCTTCACACAATCAGTAAGGTTTTACTAATTAACGTAAATAAAATTTAATAACAGCTGTTCGCAAGAGGACTAGGTGGCGCAACGGTAGCGCGTCTGACTACAGATCAGAAGGTTGCGTGTTCAAATCACGTCCGGGTCATGTGATTTTTTACGAATATTTTTTCATTATTATGAGACTACACGAAGCTCGATAAACACTGAATGGAGAAATTGCATTTACGTTATTGCTGAGACAATAGCATTTAAATTGCAGAAATTTATATTTCTTACAAAATATTAAACACCTTTTTGAAATTTTAACACGAGAGCATACTTGAAAATTTTATATCTCCTTCACACAATCAGTAAGGTTTTACTAATTAACGTAAATAAAATTTAATAGCAGCTGTTCGCAAGAGGACTCGGTGGCGCAACGGTAGCGCGTCTGACTCCAGATCAGAAGGTTGCGTGTTCAAATCACGTCCGGGTCATGTGATGTTTTATGAATATTTTTCATTACTATGAGACTACACGAAGCTCGATAAACACTGAAGGGAGAAATTGCATTTACGTTATTGCTCAGACAATAGCATTTAAATTGCAGAAATTTTTATTTCTTACAAAATATTAAACAACCTTTTTGAAAAATTAACGTGAGAGCTTACTTGAAAATTTTATATCTCCTTCACACAATCAGTAAGGTTTTACTAATTAACGTAAATAAAATTTAATAGCAGCTGTTCGCAAGAGGACTCGGTGGCGCAACGGTAGCGCGTCTGACTCCAGATCAGAAGGTTGCGTGTTCAAATCACGTCCGGGTCATGTGGTTTTTTGACGAATATTTTTCATTACTATGAGACTACACGAAGCTCGATAAACACTGAATGGAGAAATTGCATTTACGTCATTGCTGAAACAATAGCATTTAAATTGCAGAAATTTATATTTCTTACAAAATATTAAACATCCTTTTTGAAATTTTAACACGAGAGCATACTTGAAAATTTTATATCTCCTTCACACAATCAGTAAGGTTTTACTAATTAACGTAAATAAAATTTAATAGCAGCTGTTCGCAAGAGGACTCGGTGGCGCAACGGTAGCGCGTCTGACTCCAGATCAGAAGGTTGCGTGTTCAAATCACGTCCGGGTCATGTGATGTTTTATGAATATTTTTTCATTACTATGAGACTACACGAAGCTCGATAAACACTGAATGGAGAAATTGCATTTACGTCATTGCTGAAACAATAGCATTTAAATTGCAGAAATTTTTATTTCTTACAACATATTAAACAACATTTTTGAAATTTTAACGTGAGTGATTACTTGAAAGTTTTATATCTCATTCACACAATCAGTAAGGTTTTACTAATTAACGTAAATAAAATTTAATAGCAGCTGTTTGCAAGAGGACTCGGTGGCGCGACGGTAGCGCGTCTGACTCCAGTTTAGAAAGTTGCGTGTTCAAATCACGTCCGGTTGATGTGATTTTTTACGAATATTTTTCCATTATTATGAGACTACACGAAGCTCGATAAACACTGAATGGAGAAATTGCATTTACGTTATTGTTGAAACAATAGCATTTAAATTGCAGAAATTTATATTTCTTACAAAATATTAAACATCCTTTTTGAAATTTTAACTCGAGAGCATACTTGAAAATTTTATATCTCCTTCACACAATCAGTAAGGTTTTACTAATTAACGTAAATAAAATTTAATAGCAGCTGTTCGCAAGAGGCCTCGGTGGCGCAACGGTAGCGCGTCTGATTCCAGATCAGAAGGTTGCGTGTTCAAATCACGTCCGGGTCACGTGATTTTTACGAATATTTTTTCATTACTATGAGACTACACGAAGCTTGATAAACACTGAATGGAGAAATTGCATTTACGTTATTGCTGAGACAATAACATTTAAATTGCAGAAATTTATATTTCTTACAAAATATTAAACATCCATTTTGAAATTTTCACACGAGAGCTTACTTGAAAATTTTATATCTCCTTCACTCAATCTGTAAGGTTTTACTAATTTACGTAAATAAAATTTAATATCCGCTGTTCGCTAGAGGCCTCGGTGGCGCAACGGTAGCGCGTCTGACTTCAGATCTGAAAGTTGCGTGTTCAAATAACGTCCGGTTGATATTATTTTTTACAAATATTTTTTCATTATTATGAGACTACACGAAGCTCGATAAACACTGAATGGAGAAATTGCATATACACCGTTGCTGAAACAATAGCATTTAAATTGCAGAAATTTATATTTCTTACAAAATATTAAACTTCCTTTTTGAAATTTTAACTCGAGAGCATACTTGAAAATTTTATATCTCCTTCACACAATCAGTAAGGTTTTACTAATTAACGTAAATAAAATTTAATAGCAGCTGTTCGCAAGAGGACTCGGTGGCGCAACGGTAGCGCGTCTGACTCCAGATCAGAAGGTTGCGTGTTCAAATCACGTCCGGGTCATGTGATTTTTTACGAATATTTTTTCATTATTATGAGACTACACGAAGCTCGATAAACACTGAATGGAGAAATTGCATTTACGTCATTGCTGAAACAATAGCATTTAAATTGCAGAAATTTATATTTCTTACAAAATATTAAACATCCTTTTTGAAATTTTAACTCGAGAGCATACTTGAAAATTTTATAACTCCTTCACACAATCAGTAAGGTTTTACTAATTAACGTAAATAAAATTTAATAGCTGCTGTTCGCACGAGGACTCGGTGGCGCAACGGTAGCGCGTCTGACTAAAATCAGAAGGTTGCGTGTTCAAATCACGTCCGGGTCATGTGATTTTTTACGAATTTTTTTTCATTATTATGAGACTACACGAAGCTCCATAAACACTGAATGGAGAAATTGCATTTACGTCATTGCTGAAACAATAGCATTTAAATTGCAGAAATTTATATTTCTTACAAAATATTAAACATCCTTTTTGAAATTTTAACTCGAGAGCATACTTGAAAATTTTATAACTCCTTCACACAATCAGTAAGGTTTTACTAATTAACGTAAATAAAATTTAATAGCAGCGGTTCGCAAGAGGACTCGGTGGCGCAACGGTAGCGCGTCTGACTCCAGATCAGAAGGTTGCGTGTTCAAATCACGTCCGGGTCATGTAATTTTTACGAATATTTTTCATTACTATTAGACTACACGAAGCTCGTTTAACAGTGAATGGAGAAATTGCATTTACGTTATTGCTGAAACAATAGCATTTAAATTGAAGAAATTTATATTTTTTACAAAATATTAAACATCCTTTTGTAAATTTTAATTCGAGAGCATACTTGAAAATTTTATAACTCCTTCACACAATCAGTAATGTTTTACTAATTAACGTAAATAAAATTTAATAGCAGCTGTTCGCAAGAGGACTCGGTGGCGCAACGGTAGCGCGTCTGACTCAGATCAGAAGGTTGCGTCTTCAAATCATGTCCGGGTCATGTGATTTTTACGAATATTTTTTCATTATTATGAGACTACACGAAGCTCGATAAACACTGAATGGAGAAATTGCATTTACGTTATTGCTGAGACAATAGCATTTAAATTGCAGAAATTTATATTTCTTACAAAATATTAAACATCCTTTTTGAAATTTTAAACCGAGAGCTTACTTGAAAATTTTATAACTCCTTCACACAATCAGTAAGGTTTTACTAATTAACGTAAATGAAATTTAATAGCAGCGGTTCGCAAGGGGACTCGGTGGCGCAACGGTAGCAGGTCTGACTCCAGATCAGAAGGTAGCGTGTTCAAATCACGTCTGGGTCATGTGATTTCTTAAGATTATTATTTCATTACTATGAGACTGCACGAAGCTCGATAAACACTGAATGGAGAAATTGCATTTACGTCATTGCTGAAACAATAGCATTTAAATTGCAGAAATTTATATTTATTACAAAATATTAAACATCCTTTTTGAAATTTTAACTCGAGAGCATACTTGAAAATTTTATAACTCCTTCACACAATCAGTAAGGTTTTACTAATTAACGTAAATAAAATTTAATAGCAGCTGTTCGCAAGAGGACTCGGTGGCGCAACGGTAGCGCGTCTGACTCCAGATCAGAAGGTTGCGTGTTCAAATCACGTCCGGGTCATGTGATGTTTTATGAATATTTTTCATTACTATGAGACTACACGAAGCTCGATAAACACTGAATGGAGAAATTGCATTTACGTTATTGCTGAGACAATAGCATTTAAATTGCAGAAATTTATATTTCTTACAAAATATTAAACATCCTTTTGAAATTTTAACTCGAGAGCATACTTGAAAATTTTATATCTCCTTCACACAATCAGTAAGGTTTTACTAATTAACGTAAATAAAATTTAATAGCAGCTGTTCGCAAGAGGACTCGGTGGCGCGACGGTAGCGCGTCTGACTCCAGATCAGAAGGTTGCGTGTTCAAATCACGTCCGGGTCATGTGATGTTTTACGAATATTTTTCATTATTATGATACACAAAGCTCGATAAACACTGAATGGAGAAATTGCATTTACGTTATTGCTGAAACAATAGCATTTAAATTGCAGAAATTTATATTTCTTACAAAATATTAAACATCCTTTTTGAAATTTTAACTCGAGAGCATACTTGAAAATTTTATAACTCCTTCACACAATCAGTAAGGTTTTACTAATTAACGTAAATGAAATTTAATAGCAGCGGTTCGCAAGAGAACTCGGTGGCGCAGCGGTAGCGCGTCTGACTCCAGATCAGAAGGTTGCGTCTTCAAATCATGTCCGGGTCATGTGATTTTTACGAATATTTTTCATTATTATGATACACAAAGCTCGATAAACACTGAATGGAGAAATTGCATTTACGTTATTGCTGAAACAATAGCATTTAAATTGCAGAAATTTATATTTCTTACAAAATATTAAACATCCTTTTTGAAATTTTAACTCGAGAGCATACTTGAAAATTTTATAACTCCTTCACACAATCAGTAAGGTTTTACTAATTAACGTAAATGAAATTTAATAGCAGCTTTTCGCAAGAGGACTCGGTGGCGCAGCGGTAGCGCGTCTGACTCCAGATCAGAAGGTTGCGTCTTCAAATTACGTCCGGGTCATGTGATATTTATGAATATTTTTCATTACTATGAGACTACACGAAGCTCGATAAACACTGAATGGAGAAATTGCATTTACGTTATTGCTCAGACAATAGCATTTAAATTGCAGAAATTTATATTTCTTACAAAATATTAAACATCCTTTTTGAAATTTTAACACGAGAGCATACTTGAAAATTTTATATCTCCTTCACACAATCAGTAAGGTTTTACTAATTAACGTAAATGGAATTTAATAGCAGCGGTTCGCAAGAGGACTCGGTGGCGCAACGGTAGCCCGTCTGACTACAGATCAGAAGGTTGTGTGTTCAAATCACGTCCGGATCATCTGATTTTTTATGAATATTTTTTCATTACTATGAGACTACACCAAGCTCGATAAACACTGAATGGAGAAATTGCATTTACGTTATTGCTGAAACAATAGCATTTAAATTACAGAAATTTGTATTTCTTACAAAATATTAAACTTCCTTTTTGAAATTTTAACTCGAGAGCTTACTTGAAAATTTTATATCTCCTTCACACAATCAGTAAGGTTTTACTAATTAACGTAAATAAAATTTAATAGTTGCTGTTCGCAAGAGGACTCGGTGGCGCAACGGTAGCGCGTCTGATTCCAGATCAGAAGGTTGCGTGTTCAAATTACGTCCGGGTCATGAGATTTTTTACGAATATTTTTTCATTACTTTTAGACTACACGAAGCTCGATAAACACTGAATGGAGAAATTGCATTTACGTTATTGCTGAAACAATAGCATTTAAATTGCAGAAATTTATATTTCTTACAAAATATTAAACATCCTTTTTGAAATTTTAACTCGAGAGCATACTTGAAAATTTTATAACTCCTCCCCACAATCAGTAAGGTTTTACTAATTAACGTAAATGAAATTTAATAGCAGCTTTTCGCAAGAGAACTCGGTGGCGCAGCGGTAGCGCGTCTGACTCCAGATCAGAAGGTTGCGTCTTCAAATCATGTCCGGGTCATGTGATTTTTACGAATATTTTTTCATTATTATGAGACTGCACGAAGCTCGATAAACATTGAATGGAGAAATTGCATTTACGTTATTGCTGAGACAATAGCATTTAAATTGCAGAAATTTATATTTCTTGCAAAATATTAAACATCCTTTTTGAAATTTTAACACGAGAGCATACTTGAAAATTTTATATCTCCTTCACACAATCAGTAAGGTTTTACTAATTAACGTAAATAAAATTTAATAGCAGCTGTTCGCAACGAGGACTCGGTGTCGCAACGGTAGCGCGTCTGACTCCAGATCAGAAGGTTGCGTCTTCAAATCACGTCCCGGTCATGTGATTTTTACGAATATTTTTCCATTATTATGAGACTACACGAAGCTCGATAAACACTGAATGGAGAAATTGCATTTACGTCATTGCTGAAACAATAGCATTTAAATTGCAGAAATTTATATTTCTTACAAAATATTAAACATCCTTTTTGAAATTTTAACTCGAGAGCATACTTGAAAATTTTATATCTCCTTCACACAATCAGTAAGGTTTTACTAATTAACGTAAATAAAATTTAATAGCAGCTGTTCGCAAGAGGACTCGGTGGCGCAACGGTAGCGCGTCTGACTCCAGATCAGAAAGTTGCGTGTTCAAATCACGTCCGGGTCATGTGATTTTTACGAATATTTTTTCATTATTATGAGACTACACGAAGCTCGATAAACACTGAATGGAGAAATTGCATTTACGTTATTGCTGAAACAATAGCATTTAAATTACAGAAATTTATATTTCTTACAAAATATTAAACTTCCTTTTTGAAATTTTAACTCGAGAGCATACTTGAAAATTTTATAACTCCTTCACACAATCAGTAAGGTTTTACTAATTAACGTAAATAAAATTTAATAGCAGCTGTTCGCAAGAGGACTCGGTGGCGCAATGGTAGCGCGTCTGACTCCAGATCAGAAGGTTGCGTGTTAAAATCACGTCCGGGTCATGTGATTTTTACGAATATTTGTCACAATGATGACACTACCCGAAGCTCGATAACCTGTGAATGGAGAAAGTGACTTTACGTTATTGCTGAAACAATAGCATTTAAATTGCAGAAATTTATATTTCTTACAAAATATTAAACATCCTTTTTGAAATTTTAACTCGAGAGCATACTTGAAAATTTTATAACTCCTTCACACAATCAGTAAGGTTTTACTAATTAACGTAAATAAAATTTAATAGCAGCGGTTCGCAAGAGGACTCGGTGGCGCAACGATAGCCCGTCTGTCTCCAGATCAGAAGGTTGCGTGTTCAAATCACGTCCGGGTCATGTGATTTTTAACGAAAATTTTTCATTATTATGAGACTACACGAAGCTCGATAAACACTGAATGGAGAAATTGCATTTACGTTATTGCTGAAACAATAGCATTTAAATTGCAGAAATTTATATTTCTTACAAAATATTAAACATCCTTTTTGAAATTTTAACTCGAGAGCATACTTGAAAATTTTATAACTCCTTCACACAATCAGTAATGTTTTACTAATTAACGTAAATAAAATTTAATAGCAGCTGTTCGCAGGAGGACTCGGTGGCGCAACGGTAGCGCGTCTGACTCCAGATCAGAAGGTTGCGTGTTCAAATCACGTCCGAGTCATGTGATTTTTTACGAATATTTTTTCATTATTATGAGACTACACGAAGCTCGATAAACACTGAATGGAGAAATTGCATTTACGTTATTGCTGAGACAATAGCATTTAAATTGCAGAAATTTATATTTCTTACAAAATATTAAACATCCTTTTTGAAATTTTAACTGAGAGCATACTTGAAAATTTTATATCTCCTTCACACAATCAGTAAGGTTTTACGAATTCACGTAAATAAAATTTAATAGCAGCGGTTCGCAAGAGGACTCGGTGGCGCAACGGTAGCGCGTCTGACTCCAGATCAGAAGGTTGCGTGTTCAAATCACGTCCGGGACATGTTTTTTTTACGAATATTTTTCATTATTATGAGACTACACGAAGCTCGATAAACACTGAATGGAGAAATTGCATTTACGTTATTGCTGAAACAATAGCATTTAAATTGCAGAAATTTATATTTCTTACAAAATATTAAACATCCTTTTTGAAATTTTAACTCGAGAGCATACTTGAAAATTTTATATCTCCTTCACACAATCAGTAAGGTTTTACTAATTAACGTAAATAAAATTTAATAACAGCTGTTTGCAGCAGGACTCGGTGGCGCAACGGTAGCGCGTCTGACTCCAGATCAGAAGGTTGCGTGTTCAAATCACGTCCGGGTCATGTGATTTTTAACGAATATTTTTTCATTACTATGAGACTACACGAAGCTCGATAAACACTGAATGGAGAAATTGCATTTACGTTATTGCTGAAACAATAGCATTTAAATTACAGAAATTTGTATTTCTTACAAAATATTAAACTTCCTTTTTGAAATTTTAACTCGAGAGCATACTTGAAAATTTTATATCTCCTTCACACAATCAGTAAGGTTTTACTAATTAACGTAAATAAAATTTAATAGCAGCTGTTCGCAAGAAGACTCGGTGGAACAACGGTAGCGCGTCTGACTCCAGATCAGAAGGTTGCGTCTTCAAATCACGTCCGGGTCATGTGATTTTTACGAATATTTTTTCATTATTATGAGACTACACGAAGCTCGATAAACACTGAATGGAGAAATTGCATTTACGTTATTGCTGAAACAATAGCATTTAAATTGCAGAAATTTATATTTCTTACAAAATATTAAACATCCTTTTTGAAATTTTAACTCGAGAGCATACTTGAAAATTTTATAACTCCTTCACACAATCAGTAAGGTTTTACTAATTAACGTAAATAAAATTTAATAGCAGCTGTTCGCACGAGGTCTCGGTGGCGCAACGGTAGCGCGTCTGACTCCAGAACAGAAGGTTGCGTGTTCAAATCACGTCCGGGTCATGTGATTTTTACGAATATTTTTCATTATTATGAGACTACACGAAGCTCGATAAACACTGAATGGAGAAATTGCCATTACGTTACTGCTGAGACAAAAGCATTTATGATTGTATAAATTAATATTTCATACAAAATATTAAATATCATTTTTGAAATTTTAACGCGAGAGCTTATTTGAAAATTTTATAACTCCTTCACAAAATCAGTAAGGTTTTACTAATTAACGTAAATAAAATTTATTAGCAGGTTTTCGCAAGAGGACTCGGTGGCGCAACGGTAGCGCGTCTGACTCCAGATCAGAAGGTTGCGTGTTCAAATCACGTCCGGGTCATGAGATGTTTTAGGAATATTTTTCATTACTATGAGACTACACGAAGCTCGATAAACACTGAATGGAGAAATTGCATTTACGTTATTGCTGAGACAATAGCATTTAAATTGCAGAAATTTATATTTCTTACAAAATATTAAACATCCTTTTTGAAATTTTAACTCGAGAGCATACTTGAAAATTTTATATCTCCTTCACACAATCAGTAAGGTTTTACTAATTAACGTAAATAAAATTTAATAGCAGCTGTTCGCAAGAGGACTCGGTGGCGCAACGGTAGCGCGTCTGACTCCAGATCAGAAGGTTGCGTGTTCAAATCACGTCCGGGTCATGTGATGTTTTATGAATATTTTTCATTACTATGAGACTACACGAAGCTCGATAAACACTGAATGGAGAAATTGCATTTACGTTATTGCTGAAACAATAGCATTTAAATTGCAGAAATTTATATTTCTTACAAAATATTAAACATCCTTTTTGAAATTTTAACACGAGAGCTTACTTGAAAATTTTATATCTCCTTCACACAATCAGTAAGGTTTTACTAATTAACGTAAATAAAATTTAATAGCAGCTGTTCGCACGAGGACTCGGTGGCGCAACGGTAGCGCGTCTGACTCCAGATCAGAAGGTTGCGTGTTCAAATCACGTCCGGGTCATGTGATTTTTTACGAATATTTTTTCATTACTATGAGACTGCACGAAGCTCGATAAACACTGAATGGAGAAATTGCATTTACGTTATTGCTGAGACTATAGCATTTAAATTGCAGAAATTTATATTTCTTACAAAATATTAAACATCCTTTTTGAAATTTTCACTCGAGAGCATATTTGAAAATTTTATAACTCCTTCACACAATCAGTAAGGTTTTACTAATTAACGTAAATAAAATTTAATAGCAGCTGTTCGCAAGAGGACTCGGTGGCGCAGCGGTAGCGCGTCTGACTCCAGATCAGAAGGTTGCGTCTTCAAATCATGTCCGGGTCATGTGATTTTTACGAATATTTTTTCATTATTATGAGACTGCACGAAGCTCGATAAACATTGAATGGAGAAATTGCATTTACGTTATTGCTGAGACAATAGCATTTAAATTGCAGAAATTTATATTTCTTACAAAATATTAAACAACCTTTTCGAAAAATTAACGTGAGAGCTTACTTGAAAATTTTATATCTCCTTCACACTATCAGTAAGGTTTTACTAATTAACGTAAATAAAATTTAATAGCAGCTGTTTGCAAGAGGACTCGGTGGCGCAACGGTAGCCTGTCTGTCTTCAGATCAGAAGGTTGCGTGTTCAAATCACGTCCGGGTCATGTGATTTTTTACGAATATTTTTTCATTACTATTAGACTACACGAAGTTCGATAAACACTGAATGGAGAAATTGCATTTACGTCATTGCTGAAACAATAGCATTTAAATTGCAGAAATTTATATTTCTTACAAAATATTAAACATCCTTTTTGAAATTTTAACTCGAGAGCATACTTGAAAATTTTATAACTCCTTCACACAATCAGTAAGGTTTTACTAATTAACGTAAATAAAATTTAATAGCAGCTGTTCGCAAGAGGACTCGGTGGCGCAACAATAGCGCGTCTGACTCCAAATCAGAAGGTTACGTGTTCAAATCACGTCCGGGTCATGTGTTGTTTTATGAATATTTTTTCATTATTATGAGACTACACGAAGCTCGATAAACACTGAATGGAGAAATTGCATTTACGTTATTGCTGAGACAATAGCATTTAAATTGCAGAAATTTATATTTCTTACAAAATATTAAACATCCTTTTTGAAATTTTAACTCGAGAGCATACTTGAAAATTTTATAACTCCTTCACACAATCAGTAAGGTTTTACTAATTAACGTAAATAAAATTTAATAGCAGCTGTTAGCAAGAGGACTCGGTGGCGCAACGGTAGCGCGTCTGACTCCAGATCAGAAGGTTGCGTGTTCAAATCACGTCCGGGTCATGTGATTTTTTACGAATATTTTTTCATTATTATGAGACTACACGAAGCTCGATAAACACTGAATGGAGAAATTGCATTTACGTTATTGCTGAAACAATAGCATTTAAATTGCAGAAATTTATATTTCTTACAAAATATTAAACATCCTTTTTGAAATTTTAACTCGAGAGCATACTTGAAAATTTTATATCTCCTTCACACAATCAGTAAGGTTTTACTAATTAACGTAAATAAAATTTAATAGCAGCTGTTCGCACGAGGACTCGGTGGCGCAACGGTAGCGCGTCTGACTCCAGATCAGAAGGCTGCGTGTTCAAATCACGTCTGGGTCATGTGATTTTTACGAATATTTTTTCATTATTATGAGACTACACGAAGCTCGATAAACACTGAATGGAGAAATTGCATTTACGTTATTGCTGAAACAATAGCATTTAAATTGCAGAAATTTATATTTCTTACAAAATATTAAACATCCTTTTTGAAATTTTAACTCGAGAGCATAATTGAAAATTTTATAACTCCTTCACACAATCAGTAAGGTTTTACTAATTAACGTAAATAAAATTTAATAGCAGCTGTTCGCAAGAGGTCTCGGTGGCGCAACGGTAGCGCGTCTAACTCCAGATCAGAAGGTTGCGTGTTCAAATTACATCCGGGTCATGTGATTTTTACGAATATTTTTCACAATTATGAAACTACACGAAGCTCGATAAACACTGAATGGAGAAATTGCATTTACGTTATTGCTGAAACAATAGCATTTAAATTGCAGAAATTTATATTTCTTACAAAATATTAAACATCCTTTTTGAAATTTTAACTCGAGAGCATACTTGAAAATTTTATATCTCCTTCACACAATCAGTAAGGTTTTACTAATTAACGTAAATAAAATTTAATAGCAGCTGTTCGCAAGAGGACTCGGTGCCGCAACGGTAGCGCGTCTGACTCCAGATCAGAAGGTTGCGTGTTCAAATCACGTCCGGGTCATGTGATTTTTTACTAATATTTTTTCATTACTATTAGACTACACGAAGCTCGATAAACACTGAATGGAGAAATTGCATTTACGTTATTGCTGAGACAATAGCATTTAAATTGCAGAAATTTATATTTCTTACAAAATATTAAACATCCTTTTGAAATTTTAACTCGAGAGCATACTTGAAAATTTTATATCTCCTTCACACAATCAGTAAGGTTTTACTAATTAACGTAAATAAAATTTAATAGCAACTGTTCGCAAGAGGACTCGGTGGCGCAACGGTAGCGCGTCTGACTCCAGATCAGAAGGTTGCGTGTTCAAATCACGTCCGGGTCATGTGATGTTTTAGGAATATTTTTCATTACTATGAGATTACACGAAGCTCGATAAACACTGAATGGAGAAATTGCATTTACGTTATTGCTGAGACAATAGCATTTAAATTGCAGAAATTTATATTTCTTACAAAATATTTAACATTCTTTTTGAAATTTTAAATAGAGAGCTTACTTGAAAATTTTATATCTCCTTCACTCAATCAGTAAGGTTTTACTAATTAACGTAAATAAAATTTAATAGCAGCTGTTCGCAAGAGGACTCGGTGGCGCAACGGTAGCGCGTCTGACTCCAGATCAGAAGGTTGCGTGTTCAAATCACGTCCGGGTAATGTGATTTTTTACAAATATTTTTCATTATTATGAGACTACACGAAGCTCGATAAACACTGAATGGAGAAATTGCATTTACGTTATTGCTGAAACAATAGCATTTAAATTACAGAAATTTATATTTCTTACAAAATATTAAACTACCTTTTTGAAATTTTAACTCGAGAGCATACTTGAAAATTTTATAACTCCTTCACACAATCAGTAAGGTTTTACTAATTAACGTAAATAAAATTTAATAGCAGCTGTTCGCAAGAGGACTCGGTGGCGCAACGGTAGCGCGTCTGACTTCAGATCAGAAAGTTGCGTGTTCAAATCACGTCCGGTTTATGTGAATTTTTACGAATATTTTTTCATTATTATGAGACTACACGAAGCTCGATAAACACTGAATGGAGAAATTGCATTTACGTTATTGCTGAAACAATAGCATTTAAATTAGAGAAATTTATATTTCTTACAAAATATTAAACATCCTTTTTGAAATTTTAACTCGAGAGCATACTTGAAAATTTTATAACTCCTTCACACAATCAGTAAGGTTTTACAAATTAACGTAAATAAAATTTAATAGCAGCTGTTCGCAAGAGGACTCAGTGGCGCTACGTTAGCGCGTCTGACTTCAGATCAGAATGTTGCGTGTTCAAATCACTTCCGGGTCATGTGATATTTTACGAATATTTTTTTCATTATTATGAGACTACACGAAGCTCGATAAACACTGAATGGAGAAATTGCATTTACGTTATTGCTGAGACAATAGCATTTAAATTGCAGAAATTTATATTTCTTACAAAATATTAAACATCCTTTTTGAAATTTTAACTCGAGAGCATACTTGAAAATTTTATATCTCCTTCACACAATCAGTAAGGTTTTACTAATTAACGTAAATAAAATTTAATAACAGCTCTTAACAAGGGGACTCGGTGGCGCAACGGTAGCGCGTCTGACTCCAGATCAGAAGGTTGCGTGTTCAAATCACGTCCGGGTCATAAGATTTTTTACAAATATTTTTCATTATTATGAGACTACACGAAGCTCGATAAACACTGAATGGAGAAATTGCATTTACGTTATTGCTGAAACAATAGCATTTAAATTGCAGAAATTTATATTTCTTACAAAATATTAAACATCCTTTTTGAAATTTTAACTCGAGAGCATATTTGAAAATTTTATAACTCCTTCACACAATCAGTAAGGTTTTACTAATTAACGTAAATAAAATTTAATAGCAGCTGTTCGCAAGAGGACTCGGTGGCGCAACGGTAGCGCGTCTGACTCCAGATCAGAAGGTTGCGTGTTCAAATCACGTCCGGGTCATGTGATGTTTTATGAATATTTTTTCATTACTATGGAACTACACGAAGCTCGATAAACACTGAATGGAGAAATTGCATTTACGTTATTGCTCAGACAATAGCATTTAAATTGCAGAAATTTATATTTCTTACAAAATATTGAACATTCTTTTTGAAATTTTAAATAGAGAGCTTACTTGAAAATTTTATATCTCCTTCACTCAATCAGTAAGGTTTTACTAATTAACGTAAATAAAATTTAATAGCAGCTGTTCGCAAGAGGACTCGGTGGCGCAACGGTAGCGCGTCTGACTCCAGATCAGAAGGTTGCGTGTTCAAATCACGTCCGGGTCATGTGATTTTTTACGAATATTTTTTCATTATTATGAGACTACACGAAGCTCGATAAACACTGAATGGAGAAATTGCATTTACGTTATTGCTGAAACAATAGCATTTAAATTGCAGAAATTTATATTTCTTACAAAATATTAAACATCCTTTTTGAAATTTTAACTCGAGAGCATACTTGAAAATTTTATAACTCCTTCACACAATCAGTAAGGTTTTACTAATTAACGTAAATAAAATTTAATAGCAGCGGTTCGCAAGAGGACTCGGTGGCGCAACGGTAGCGCGTCTGACTCCAGATCAGAAGGTTGCGTGTTCAAATCACGTCCGGGTCATACGATTTTTTACAAATATTTTTCACAATTATGAGACTACACGAAGCTCGATAAACACTGAATGGAGAAATTGCATTTACGTTATTGCTGAAACAATAGCATTTAAATTACAGAAATTTATATTTCTTACAAAATATTAAACATCCTTTTTGAAATTTTAACTCGAGAGCATACTTGAAAATTTTATAACTCCTTCACACAATCAGTAAGGTTTTACTAATTAACGTAAATAAAATTTAATAGCAGCTGTTCGCAAGAGGACTTGGTGGCGCAACGGTAGCGCGTCTGACTCCAATTCAGAAGGTTGTGTCTTCAAATCACGTCCAGGTCATGTGATATTTTACGAATATTTTTTCATTACTATGAGACTACAAGAAGCTCGATAAACACTGAATGGAGAAATTGCATTTACGTTATTGCTGAGACAATAGCATTTAAATTGAGAAATTTATATTTCTTACAAAATATTAAACATCCTTTTTGAAATTTTAACGTGAGAGCTTACTTGAAAATTTTATATTTCCTTCACTCAATCAGTAAGGTTTTACTAATTAACGTAAATGAAATTTAATAGCAGCGTTTCGCAAGAGAACTCTGTGGCGCAACGGTAGCGCGCCCGACTCCAGATCGGAAGGTTGCGTGTTCAAATCATGTCCGGGTCATGTGTTTTATGAATATTTTTTCATTACTATTAGACTACACGAAGCTCGATAAACACTGAATGGAGAAATTGCATTTACGTCATTGCTGAAACAATAGCATTTAAATTGCAGAAATTTATATTTCTTACAAAATATTAAACATCCTTTTTGAAATTCTAACACGAGAGCTTACTTGAAAATTTTATATCTCCTTCACACAATCAGTAAGGTTTTAATAATTAACGTAAATAAAATTTAATAGCAGCTGTTCGCACGAGGTCTCGGAGGCGCAACGGTAGCGCGTCTGACTCCAGCTGAGAAGGTTGCGTGTTCAAATCACGTCCGGGTCATGTGATATTTATGAATAATTTTTCATTACTATGAGACTACACGAAGCTCGATAAACACTGAATGGAGAAATTGCATTTACGTTATTGCTGAGACAATAGCATTTAAATTGCAGAAATTTATATTTCTTACAAAATATTAAACATCCTTTTTGAAATTTTAACTCGAGAGCATACTTGAAAATTTTATAACTCCTTCACACAATCAGTAAGGTTTTACTAATTAACGTAAATAAAATTTAATAGCAGCTGTTCGCAAGAGGACTCGGTGGCGCAACGGTAGCGCGTCTGACTCCAGATCAGAAGGTTGCGTGTTCAAATCACGTCCGGGTCATGTGATTTTTTACGAATATTTTTTCATTACTATGAGACTACACGAAGCTCGATAAACACTGAATGGAGAAATTGCATTTACGTTATTGCTGAGACAATAGCATTTAAATTGAGAAATTTATATTTCTTACAAAATATTAAACATCCTTTTTGAAATTTTAACGTGAGAGCTTACTTGAAAATTTTATATCTCCTTCACACAATCAGTAAGGTTTTACTAATTAACGTAAATAAAATTTAATAGCAGCTGTTCGCAAGAGGACTCGGTGGCGCAACGGTAGCGCGTCTGACTCCAGATCAGAAGGTTGCGTGTTCAAATCACGTTCGGGTCATGTGTTGTTTTATGAATATTTTTTCATTACTATTAGACTACACGAAGCTCGATAAACACTGAATGGAGAAATTGCATTTACGTCATTGCTGAAACAATAGCATTTAAATTGCAGAAATTTATATTTATTACAAAATATTAAACATCCTTTTTGAAATTTTAACTCGAGAGCATACTTGAAAATTTTATAACTCCTTCACACAATCAGTAAGGTTTTACTAATTAACGTAAATAAAATTTAATAGCAGCTGTTCGCAAGAGGACTCGGTGGCGCAACGGTAGCGCGTCTGACTCCAGATCAGAAGGTTGCGTGTTCAAATCACGTCCGGGTCATGTGATTTTTTACGAATATTTTTTCATTATTATGAGACTACACGAAGCTCGATAAACACTGAATGGAGAAATTGCATTTACGTTATTGCTGAGACAATAGCATTTAAATTGCAGAAATTTATATTTCTTACAAAATATTGAACATTCTTTTTGAAATTTTAACTCGAGAGCATACTTGAAAATTTTATAACTCCTTCACACAATCAGTAAGGTTTTACTAATTAACGTAAATAAAATTTAATAGCAGCTGTTTGCAAGAGGACTCGGTGGCGCAACGGTAGCGCGTCTGACTCCAGATCAGAAGGTTGCGTGTTCAAATCACGTCCGGGTCATGTAATTTTTTACGAATTTTTATTCATTATTATGAGACTACACGAAGCTCGATAAACACTGAATGGAGAAATTGCATTTACGTCATTGCTGAAACAATAGCATTTAAATTGCAGAAATTTATATTTCTTACAAAATATTAAACATCCTTTTTGAAATTTTAACTCGAGAGCATACTTGAAAATTTTATATCTCCTTCACACAATCAGTAAGGTTTTACTAATTAACGTAAATAAAATTTAATAGCGTGCTGTTCGCACGAGTTCTCGGTGGCGCAACGGTAGCGCGTCTGACTCCAGATCAGAAGGTTGCGTGTTCAAATCACGTCCGGGTCATGTGTTTTTTACGAATATTTTTTCTTTATTATGAGACTACACGAAGCTCGATAAACACTGAATGGAGAAATTGCATTTACGTTATAGCTGAAACAATAGCATTTAAATTGCAGAAATTTATATTTCTTACAAAATATTAAACATCCTTTTTGAAATTTTAACTCGAGAGCATACTTGAAAATTTTATAACTCCTTCACACAATCAGTAAGGTTTTACTAATTAACGTAAATAAAATTTAATAGCAGCTGTTCGCAAGAGGACTCGGTGGCGCAACGGTAGCGCGTCTGTCTCCAGATCAGAAGGTTGTGTGTTCAAATCACGTCCGGTTGACGTGATTTTTTACGAATATTTTTCCATTATTATGAGACTACACGAAGCTCGATAAACACTGAATGGAGAAAAAGCATTTACGTCATTGCTCGGACATTAGCATTTAAATTGCAGAAATTTATATTTCTTACAAAATATTAAACATCCTTTTTGAAATTTTAACTCGAGAGCATACTTGAAAATTTTATAACTCCTTCACACAATGAATAAGGTTTTACTAATTAACGTAAATAAAATTTAATAGCTGCCTTACGCACGAGGACTCGGTGGCGCAACGGTAGCGCGTCTGACTCCAGATCAGAAGGTTGCGTGTTCAAATCACGTCCGGGTCATGTGATTTTTTACGAATATTTTTTCATTATTATGAGACTACACGAAGCTCGATAAACACTGAATGGAGAAATTGCATTTACATCATTGCTGAAACAATAGCATTTAAATTGCAGAAATTTATATTTCTTACAAAATATTAAACATCCTTTTTGAAATTTTAACTCGAGAGCATACTTGAAAATTTTATAACTCCTTCACACAATCAGTAAGGTTTTACTAATTAACGTAAATAAAATTTAATAGCTGCTGTTCGCAAGAGGACTCGGTGGCGCAACGGTAGCGCGTCTGACTCCAGATCAGAAGGTTGCGTGTTCAAATCACGTCCGGGTCATGTGATTTTTTACGAATTTTTTTTCATTATTATGAGACTACACGAAGCTCGATAAACACTGAATGGAGAAATTGCATTTACGTCATTGCTGAAACAATAGCATTTAAATTGCAGAAATTTATATTTCTTACAAAATATTAAACATCCTTTCTGAAATTTTAACTCGAGAGCATACTTGAAAATTTTATAACTCCTTCACACAATCAGTAAGGTTTTACTAATTAACGTAAATAAAATTTAATAGCTGCTGTTCGCACGAGGACTCGGTGGCGCAACGGTAGCGCGTCTGACTCCAGATCAGAAGGTTGCGTGTTCAAATCACGTCCGGGTCATGTGATTTTTTACGAATTTTTTTCATTATTATGAGACTACACGAAGCTCGATAAACACTGAATGGAGAAATTGCATTTACGTTATTGCTGAGACAATAGCATTTAAATTGCAGAAATTTATATTTCTTACAAAATATTAAACATTTTTTGAAATTTTAACTCGAGAGCATACTTGAAAATTTTATATCTCCTTCACTCAATCAGTAAGGTTTTACTAATTAACGTAAATAAAATTTAATAGCAGCTGTTCGCAAGAGGACTCGGTGGCGCAACGGTAGCCCGTCTGTCTCCAGATCAGAAGGTTGTGTGTTCAAATCACGTCCGGTTGACGTGATTTTTTACGAATATTTTTCCATTATTATGAGACTACACGAAGCTCGATAAACACTGAATGGAGAAAAAGCATTTACGTTATTGCTGAGACAATAACATTTAAATTGCAGAAATTTATATTTCTTACAAAATATTAAACATCCATTTTGAAATTTTAACACGAGAGCTTACTTGAAAATTTTATATCTCCTTCACTCAATCAGTAAGGTTTTACTAATTAACGTAAATGAAATTTAATAGCAGCGGTTCGCAAGAGGACTCGGTGGCGCAACGGTAGCGCGTCTGACTCCAGATCAGAAGGTTGCGTGTTCAAATCACGTCCGGGTCATGTGATGTTTTATGAATATTTTTTCATTACTATGAGACTACACGAAGCTCGATAAACACTGAATGGAGAAATTGCATTTACGTTATTGCTGAGACAATAGCATTTAAATTGCAGAAATTTATATTTCTTACAAAATATTAAACATCCTTTTTGAAATTTTAACTCGAGAGCATACTTGAAAATTTTATAACTCCTTCACACAATCAGTAAGGTTTTACTAATGAACGTAAATAAAATTTAATAACTGCTGTTCGCACGAGGACTCGGTGGCGCAACGGTAGCGCGTCTGACTCCAGATCAGAAGGTTGCGTGTTCAAATCACGTCCGGGTCATGTGATTTTTTACGAATTTTTTTCATTATTATGAGACTACACGAAGCTCGATAAACACTGAATATAGAAATTGCATTTACGTTATTGCTGAGACAATAGCACTTAAATTGCAGAAATTTATATTTCTTACAAAATATTAAACATCCTTTTTGAAATTTTAACACGAGAGCTTACTTGAAAATTTTATAACTCCTTCACACAATCAGTAAGGTTTTACTAATTAACGTAAATAAAATTTAATAGCAGCTGTTCGCAAGAGGACTCGGTGGCGCAACGGTAGCGCGTCTGACTCCAGATCAGAAGGTTGCGTGTTCAAATCACGTCCGGGTCATGTGATTTTTTACGAATATATTTTCATTATTATGAGACTACACGAAGCTCGATAAACACTGAATGGAGAAATTGCATTTACGTTATTGCTGAGACAATAGCATTTAAATTGCAGAAATTTATATTTCTTACAAAATATTAAACATCCTTTTTGAAATTTTAACGTGAGAGCTTACTTGAAAATTTTATATCTCCTTCACACAATCAGTAAGGTTTTACTAATTAACGTAAATAAAATTTAATAGCAGCTGTTCGGAAGAGGACTCGGTGGCGCAACGGTAGCTCGTCTGATTCCAGATCAGAAGGTTGCTTGTTCAAATCACGTCCGGGTCATGTGATGTTTTATGAATATTTTTTCATTACTATGAGACTACACGAAGCTCGATAAACACTGAATGGAGAAATTGCATTTACGTTATTGCTCAGACAATAGCATTTAAATTGCAGACATTTATATTTCTTACAAAATATTAAACAACCTTTTTGAAAATTTAACGTGAGAGCTTACTTGAAAATTTTATATCTCCTTCACACAATCAGTAAGGTTTTACTAATTAACGTAAATAAAATTTAATAGCAGCGGTTCGCAAGAGGACTCGGTGGCGCAACGGTAGCGCGTCTGACTCCAGATCAGAAGGTTGCGTGTTCAAATCACGTCCGGTTGATGTGTTTTGTTACGAATATTTTTTCATTATTATGAGACTACACGAAGCTCCATAAACACTGAATGGAGAAATTGCATTTACGTCATTGCTGAAACAATAGCATTTAAATTGCAGAAATTTATATTTCTTACAAAATATTAAACATCCTTTTTGAAATTTTAACTCGAGAGCATACTTGAAAATTTTATAACTCCTTCACACAATCAGTAAGGTTTTACTAATTAACGTAAATAAAATTTAATAGCAGCTGTTTGCAAGAGGACTCGGTGGCGCAACGGTAGCGCGTCTGACTCCAGATCAGAAGGTTGCGTGTTCAAATCACGTCCGGGTCATGTGATTTTTTACGAATTTTTTTCATTATTATGAGACTACACGAAGCTCGATAAACACTGAATGGAGAAATTGCATTTACGTTATTGCTGAGACAATAGCATTTAAATTGCAGAAATTTATATTTCTTACAGAACATTAAACATCCTTTTTGAAATTTTAACTCGAGAGCATACTTGAAAATTTTATAACTCCTTCACACAATCAGTAAGGTTTTACTAATTAACGTAAATTAAATTTAATAGCTGCTGTTCGCACGAGGACTCGGTGGCGCAACGGTAGCGAGTCTAGCTCCAGATCAGAAGGTTGCGTGTTCAAATCACGTCCGGGTCATGTGATGTTTTACGAATATTTTTTCATAATTATGAGACTACACGAAGCTCGATAAACACTGAATGGAGAAATTGCATTTACGTTATTGCTGAGACAATAGCATTTAAATTGCAGAAATTTATATTTCTTACAAAATATTAAACATCCTTTTTGAAATTTTAACTCGAGAGCATACTTGAAAATTTTATAACTCCTTCACACAATCAGTAAGGTTTTACTAATTAACGTAAATAAAATTTAATAGCAGCGGTTCGCAAGAGGACTCGGTGGCGCAACGATAGCCCGTCTGTCTCCAGATCAGAAGGTTGCGTGTTCAAATCACGTACGGGTCATGTGAATTTTACGAATATTTTTTCATTATTATGAAACACGAAGCTCGATAAACACTGAATGGAGAAATTGCATTTACGTTATTGCTGAGACAATAGCATTTAAATTGAGAAATTTATATTTCTTACAAAATATTAAACATCCTTTTTGAAATTTTAACTCGAGAGCATACTTGAAAATTTTATATCTCCTTCACACAATCAGTAAGGTTTTACTAATTAACGTAAATAAAATTTAATAGCAGCTGTTCGCAAGAGGACTCGGTGGCGCAACGGTAGCGCGTCTGACTCCAGATCAGAAGGTTGCGTGTTCAAATCACGTCCGGGTCATGAGATGTTTTAGGAATATTTTTCATTACTATGAGACTACACGAAGCTCGATAAACACTGAATGGAGAAATTGCATTTACGTCATTGCTGAGACAATCGCATTTAAATTGCAGAAATTTATATTTCTTACAAAATATTAAACATCCTTTTTGAAATTTTAACTCGAGAGCATACTTGAAAATTTTATAACTCCTTCACACAATCAGTAAGGTTTTACTAATTAACGTAAATAGAATTTAATAGCAGCTGTTCGCAAGAGGACTCGGTGGTGCAACTGTAGCGCGTCTGACTCCAGATCAGAATATTGCGTGTTCAAATCACGTCCGGGTCATGTGATTTTTTACGAATATTTTTTCATTATTATGAGACTACACGAAGCTCGATAAACACTGAATGGAGAAATTGCCATTACTTTACTGCTGAGCCAATAGCACTAAAGATTGCATAAATTTATATTAAACATCCTTTTTGAAATTTTAAGGCAAGAGCTTACTTGAAAATTTTATATCTCTTTCATACAATCAGTAAGGTTTTACTAATTAAGGTAAATAAAATTTAATAGCAGCTGTTTACATAATGACTCGGTGGCGCAATTCTAGCGCTTCTGTCTCAAGATCAGAAGGTTGCGCATTTAAATCACGTCCGGGTCATGTGATGTTTTATGAGTATTTTTTCATTACTATGAGTCTACACAAAGCTCGATAAACACTGAATGGAGAAATTGCATTTACGTTATTGCTCAGACAATAGCATTTAAGATTGCTGAAATGCTTATTTCCTACAAATTATTAAAGTTTCTTTTTTGAAATTTTAAGGCGAGAACTTATTTGAAAATTTTATATCCCAGTCATACAATCTGGTTTTACTAATTAACAAAAATGTGAATGTTGCGGTTCGCATGAGGATTCTGTGGCACAACAGTAGCGCGTCTCACTGCAGATCAGAAGTATCTCTTTTCAAATCACGTCCGGGTCATGTGACAAATTAAAAATATTTTTTCCTTTCTATGAGTCTACATGATGCTTTATAACAACTGAATGGATAAAATGCATTTAACATTATTCCTGAGATACTAGCATTTAAGATTGCAGATATGTTTATTTCTTTCAAAGTATTAATGATTCTTTTTTGAAATTTTAAGCGGGAGCTTACTTGACAATTTGATATATATGTACTAAAATCAGTATGGTTTTACTAATTAACAAAGATGAAAGTTAATAGCTGACGTTTTCATGAGGACTCGTTTGAGCAACGGTAGTTCGTCTGACTCCAAGTCAGAATGTTGCGTTTTCAAATGACGTCCGGGTCGTGTGACATTTTATAAATGTTTTCTCCATTTGTTTGAGTCTATATAATACATTGTCAATAGTGTATTAATAAAATCTATTTTCATTATTTCATTGATACTACTTTTAAACACTGTACTTTTTTTCAATAAGTGTATCAAATTTTTTTCGAAGTTTTTAAGCTTGATTTTTTTATAAACTTCAATTTTTTTCATAAATTCAATATTGGTTTACTTACGTATTACAGTCTTTACACTGGTATAATGGACTTCGTTAGGCATCCATAGTTCGAGTGACTCCAAGATGCATAGTTGAGTTTTCAAATGTCTTCTGTTTCGTATTGTGATATTCGAGAGTTTCATGCCATTGGTTTAGTGGTTCTACTTCGGCACTCTATAATTGTTCTTTTGTGGTTCTGGAATATGTTCTTAAATGTGTCATATATTACTATTAAAATTACTTGACTATTAAAATTATTAAAATTTTTTGTTTGATCTTAATTTGTTATATGATTTCAATTTTTTTTATGTATTTTTCGCTGTATTATAAATGATAGTTCACATTATTTTTTATGGATTGACATATGCATTTTCTTTCAAAATAGTAATTTTTAATCATTATTGTGTCTAAAATTCTGTAGTATAATTTCGATATTTTGCCAACCGATGGCTTAGTGGTCAGCCTTCCTGACACTTGAGCTGTGATTCCCGGATTCGAATCCGGTTCGGGTACGGATGTTACTTTCTTTCTCTGTTCTCTCGGTGTTTCTCTATCATTTCTTATTTAGGATGTATGAATGTGGCCCACCCTATAAACAGATTTGTTATGGTATGGCGCGCGCAACGCTACTCGGCTACGTGACATGTTTTACTGGTGCGCGCTGGGTAACGACAAATGAGTAGCAGTTTTTGGCCTTGTTGTGTCATAGGGTTCGTCACCCAAATGCCGCATTTAGAAAAAATTTAGATATTTTAACATAAATTTAAAAGAAATATTGGGCATTTGTTAATTTACGATATTTTTTTAAATGTTATTATACATTCGTGTTAACAATCTTCTAGTTATGAAAAAGATATTACAGGAGTAAAAATTTTAGTCGATGATTTATAGTTAAAATTTTCAAGCGAAGAAATTATTTTTGCTGAAAATCCTTTCGAAAAGCAATAAAAGAAATTTTATATTTTCTCTTCTTTGGATTTCACCAATCATCCATGTCGTCGTCTCTTATAACTTTCATTTCACACAAAATTAAAAAAAAGTAAAAAGAGAAACATATTTTCAGTTTTACCAATTAAGAATCTATTCAAAATTTATAAGAAACCTACTATTTATTCGAATTTTTATAAGCAGATAATGTAAATGCTAAAGCAATGTTTGATATCTGTAACTGCATATTTCCATTATTCAGAATAAAAAAAGAATAAACCTTTTATTTTCCTTCCTATGATGTCAATAGTGGGAAAATTTAGTTTAATACTCTGCTGTATATTACATTAATCATCTCTAAATAAATAATAAACCATCAGAATAATTTTTATGCATTATTATAGCATCTATGGTGTCAAATTCTGTAAAGCACACTTGTTTTTCATAAGCAAATGAATGTGATGAAACAGACACGAATTTATTATACTGTTATTCATACCAGGGTCACTCTGAAATTTTTTATATACAACTAGGTTTTTAAAGTTGTACTTACAAAATTTTCGGTGTGTTCAAAGTAGTCTTTTCCGGCATCAATGCACGAGTAAACGAATTTTCCACAGATTAAATGCCTCAAGCCATTCATTTCTGGGAATAGATGAAAAAATGCTTTTATAACCACATTAATTTCTTATTCTGAATGATAACGACGTCCACGTAAGTTCTTTTTTAGATTAAAGAATAACCAAAAGTCGCACATAGCTAGATCAGGTGAATACGGCGAATGTTCAATCACCTTAATTTCTTTTTGATTAAGAAACTCAAGTGTTAATCCGGCTGTATGTGAAGATGCATTGTCATTGCGAAGCATTAGTCCCCTAACATTCAGTTCTTGTAGAATTTCTGGAAGACCAGTTTGCTGTTACTGTCTTCTGTCTTTACAACTTGATGGCTTTGGCCAATCCCGTACTTCTGAAGAAAATGGCATACATCACTTTTTTCAGTGCACGCTGTTTTTTCACTATTATCGTCAACTCCATTTTCTCTTCTGTTTAAAATTTATTTTTCGCTAAACAAGTTGAAGTAAGTCAGAAAAAAATTGTTTTCTGTGTTAAAATACTTTTTATTTTAAAATTAAACCGTTATTTTTATTTTGTAAATTCTCGTCTGCGCGTACCTCAAAAACTTCAGAGTAACCCTCGTATATTTACTACACTTTGAAATTCTCCCAAAGCATCGCAATGGTAAGACAAATGCATTGAACTTCTCATCAGTTACCAAGATCAGCGGTAGCCTGGTTGGTTAGGACATAGATTTGATTATCGGAAGCTAGTGAGTTCGAATCCAGGTTTAACTGAACATCTGTCGTGTTCACTAAAGCCAGCTGGGTCCCTTTAAAACTGGGTGTGGTTGCAATGTCATCTAAGTGAAACGATACCTCTTAGGGTAGGCCAAGTGTTGGGAGTCATTTGCTTGGCCCCTGCTTCAAAATCACGAAACCCCCCACGATTGCTTCTATCTAACGGGTAGAACCCAAATCAGTTATAAGCACAAGGAAGCATGGCGGTGTAACAACACAACAATCATCAGTTATCAATCACAGTAATTTTCAGGATACTGAAACGATGCAGCAAATCTCTATATCGTACATCTTTAGAGCATAATCTAATGAAATCTCTCCTTAGAGGAGATAAAATGTTTTTTCTAACTTTAGATGATTTTTCATATAATTTCGATATATGCGCTGGAGAAATCTCCAGACTAGTAAAATTCGTCGTGAATTTTATCACCAAAATTAAAATTGAATTTCCATCAAATCTACCCTATGTCTTATTGTATTCTTTTTCCAATAGGATAACTAGAAACCAAGTTACATTCCTTTGGTTTCGCTGCGTCCAGCTATAAAGCAAACCTTACAGGAAGACTACTCCATTTCGCAGTAATCTTCCAGCTACGTGCTGCTAAGACGGATGGTGATTCTTATGAACGAACTATAACTCACCCGACGTGGTAAAGTAGTATCCTCTCTCCGTCAACAACTGGGACAAGTAGTCGGTGAGAGAATGCCCGGCATATTCCATGCGTGATATGGCATGGTGTATGGCGTATCCTTCATACACCGGAACTGTGTGACTGACACCATCTCCAGAGTCCAAAACGATGCCTGTAGTTCGGCCACCCCTGTACAGGGCAAGAACTGCTTGAATGGCCACGAAGGCACCACGACAGCCAAAATTTTCAAATAATATCTATAAGCCGAATTATAATTATATTTTACAGGAAAACTTATATCTATGTATAAAGTAACTAAATATGAATAAAAGATTCGATAACTTTGTAAACATCTGATAATAATGGTATGATATTATGGTATGTTAAATATTTAGTTGTTTTTCTATCGATGGAAACTTTTGTGCAAACTTTATTGGTACTTTCGTACGTTTTTTATATTTTGTAACTCCAAAGAAAAACAAAATATAACTCCAAAGCTTTAAATAAATAAAAAACAACAGCCTTTTTTCCTTTCTTGTCTCATATTCACCTTCACCTTCCCTGAGTCGATAGCCAAGTAGTTAGCACTAGTGCCTTTGGTTCAGTAGCTCGTGAGTTCAAACCCCACCTTGGGCTTGAATGTTCTTTGTAATTCGGAATCTATTTTAAACCATAGGTCCCGGTCTAATTAGCCTACGTGACCAATGAGCGGCAAACGGCCTTAAAATGACCGTTGAGAGACAAATAAACAAAAATTCCTCCACTTTTTTCGCCTTCGCACTAGATGGAGCTAGCAAAACCTCATTCATTACAAGCGTTATTTTGAGTTTTCTGTTGTCGAAAACAAGCTTATAATCAAAAATTTCATTAACATTGGCTTTCATAGATTAATGTTTTGCAAACTTAATTCACAATTTTTTTTATGAGCGTGATAATATTGAATTGGCCCAATGATGAAATCCCCTCGTTAATATTTTTAGAAGACCGAGGAATCATCAACTATGAAAAGAATTATACAAACAACAATAAATGAAATTCCATTTATAATTCCAAAGATGTGCCGAAATAGACATGTGATGATACATGTCGTGAAAAATAAAATTTATATTCAGAAATTTGGTTTGAAGTATGAAGAACCAATTTTTAATGCTTCAAGTTTTCTTTTCAGAGCTTGATGATATCATAATAAAATTCGGTCAAATGAAAAGTACCATTTTTTACATTAATTGGTGATACAAATAATGGAGAATAGCATTCAGCAAAGATAACATAATACTTTAATAATGGATTCTGCCAACATCTAATTCAACTGAATTATATTTCGAGACTGAGAATTAAAAGTAGAGAACAATGCTCTAAGATATTTGCAATCCCTCTTTCTAGGCAAATTGTACAAAGTTAGTAGCTGTAGGGTCAGTACTTTTGGTTTTCAGTTCAAAAGTTTATAGGTTTGGTTCCCACCTTGGAATTGTTTTTTATTCACTTTAAATTTTACATTTAACTTGAAGTAGCTCTCGTGAAGTGGAATTAACCAAATAATTAAGAGAAACTCAAAACAAATTAATTGCGCATGCTTGTTTCGGTTTCAAATAGTGTGAATTATGGGTAGAAATTGAACACAGAATGTTTACCCTTTCACAAAAAATACCTGACAGACATTAAATAAGAGGACTGAGAATAGCACATGAATCGTTTCTCATCATTATTGTCCTATTTTGCACTGAAAGATATACATACATACATAACGGTGTAGGCAATTACCAGACTGAATCTTAAGAGTAATGTCACTCACCCATCACCAACGCCTCATAATTTGGAACCATGGTCAGGTGACGAGGTGACACCTGAAATGGTACCCTCCTCTTCACATCCACGCCACGCCAACGGCAGTGCTTAGGAAGTCACATATTAACTTGGACACATCCCCCATGGAGCTCCAGCAACCCAGTGAAAGAGAATGTGGTGACCCTCTCAATAACCCTGGGGTATGACGCTGAATTACACTTGTGGCTTGAATATATCACGTGACATGTATGCAATCAAATATTTATTAACTGCCCATAACACAACATTATATTTACAGGACTATTTTTTATAAGAGAAAACACATAATAAAATTCTCAACAGGCCCGTTCTACATCCTTCTTTTTAAAACCCAGCCGAACAGCCTGCTTTCTCTCTACTCTTTTTAAACTAGGTTTTGCTGCCACCACAACGCCATCTCGCGTCCTCGAAATCATTATAGCCACGGCAAACAATGCTTCACTTTGGTGGAAAAGTCAGGAAACATTAGTAATGATTCACATTTTCCTTTCGCCAGCAACAAGCTAAGGAAAAATAGAGCTGTACAATCAATCATCTTTCAACTTAAATGTGAAGAAGGTTTTTGAGGGATCTAAGATGAATGATTTTCAATTATCTTTGGTGGTTCTATGAACTCGTATTCAATGAGATAGGAAGTTATTTGTAGAAATAAATAAAAACATTTCTGTATCTTGTTCTAATTTCCGAAACAACAAATACCTAATCCACTCTACCAGTTCCATCCTTCTCGTTAAATCAACCGATACTACAGTAAAGATAAGGAACTGTGGTTTTTGTTGAATCAAGTGTAAATCTTCTTAATTTTTTTACCCTGAACACAGTTTGTTGTACGCATAAGTTCTTATTTTTATTGGTTTGATTTGCTTGTTGTTCTACGTACATTCTTTGCCCATGGGGCGTTATTCGAACAGGACCAACACTGTAGATTCCAACCTACAGCAAACAAACACGCAAGAAATGGGCATAGAACTTACGAATGCAGAATTGAATATTAGAACATTACTCATTGTCAGATGCCTTATAACTGAATTGTATGGTCCAGAATACTGGAATTCAACGTTATTGCAAATATCATTATTTACAATACGACCCAAGCAATTCAGATTTCAATCGATTTGAGTATCACCAACCAGCGCAAAATTTTCAACTTGGAATCTAATTAAGTATTTCATATATCATTTTTAAGAAAATAAATATATTTTAGAGTCATTCTCTCTCTCTCTTAGAAAATAATTTACGAGCATAACTTTTTTCAATCTTAAGTTTATTATGGTGTTACAATATCCAGCATCACACTACTATTGAATTCAAACACGCATAAACACATCAAAAAGAGAAAGTACCAAGTAAAATCTTGTAAAAAGAACGGGTTTCATTTTCTGTTTTATTCATAATAATTGAATATTGTTGTTTTGCATTTGTAATATTAAGGTTAAAAACTACAAATTTGGCAAATTACATCGACAACTAAAAAACAGATCATCCTCTCATTTCAACTCGTTCGTGAGTTCGAATCTCACTTTGAACATGGATATTTTTAATGGTTCGGAATACACTTAAAAATGTATGTCCCAGTCTAATTAGCCCTCGTGTGCAAAAAATGACAGTTGAGCGACAAACAAACCAAGTCTCATTTCAACCATTTACTTAATAAATATAAAATTAATTCGAGAAGTTTATGCCGTGGCAATCTGTTCCGTTAAAGAGGAAAGAATATTCACGCCCTTAAGTGATGAAAATAGCACAATAAATAAAGCTTGTTATTTTGTTACCATAAAAAAGGATTCGCTCCATCCACAAACCCTTATAATAATTAAGAAACATTGAAAATTGTGATTAGAATTTAAGTCTCAAGTGATGCAAAACTATATTAATTGGTCATACCGTGATTTATGCTGTTTTTTAGTGACAATGTCAAAGTTTTTTGTCATTTAACAATCATTATTTTCACGCTAAGATAAGTTAAACCAAAACTTACAAACAAAAGTGGTTTCAAACCTCTACTAGCATCCAAACCCGAGACGTGAATTAAACCCATGAACTATTAAATCGAAGGTCAGTCGGCTAACCACTCGGCGACGAGCTTGTCAGTAACTGTTACAATGGTCAAATGAATGTAGGTATTAATAACATGAATGTCATAAATAATTGTTTGTCCTATCCAATTGTATTTATTTTGCAAAATTTTGAATTAATTACTTTTTTCTAATTGTATTTTTACATGTATACTTATTTCGACGCCGCAGCCGGGCAGCCTACTCGCATAGCGAGTTTGAGGCTGTTAAGTGAATTTCTTGTTGTTGTTATTAATGACACTTGGACAAACCAAGCTTCCTTTGTTGTCTGCTATTCAAATTTCAGTCTGCCGGGTGGCTGTTTCATTTAATCAGAGCACCACGAAGATGAAAGTATGTCTTTGCTATAAGACTCCTCCGATATATTACAACACCAGATGAGCACTTCCTAAATTTTAACATTCATTTAGAGGGGGAATTTCTTCCAGACCCTTACACTCATGGTAACTGCTCAATGGCCGACTACAGGACTTTCAATTCCACAGATGTAACGAGCACATACATCTCATGTACTCGGTGGGTCTTTGGTATCATTGGGAATGGAACGCCACCCTTCCGGGTGGATGTCTGATGGTCTAACCACTAAGCTACCACGGCTTCTTTCAATGTATGGTAGCATATTTCCTCTTCGCTGACAGTTATTTATATGACTTAATAAAGTGATGAACACATATGATAAATGAGTAAAAAATCACATTACCTCCAACATCTTTTCTCGATTCCGCAATGGATTCTTGGGAGCTTCAGACACTATGACGGCCGAATCTTTAGGGTCTACTTCCAATAAGTGGGTAAAGGTGTGCTCCCAGATTGTTTCCAAGTCCTTCCAGTCCTGGACAATGCCCTGGCGAATAGGATAGGAGAGGGACAGCACCCCTCTCCTTGCTTGTGCCGATCCGCCCACAAAGATGTTTCGATACTTCATTCCAGCGACCACAGGCTGAAAATAATTATAAGAAGGATAAAAATTTATCACAAATCTATTAGTATCATTTTTATTACCGCTGTCAACCGGAAAAAACTGGCTGAAAGTAATTAAGGGTACGCAAGAACTTGATTTAGAATCTCTAATAGATGAAACAGTAATGTGTCACTACTTCTACGATTTTCTTTATCGGAAATGTGGATGGAAATAGTTTAAATAAAATTAAGAACATACGGGAAATTAGTTAAGAATCTAGCTGAAGGATCAGTGATATTAAACTACTGCTATTAAGGACTTCAGGAACTGATAAGATAGTCTTAAAATAATCTAGAGCATTTAGTATATCTAGAATACTTAATTTTTCTTGGTTAAGAATCTTCAACTAAAGTAAAAATGAGACGTCATCACTGTTTATATATATATATATATATATATATATATATATATATATATATATATATATATATATATATATATATATATATATATATATATATATATATATATCAGAAATATTTATGGAACAAAAATATATATGTTTTCAATATTCGGACACGTCATACGTAATAGAACTGATATGCCACGAATACATTATAGAATTGAAGTAAACATATATTTATTTCTCTAAAGGAGGGTTATTAAAACAAAATCAATCATAATTTCTAAAAATCATTTTACGCTGAATAATTTTGACATATCATTATTTTGAGTTATTATTATGGATATTTAAATTATTTCACCCTTTTAATTATCTTTGTATCCCCCTTTTCTATTATTTTGAACATTGAATATTCCTGACAATAATCAAACTTAAATGCAAAATATTCAAAACTCCTAAATTTAATGTATTGAAAAACGCATTTGTATATAAAATCAAATCCAAGTGTCAGAAAAATAGAATTGTCACTGAATTGAGTTATTTATCAATAGTCAATCTTCTTGTTTGATAATCTCTCTTTGCTATTCGTCAGATATCCATATACATCTGTCTTTTTATGTAAAAAATGAAGATGTTTTGTTGCATCATTTTATCTCTCATTACCTAGCCTAGAATTAGATTTTACCAGGTAGGTAGAAGGAGATGGGTGTGAGTCTTCTTCATTTAGAAGAAGTGACCAAGCAGAAGCCTTCAAATACATGACTTGCTTCAACTAGGGATATCATTTCACTTGGAGGGCATTGAAACCACAACCTAATCATATTTAGTGAACACGTCGGATCTTCCATTAAATCGGGATTCGAATGCACTATCGTTCGATAATAAAAGTGAAGCCCTAACTAACTCAAGTCAACCATGACTTTTAGAAAGGATAGTTGGTTATTTTCCTCACCATGCTTTTTTCACATGAGAATTAATTATATAAAGGCATACAATTTAAAATAGATTCGAAATCATTGCAAACATTTACTCTCAAAGTGGGAATTGAATATATAAACTGTTGGACTGAAGACCAGAGAGCTAACCATTTATCTACCAATTTGTCATGTAAAAGAAGCTATAAAAAATAATGACATTAAAAATAAAGAGTAAAACACACACACACACACACAAAATAGTTACCTTAACCACCTTAACCTAACAATTAAAACTGGACTTTTTCTAGTAAATAACTTATATTTAACGATACTTTCACAGTTGAATAACAGGATCAAAAAGCAGTATTTTCTTTTATTTTTTTCTTGTTAATTAAACTACTCGAATATTTTCCATTTCTTATTCCCGACTCTTGTAGGTAAAATGTGTTTTATACAAGACACTGTGATAACAGCTCGTCAACAACTATTTTGAGCTCTTTAACTTGACAAAACTCAGTATTTAGCAAGCTTGATTCGAAAAAGTAACTTCTCTACAAATTAAAACAGATTGTGTAAGGAAAATAGCTTATTTCTCAAAATTTTACAATGAATAAATCTTGTAAATTTTAGGGGAGATTCTGGCTCACACACATTAAATTGGTTATTTACTCATTGGAAATTATGGAAGACTCTCTGGAATTATAATACATCAGAATCAAAAAATTTACTTGTTTACTGAAAAGTAAAAATATTTCTACATAATTTTTTATGTCACACAGTAAACATTAAAAAAATTCAATTTTAAATTTTTATTTTCTTACTAAATATCTTGGTCTTCCGACCACTGAGGGAAACTCCACCAGTGGAAAAGCGTCTCCAGCAAATCCTGCTTTGCAAAATCCGGAACCGTTGTCTATGACAATGACACTGCAAGAAATAAAATTTGTAATTTAAAAGCTGAGAAAAAAAATCTTTTTTAATAAATTCTATTGAATTAGATGCAATTCTTTGTAATTTATGTGCTGAATATTTTTTTACTAAATGATGTTTTCCAAAACATAGATCTGTCAATTTATCAAAATCCTCTAAATGACACGACAATCGTTTCTTTAAATTTAGGTACTTTTAGTTTTGTTGATACAAAAATCGCCAAAGGAAATAAAGTCGTCACAAAATTGCAATATGATTTCGACAAGTTAAGCGAAACGTAAATAGGTCATAAAATGATATTTCTGAATAAAAATAGAGAATTTGACATTAATTTTTCAAGTATATATATATATATATATATATATATATATATATATATATATATATATATATATATATATATATATATATATATATATATATATATATATATATATATATATATATATATATATAGCCATAATTAAGAGTTAAAACTTACTATAAAGCCACCAAGGAATCTAAAAGTATCATTGAAAAAACAATATGGCTTCATCTTCACTCGATAATAATTAAAAAAAATTCACATAATTTTTAAATAAAGAAATAAAAATTAATACGATAACGGATTTTCTTGGTCAGTCAATTAACACGGTGAAAATTTGTCAGACAATTTTAAACAAAAAAATTTCTAATTTTTTTTTTTTTTTTTTTTTTTTTTTTTTTTTACAGGACTATGAAATAGTCTTCATTGGAAATCAAATGTTATATTTAAAGAAAAAGACTCTAGCCGAATTTTATAAAAACATTATTATATTTTAGAGTTCAATTAACTTAGTTTGGTTTATTTAAAATAGCTGAGAATCTTATATTTATATACATATAAGATCTTATTAAATTTAAAATAAAATAATTCATCTTATTTTTGATTGCATAAAATACATGTTTAATAAATGCAATTTAATTCAACTATAACGTATGATGGAATAATTTTACTTAATATAGAAATATTTATTTCTCGTAGAAATTTCTTTCATGATTTGTAAAATAAAGCAATTACATATCAATAAAAAAATTCGAAGTATTAGAGATAATATTTATTAATTATTATAATAAGCTTCAGAGCTGCCATATAATCTTGGCGAAATTTAGGTTTTGGTAATATTTTAAGTTTTTCTTGGTTCTTCTCGCAATTCGAAGTCCTAACTGTCATAAATCGATTTCAAAGTTCGGAGAATTTCTTTTAGATTTTAGTCATCGTAGTACTTTGGAAAAGGCGAAATTCTTTAGGAAATTATTTTTTTCATTATATTCCATGTTTATTAAATTATTTTAGGAATAATTCCATGTATCTTTTATGGTTTTCTGAACAGAAATGTTTTTACCTTGTATTATTCTTCGTAACTGTTTTCAATTATTTCTTTTGTTATCAATGAACTTGTATAAAGTTCTAATATTTTTAAATAATATCTGGTAGGATGCTCCTGGTTATAAATAATTATATTAATTAAATTTCTCTTGGATGTTGTAATTATAAATACAATGATATATTTTTATTAGAAGTTTTGGCACAGCTACCATATAATCCACATTACCAATATCTGAATTGTAGGGTTTTTTGGCTGATAACCTTGTTTATCTAGCAAACTGAATTTTTATTACGTCATTAAGATATGAAGAAAATTGCCTCTTGTTGTCAAC
Source organism: Latrodectus elegans (assembly GCA_030067965.1). Classification (NCBI taxonomy): domain Eukaryota; kingdom Metazoa; phylum Arthropoda; class Arachnida; order Araneae; family Theridiidae; genus Latrodectus; species Latrodectus elegans. Next base: position 19,557,069 of record CM057822.1, on the reverse strand, counting down.
CATAGTATTTACGTCATCGCTATGAAATTTGGAAAATTTTATTCCTTTTGCGAATGTTACTAAAGCATTTTGAGAAGATAGTTCGTCTAACGTTTTTAGTGTGTTTTGTATGTTTCTGCAACTTTTGAATTGTTTTTCCAGGTTCCGGGTAATATTGCTTTTTTTTTCATTGTTTTAAATGATTCCTTTTTATTTTGTATTAATTGTTTAAAATGACTGTTTAAAATTGCTTCGAGATATATCTTTTTTAATTTGTGTATGGAATTTTTATTATTTAATGTATTATTTAAAATAAAGTAACTTTTTTAAATTAAGGTCTGCGTATAAATGCACAGCGCAAACATTCTATAGAGAATAAAAGTACATTATAGTGTCAACATTAATTCAATTTTTATATAATGTTTTTCTTTAACAATTCCTTAAATATCAATAACAATTTCAGAAAGATAACATACATTGTTTCAAAGTAATAATAATAAATAAAAATTACATGAAAAGCAATCAGAAAAGGTTTGCGTACAGATGAGAAAAGTCTTTAAAAAATAGATTCCATAAACTATGAATTAAACTTTAATGTCTGGTTGAGAAAATTTTTATGTCTGAGAACCTCTTCCAATCGCTTAAGCATAGAGTTAATTAGCTTGGCGGTTTCTGAAGATGAAATATTATTCCATTCCATTATAATTACTCTTTTTAGCCTATTTTCGATATAATGTTCTGTTGCCAAATGTTGCGTTCTGTAAGTCCTATTAATGTTAGATGGGATTTAAGTCTGGCGATTATGGAGGAGTATGTAAATGATATTTGATATTGATTTACTTTATGGGTGGTGTGTTTCGGATCATTGTCTTGTTGAAATCAAAAATCATCACCAAGGTTCAATCCTTATGTGCTTCAAATTTTCTTTCAATATATTTATATATCTCATATGCTCTAATGTGGAGTCTATAAAAGTTATAATCGATCAACTCCACTTGCTGCCATACACCACCAAATCATTACGGCACCTCCACCGCATTTAACTGTAGATATAAAATTTTTGCTTTTGAGAACAAAAGCCGTAGCTTGTTTTCTCCACACCAGTTTACGCACTTTGATGCCAAAGATACAAAACTAGCTTTCATCAGATATTATTTTGTCGAAAAACTCAAAAGGTGTATTAACATACTTACTGGCAAACTTTAAAAGGTTTTGCTGATTGGCAGTTTAAATCCATGGCTTTCTATGAGCTACACGATCGTCATAGCCAGATATTTTCGAATAGTAAATTCAGGAAGAGATTTTTAAACCTTTCTCTAATATCAAGTGCTATTTTAGATGTAGTAATCTTTGGATTTAAACATATGGATTTCAGAATGCATAGCTTTTCTCATGAAGTTTGCTTGTCGGTTACTCCGAGGCTTATGGTAACAGATTTCGATTACTTGTAGTTATTGATTACTCTTTGGATAGAAGAATGAGTTCTTCCAACCATCTTTCCGATTGCTTGAAGAGAGTTTTACCTTCATTCCTTTGTCTTAAAATTATTTTCTTTTCGTCCAAAACAATCTCTTTTCCTTTGGAATCCATTTTAAGGCTACTTCTTTGCAAGTTCTAATGAATCATATCAAGAAACAATATTTTTTGTTCTACTTATTACATTGGCACCACAGTTAAAAGAATAAGTAGTAAAAATTAAATGCAGACAATATTTTATTTCATACAAACTCACGGAAGCTGAAAATATTAAGATTTGCAAATATCTTTGTAATTTGTACCTGTATGCAAACTTTCTCTCTCTTTCCCTCTCTCTCTCTCTCTCTCTCTCTCTCTGATAACTTTTTGAGAAATTTTTTTTAATTATTATTATTATTACTTTTAAAAGCACTCTGTTTTATCTTTTTGAAATTGTTACAGATATTTAAGGAATTGTTAAAGAAAAGTCTTATATAAAAATAGAATTGATATTGACCCTATAATGTGCATTTATTCTCTGTAGAATGTTTACTAAGTATGTATGCAGACTTTTTCTATTTAGGAAAATGTGTTTCTATATTTTCGTTTTTAAAATTATAAGCTAAAATTTAAATTGTAATTTACAATTTATTTCCTGCCGAAATTCTTATGTTAACATTAGAATTCATATTCCTATTTTTCTTATAATTCGTATATACATTTGCAAAATTATTGTTCCCTTTTTTTCCCTTTATATGAATTTATGCTTATAAACTTAAGCTCTTATGCTTTCTTTTTCAAAATCTTTATATTTCAAAAAATATATTTATGCTTGTTATTTATTAGTATAAATTTATTATTTAGAAGCGTAAGCTTCTTCAGGAAGCTGAGCGGGCAGCCGAATGGTTAGCGCTCTTGCCTTCGGTTCAACAGTTCGTGGGTTAGTATCCCACTTTGGGCATGGATGTTTGTAGTGGTTCGGAATCCACTTAAAGCCGTAGGTCCTGGTTTAATTAGCCCTCGTGTGCAAAAAATGACTGTTGAGCGACAAACAATCCATCCTTCTCCAGGACAGAATATATTATGTCATTTTGGAAACATTTCGTCACATAAAAAAGTTCAAAAATTAGCATGATATGCTAAAGTTTTAATTTATCGTTTGAAAAAACTTGTCTAAGTTCATTTATTTAACCGCTCATAGATTTTTTTTGAAACAGATTTACATCAGACGATTTGTTAAAATTAAAGAAATTGTTTGGATCGTCTTTCGAAATCACATAAAAAAATTATATTCACATATTAAATTATAATTATCTGTTACTTTACGTTATTTAGATTACGGCCGTAAATTATGTAGACATATAGGTCAAAAATAAAGGCACACGAGTTTATGTTTGAAAAATAAGTATTATCAATTTCTGCGGCACAAAGGCCATATAATCACGCATGCCAAATTCTCAGTTATGTATTTTTTTTTTCTTTTTGCAGATTTTCTAGTTAATCTGGCAATCTAGTTTTTATTACATCATACAGATGGAGATCAATAAGAATTATGTAGAAAATTCTATTTTGGCAACCCTAAAATATACGTCATGGCAAGACGTTGAAATATGCCCTCTTCGCAACATTTCCTCGTCGCCAAGAAAAAATTCAATATTTGGCTTGCTGGACTATACAGCAATTGTGCCATTTCTGCATAGCACCAATTAATATATTTAGAAAAAATGGAATAAAAATATGTGTGTAATCAGATCGATAAAAATAAATTGTCCTTATATATTGAGTTTTATAACTTAAATCACATAAGAGCTATAATTTATTATTATAGCTCTTATGTGATTTTTTTGCTTAAATTTATCTTTCAACTAGAGTATATATATATATATGAAAATAAAATATTCATATTTTATTAAACGTCAAGGATTTTAATATTGTCTTTTTAGCTACTGATACAAATATTTTTTTAGAACAGCACAAAAAAATATGAGCTCAACACTTTTAGGAGCCACAAAGGGGGAATTCATACGGGAAAGGTAACACCCTACATTTATTTAGAGAAGTTTCCTTATAAAAATAAATATTTTTTAAATTTCATTTATTTTAAAATCGATATTACCTCATCTTGAAGGAGTATGTATTCTTTATCTTTCTACTTTAATATTTTCTACTTTAAATTTCGAATCTGTATTTTCTTTTTTACTAAATTTCCCTCTGAAAGATAGAATATTGATTTTGAATTTTGAAAATTATTTTAATCTCACTCAAAAATTTTACAAAAAATACATAGTTTATCCAAAAGATAAGAAATCTGTCATTTAATTCGTTGTTGAAAATAACAATAAAAATACACGCTTTTATGAAGCGCAAAAGTGTTTATTATTACTACACCTTGAACAATGTAGTAATCCTAAGTTTAATAATTATAAGGGCACAAACAATGAAAGTTGTTTATTATTTGTTTCTTTCATTGTGAACAAAAGGGGAACTCGTTTTTCAGTGCGTCACAATTTTTAGTCTCATTTCATTCGCTGTAAGAAAATTGTCACCAAGATTACGTAATAATACTTAATAAATAAATAAATATATGCCCACACACACACACACATATATATTCCAGTGGCAGATTGTAGATATTTACAACTGCAACAGAGTCTATTAATCTATTGTTCCCTGATACCAAGGAACTGGCCAGACACAGCGATCTCTTAGCCGCCGAGGCACCACAGGGGGTGGGCCACCATCGCACCCTTACGCATGCCATAGGGACCCGTTTATAGGGTAGGCATCATTCATACTTCATTCACACACACAAGGAAAGGACAAAGACAGGATAGAGAGAAAAAGTACATCCTTGCCTGAACCGGGATTCGAAACCAGGACCTCCCTATCCGTAGTCAGGATTGCTGACCACTAGACAAGTTGGCCGGCATGTGTGTGTGTGTGTGTGTGTGTGTGTGTGTGTGTGTGTGTGTGTGTGTGTGTGTGTGTGTGTGTGTGTGTGTGTGTGTGTGTGTGTGTGTGTGTGTGTGTGTGTGTGTGTTGCCGTCAGAATCATTTCTATAAACCTCTAATTTAGGAGAGACGATTTTACAAACCACTGGTTAGTTCCTAACGTGGTCCCACAGAATGATGATGAGTTTCCTTTAAAATTACAAATTAAATTTTTGAATTATCCTTTATTTACGAATTATAGTTAACAGGTTTTCCGTTTGCGATAAATTTTTATTATCTAGCACTTTCACTATGAAAGAACTTAATAAAATTTCGTGTGCAAAACGAGCACCACGTCTGGGTCTAGACTTTTTTTTTCATTTTAATTTTGTGATTAAAATACTTTTATCAATATTTTCATGGAAGAATCCTGAATTCTTCTAATTATTGATAATTTGCTACTTTAGTGAATTTGAAATCCTGGTTTTTTGGAAGCCATTCTCATGTAAAATTTTTCCCATCCAATCCAACTCTAGAGTTTAATCAAAATAAATTCAAGTGCAAATAACGTAAGATACTTTTGTAAGGATTTGTCTCTCAAGACTTGAAATCGCTCGCCCTATCAAATAAACATTCTAAGTGCGTTCTGAATCTTCAGTTGGACCTTATATTGTTGCTATTTCTTATACTATCTGGTTAACCAATCGACGAAATCAAATCTATGAAACTATGCATTAATAAGAAGTTCAAACAAGAAGAAGACTTAGAAACAGGTCCTCTTTTTCAGGTAAGAGTGTGTTTCCTACAATTGGGAAGATCTTGTTTCTTTATTCAATTCTAAGACATTTCTGATGTTCTCTTATGAATCTTGTCTGCTGCTCGCGACTATTCTTAAAAGTTACAGTACTTCCTAGTAACTTAGTACCATACCAGTCATGATAGGAAAAGAACACAGCAATGATACCAGTAGTAATACAGCAATTTTACCTCTGTTGTGAATTAAAAAACAGTATATGTGACATAAAACGTTAGAAAAAACCAAACTTGGAAAAAAAATCCAAAAAAGCAACAAAAAATCAAATTTACAACACCAAAGGGAAAACTGAAAATACTATAATCAAACAAAGGACTGCCGATTTGGCAAGAAATCTTTTGAAGAGGAGACAGCAATTTTTTATCTGCCATATGTGACTCATTTAAGAAGGAAGACTGAAATCGATAAATGGGAAAATTCAATGATTCTTACTGTTTCCGAATTCTTTACAGGAGGATGGCTGTACTTTTTGATAATTATTTTATTTCTATAACTATAGGCCATCTCAGGGAGCAAATAGTCTAGTATAACTCAGGGGTATACTAGTATACTAGTATAACTCAGGGGGATACTGTGATGCTGTTAAGATCCTCTACACAGAGTTTCTTTCCAATGTTTCTCTTCTCACAAAGGAATTCATGCAAATGAAATAACTTCTGTTTTTTTGTTTTTTTTTTTATATAAAAAAGAAGACTGGTTCTTCAAAAGCTGAAAAAAAACATGAGTTGCCATTCAATAAAGATTATTATTTCTCTCTTACATAATTTTTAAGAGCTTTACCCCTCGTAAAATTCTTGGACAGTCCTCGAATATTCTTTTTGTGAATTTCTCTGTTATTCCAGATGACTCGCTCACTGTTGAAATTGCTTATTTAAGACATGATCAGAGAATTACTCATTTATGATGTATAAATGTTGTAAACATTGAAATGTGTTTAATTTGGTCCATGAAGGAAGACAAACTGCTTCAACAAGTGCCAAACACGACCTAACTACTTTGCTAAAATTGAAAAAATTAGTAAAATTGAGTAATTGATATTTGGTATATATATATATATATATATATATATATATATATATATATATATATATATATATATATATATATATATATATATATATATATATATATACTAAATATCAATTATAAATACAATATATATATATATATATATATATATATATATATATATATATATATATATTAAGCCAGTTCTCTTTGAAGAATCAAGTACAGCTATCAAGTTCAATCTTAATTTTTGTTGAGCAGTTAGATCTGGATGTCTTATGTTGATATTTTCTACGCTTTGTGTATAGAGATTAGTATTGGAACACTAACAGACAAAAGCTTCTATTAGGATGCTAGAACATGCTTTCTGAAGTGTTGCCTTCCGAAAAAATTTTCAGAGAGACTAAATTGCATTTCCATACTAAAATCCATAAAATCCAAAGTCCTCCCAAATATTTACCCCGATGGACTTGCACGCAAAAATAATAAACAAAAACTATCAGTAAACCTTAAGTTGTTGAAGTCAAATAGAAAATCGTCCACTTCTAAGAGAGAAATCACGTCATTAAGACACATTGAGATTTTAAATTGGTGCATTTGAAGTAGCTTAATGAACAGCTTAAGGACAAGGAGTTATTGCAAAACATCTTTAAGCTTCCCATGACCATTTACTTTTTGGGGGACTTTCCGCAGTTAATGGCCCTTATTTAAGAGTCATAAAAGAAAAAATATGGATAAATAGTCCACATCGAAAGATTATATCATTTAAGGTTTTCTGTGCTCGATTCCAAAAAGATGTGAATCTGAAGTCTTCTGGAGTTCGGTGTAGAATCGGGCACCACTTCGTTTGGCAATAAACTCTAATTTCCAGTAATCCTGGTAACTCTATCTTTGTATAGCTTTTTTGAAGCGGCCATCTAGTTAATCACATCTTGGCACCAATCTTGGCGTCAAAACAATCTCCAAAGAAGTAAGAAGTACTTGAATGTAAATGTTTACCGTCTTTTGTTATTTAGAAATGCACAAAATCAAATTCGAGATCTTTGGCGCCGAAGAGTGATCTTTGGCTCTGAAGGGTGCTGTGAATTCTTGGATAAAACGTCTTGGCATCTCGTTCCTATTCAATGGCAACTGAATGGTCGAGAACAATTTGAGGCTTTTTATTACCAATTGATGTTCTGGAAGAACTTTCAGTAATTAGTGAAATATATTCACGCGCTATGAATTAGAAAAATGGGAAAATTCCCAAGCATCCACTTTAAAAAAATATACATACTGTGAACTAAGAGAACCAACTTCCACTTTGTAATAAGGCAAAACAATCAACCGTGCATCAGGTAATAATATTCATTGTTCTAAATCTTACTGTTAAATCAGTCTATTTACATTCGCAAGAAGGATTTAATATCTTTTCTTAACAAAATAAAGCTTCCAGTAGAATTAAAAAGTAAATATTCGACATTTTGAGGAGGATATTCTAGACTTCCTCTACGCTAAAAAGTTAATTTTCAATTTCATGTGCCTTTTTTTTTCTTTTTTTTTAAAAAAATTTCTGAATCTAGTACTCATCAGAACTGTCAAATAGAAATTAAGTTACAAGAATTTCAAAATACATCACGTCTTTTGGAAAACAAAACAGAAAGTTACATTTTCAAACCGAAAGTAGTGAAAAAAAGTAGCACTTTATTTATTTACTTTTTTTTACAATTTTTTTAATTTATGTTTTTCTATAACGTGCAAATAATAACCATTAGTATGAGGCTGTCGTTTTACTTATATATTTCGGAAAGAATTGGCAATATCATCGCTATCGTAAGGGAGACGATCAGTTTAACTTTTAGCTAAAAACATGTTTTGACCAAATTAAGGCATTTTTTTTTTTTTTTTTTTTTTTTTTTTTTGTAAATATCAAAAACTTTTTGAATATGATTTATAAATTATTATTCAATTATAATCAAGAACTTTGCAAAATTACAGATATTATGTTAACTGTATATAATTCATCATAGACTCCATTATATTGTCATCTTGTTTTCATCTTTATAATTAACCGGACATTGATTGTATATTTAAAGGCATGTTGTAAGATAATCATGTTCAACTGTTGTGAAAATTTTTATAATATCATTTTTAAATAACAGTTCAAGCAGCTCCCATTAAACTGGTAAAGCTCCTTGGAGTTAGGTACTGGGGAGTTCGCTGGTGTCAATGTCAATTTCTTAATTTTCACATATTACTTATATTTATAAATAAAATAACTGTTATAACTTATATTTTTATAACAATACGATAAATATGAATAAATAATAAAGAAAAATATTAAAATATTTGTAGATGTTTTCTAAAATGCATATGTTAAATTCTAAATTTACACTGCAATACACTTATACTATTTTACTACAACGCACTTTTCAAAAAAATTGTTTTTAGATTGAACAAAATTCGAACAGTTTAATATAAATAACTACTTTAAAATAAGTTTTACAACATTACAAAATAACATTAAAAATATTTAAGATAATTGAGAGATGATTGATCTAATTTCATAAATAGAAAAAAATATCCTATATTTATAAATGATATCAGTTATGGGAAAATTTTTATCATTCTGTAGAATGTATATATATATAATTAAATTTTATAATTAACAACTTCTTTCGCTTAAATTCTAAATTGATATTAATATCATATACTTGTTGCATTTTTTATTTTTTAAGCAGTTGTACTTTGATTTTCTTATTTTAATTATTAAATATAAAATAGTACTAAAAGCCTTAGTTAAAACTTTTATTTAAAAAAAAATTCATAAAAAAGTTATTGACGTAGAGAAATACTGAATTTAATAAAACATTTCTTCAATTTTTGTTGAGTTGAAATTTTTTAATAATTAAAATACAATTGGCTAACACTTGTTCTTTGAAATTAGGTAGCGAAACACAGAAAAATAACCGATCTCAGAAAAAGTATGCTATATGTAATTAAAATTTTGCCTAATTTTATGTTTATATATATCATATTTTGTCTAAAAATAGAATAAAAGAAAAAAATTAAATTTTACGAACAAGTTGCTTTGAGCATATACGCGAGTACCTTAAGTAAAATCGAAATGAAATCTATAAAAAATTCACTACAATATTAATCGATATGTATACCTAAAAATGTCAGTCCGATTAACTATAAAAGGAAATAATTAAATTTTGAGAAATATGCACGAAATCGTCTTAGACAATAACTGTCATTTAATAAAATAATCGATTATCGAAGCAGTTATTAGTTAAACATTTCAATTTAACAATAAAAGCTTAAATGATGATATACACGATTTACCTAAAGAAGTTAAGAAATATATTGCAATTTTTTTTCATCTCAAACAGCTGATTATTATTGAAAGTTTTATAGATATTTTCTTATATAAATGTGAGGCAAGAAAAAAACTGATACTATCGTTTTCAACTCAGTTTATCTGTGAACACATATTAAAAATGTTATTTTAGAATTGGATTTGTTTTGGTACTGCATAAATCTCTTTGTTTGCCATTACGGAATCATTTTTTCCTCACGAAGTTTGTTGAAATAGAAACTGCAGTTTAAAATCAACTCCAGCAACTATAAATACACTCGTCAGATGTCCCGGTTTTCAGACAAAATCCGGAAGTCCTGACCTATTTATTTCACGTCCTGGTAAGAAAATTAAATTAATGGCATAGATGTCGTGTAATTCAGCTTTCCAAATTCTGAATCAAGTGATTTTTTGGCTTATATGTCAACCGAGTTTTCATTACATCATAGAGATAAAGATCTACAATAATTATGTAGAAAATTCTATTTTGGCAACCCTTGTATTTACGTCATTGCGAGACGTCATATTACGTCACCTTGGCAACATTTCTTCCTTGCCAAAAAAATTCAGAATTTGGCATGCTGGATTACTCGTCAACTTGATTTCTATAATCAGCATTTGAATATACATCGACCATTTGATTTCAATCAATAACCAAAAAGGTCTATTGTTGATTGTGAATCATTATTTAGGATAATTATTTTGGCATTTATTTCCGCGTAGTGAGAAAAGGGAAAACTTTAGAAGAGTGATGGTTTGCTAATAAGTAATTGTTTTTATACTGTCATGTCTTGTCAATCGCATATATCGCAAAAGCACGAAATGATGATAGGGTTTTTTTAATGAAGAAAGAACTACTTGTTAAAGGCTTGTTGACATGGATATTAATATTGGATTAGCTTTTGAAACTTTTTCCAAGATTGAAACCAAAAAATGATGCTCTGAAAAGTCATAGTCAATGAAAAGTATTTGTAAATTTTTTAATAACTTTCATCGCTCATACAAAGTGTTTCTTCTTACTCCAGCAACTTATAAATGCTAAAATGTAAGAAATAAAATATTTAAATTTATGTCCTTGTATATTTATTATTACCTTAGTTTAGATTCCAAATCAATTATTTATTCATAGCATTGAGAAAAAATACCCTCTAAAATACTCTAAACTCCTCCCAGGGATATAGACCTTTAAGTACCCGTGACGCTGAAGGACATTCCAGTGTCCTTGTCGAACATGTCAGGAATCTGAGAAGCCCCGAACCAAGATGGGAATGGAACTCGAACCGGTGAATTGAAAGCCAAATATTTGGCTTTAATCCTCTACTGAGAAATATTGTACTAAAACAAATCTGGAAATTAAACATTGTCTTTTCAGTTATATTTAAAATGAGCAACTCTTTTAAGTGAAATCCAGGCTTGCGGTAATGTATTGGTAGGAATGTGGTTTTTTAAGGGTTCTTAAATAGCATTTTCAGTGCCTCAGTAATGGGATCCTCAAACGTCAAACTAGAATGTGAGGTCACATTTTCTAGAAAAATGCAAAAGAGTTTTGAATAAGAAAAATACCAAAGAGTTGAGCGAAGGCGAGGAAAAATCTTGATTGTTCACGAAATCTCTAGGTGGCTTGCTTGGAAAGCCATTATATCTCGTGTAGGAATAGAAACGCTTGGGTCCAAATAACCATGGAATAATCACAGGAGATAAATGTTGAGCCTCAGTTTTCTGCATGCGCATATGCAGTGTGAGTGTAGGGAAGTTTCCGTAACAAAATATGAAAACTACGAAAAATCCTTCCGCAATTATATATGCATTGGATATTGCCTTAGAATATCTGGCTGTCTACAATACATTTCCAAAAAATCTTATTTTGATTTAAATGTCAAATAATACTTGGAAGAAATATATATATATATATATATATATATATATATATATATATATATATATATATATATATATATATATATATATATATATATATATATATATATATATATTTCAATATTTAATAAGAAAAGAACCATATTGCAAGAAATTTTTGTGAATAATCTAAACTGCTTTTCCTTAATAATACAGAATTTTTCAAGAAAAATATCAAGAAAATCTTATAAAATTTTAAAACTTTTTAACATTTTTATAAACATTAATTCATTTATTTCATTTTTATAGTCATATCTAAATTTACTTACATGTGCGTTATATGTTCTTACATATATGCACATGCATAAATGTATGCACTATAAAATATAACATCTTTGTAAGAACTTTAAAGGGAAATTATTTTAGTACATAGTTCCTGTCAAATATATATATAGTTATTTATACAATATTATTATAATATATAAAACACACACATATTATTTATCACAAAACATTGAAAAAGTATCTAAGCTTTTATAATAGAATGCATGCAATCAGAATTTAAGATTTTTTAACACATATACATAGAAGTACGAATATGACTGCTATTTATTTCATTCCTTTTAATCACAGGTATTTCTGTCTATATTCATATATATATAAAGGACCAGAATAATTTTCTTTTTAAAAAGTTTCGACAATAATATAGCATTCCATAGATTTCAGATTTCATCATATTTCAAAAAGTATCTAAAGTTTTATAACAAAATACATACAATATCAATTAAAGTTCGTTCGTGTAAAAAAAATGCCCATATATCTGTTATTTCTCTCACTTGTTTGAATAAGTAATTTTTTTCTTACATAAAATGAAGAAGGGGGCGTGTTCTATAGAGCATGTAAAACAATTGGGGGATAGAATAATTTTTTTTAGAGATTGTTGAAAAATAGTATCTATGAAAAAGTACGGAGAAATACTTGTACAGCCAGAAAGCATGACAGGCGATAAAAAAGCGAGTGATTTTTCTTTTCAAGAGTCACACAAAGGCGCGGTAACTATACTGCTTTGCCACTTGTTTCTGTTTGACAAAGCGTAGAATATACAAACCGCAAACATAAAAGGAAGTAAAAATTATGTGTCAAAAGTGGAAACAATGAGAAGAAATCAATATGCTCTATTTGTCTTCGAAACGTGAAGATCCTTGTAGTAGGTGTAAAAACTAGAATAAACCTTTTTTCATATTCAAAATATTCATCAATTTCTTACTGACGCTATGAATTAAATTTCATTGGCAGTTCATTCATTTAGGAATAAAAACAAATCGGGCAGCGCTTATAGACAGGAAAAATTCTCTCACTTGATTTCACCAATACCGCTGAAATTGGCGAGGATTTTAATGAGGAATGTCGTTATCAGAAGTCCTGGTGTTTCTCGTTGTGCAGCTTAAGTGGAAGAGTGTTCTTTTTATCGATGCTGAATCGGAGAGTAAGAAAACTTTTTAATTTAATTTTAAATGTCTCGCAAGTGTTACCGAAAAGTTTCTATTATTTTACCTCTAAATTATGTGTTACGTTATTTAAGTCTGGGTTAAATTTTATAACGTTTTTGATTGCTTTTTTTTGTTTCTTAACTGCTAGTTACACCCGTCTCTTCGTTTTGAACTGAGGTCAAGTAACGAAGACCATACTTGAGTTGGCATACTCTTCTCTTAACCATGCTACCTCAGTGGAAGAACATTAAAATCTACGGAATATTTAATATGCACAACAGTTTTCCACTCTCCACAAGAGTTTTCGATATGATTAGGTATAAAACTCTCTATTTCTTCATACAAACGTGTCGTTCTTCCCTCGGCCATTCTAATTTACATGGCAATGACATGAATTGCTCAGAATGTAGTTACGTTGTTCCCATATCCTATTTCTTTTGATTAAAGAAGCTAAACTAGGCCAATCGCCTCATAATTTCGAACTGTGGTGAACTCAGGTATTATGGGTTGATACCTGAGTTGGCTTTTTTCCAATTACCCTTATATCAGTGGAAAAATTTGAATTTTTCGGAACTTTTAACGTGCAAAGGACATTTTCAGAGTGATGATCTTCAACAATTTTAAGTATCGAACCCACGACTTTCTGCACACAATAGCAATACTTTCTTCAACAAATCTATAACGACGCCCCTAAAACTCCAAAATCCCTATATAGAGGTTGTGTAACCGTAATGAAGTTTAATTGACCACATGTCTATATATATTTAACTCGGTCCATATAAATTTAATATTTTCATCAGTTTCCCAGTTATTTAATTAGATGCCTATGACGTATACCTTAAGCTTCTTCTGAGTCCTGTGTTGCAGTAGACTTGATGACTTTTGGTAACAGGATATTGAAGACAAACATTAATAGGGATCGGAGTAGAAGATGACTGTTGCTGCCTATTGTCTGAGTTTATGATAACCCGATAGCTGGAAACATGAATGTCTTTAAAAGCTAATTAATCTCTAATCACAGATTGTCAAGCGGGCAGAGTTTATGGGCATTAAATGTGTGGTCGCGACGTCCAATATTCATTTCCTAATGAAGTGGCATGTAAAGAGTTCCAGCAAACATTTGATTGGTATTAATTATTAGCAATGGTATTAAATTAGGAGGGTTTTGATGTGCTGGAAGAATTAACAGTCGATAAGTTTAAAAGATATACCGAATAAGGTCGTTAGTAATTCTTTCCCATCCGGAGGAATTGAGAGAGATTTTGATTTTCAGAAGACACTCTATCGGAATTTAACAATCCAATGAATCGACATTTGCTTTCTCATCTAGGAGGTTTGCATTTGAATATTAGAATAAAGGCAATTTGGATTTGGGAATCCTGCCCTTCTTCGTGTATAAAGTGTCATCGGATATATTATTCGGATAGCGTCCCTAGACTGTCACCGATAACCACAATAGTCAGAGATAAATTCATAAAAAAAAATTTAATTAGAATTAGTGTTTTTATTCACAATCTGTGTTAAGTTGCTGTCACATTCTTTTGGCAGACTATTTATGGTAAGCGAAATCACTAAACATTGTTAACCACCTAATAACTTTTAACCTTGTTCAAAGAGCAGGAGAGATTGTATCCTGCTCTCTATGCCAAGCCACACCCTATGAAGAAGCTTAGGATGCTAGAATTTTAATTTACATAAGTCTTTCCACGATGGTTATCGATTGAGTGATGCTTGTTACCCTCTAGAAACAACAGCAATGCTTTTAGTCAATGGACTTCCTCGGACTCTTAGATTCATCTAATGGCTGGTACCTTATATATATATATATATCCTTTTTTCAGAGATGATGAATGAATGTATAAACGGGTTTGTGTTAGAGTGACATGGGAAATGTTACTCGCTTCCTTTGCCTTGATTCACTGGTGCCCACCGGGTAAATATAAATGAGTAACAATTTCTGGTCATATGGATAAGGGTTAGTCATTGAGTGATTGCCGTTAGAAAAAAGTGCTCAGAACTATTGATGCGTAGAAATAATCAGCCAGAAACACATCGCAATAAGCAAGCTTTATTGAATTAAATAAAGACACAATGCAAGCATGCATTTGTCACATGCTTCAAAGTAAAAAATTAATTATGTTTTTTAAAGCAAATAACTATTACTACCTACAAGAAATCCGCATTGACCCCATTATCGCCCATGATGTAAATTTTTCCTTTTGATTTTTAGGATAAACAAATTAAAATGCTTATTGTAAGATAATTATCAACTTCAAAGAAACTATGTGACCCTAAAAGGGGTATTTTAATATTTTTAATAATCATTTTAATAGTAGAAAATATTTATTATACTAAGAAAAAGTAGAGAGAGAGAGAGTATAAGTTAACAACATTAAAATTACTAATATAATTGTCGTATTTTTATTTACTTTGTAAAACAAAAATATTTTTATTAAAATTTTATGAAAAAAGAATACATTATTAAAATTTTACTCTCAATGTATGAAGAAATTGTTGAGATTTAAGTGCATTGATAGTCTAGATTGTGCCACTTTCTCACTTTATGCACACGTGGTTTAATTCAACGGGATTTACAATTTAAATTAACTTCCACACCACTACAAATATCCCTACCTAAGGTGGGAATAAAACCCACAAACACAGTTGAATTGAAAACATCATTTCTAACTCTTAACTAGTTTTACTTGAAAGATTTTAAAACAAATTGTGAAAATTATATTACAATTAATTTAAGTTTTTAATAATGTACGATTTTATTGAAAACATTTTTCTACTAGTACCTTTCCATAGTTTAAAAGTATCTCTTTCTATGGTTTAAAAGGAAATTACAATAAAAGTTATAAAATCATTTCAAAATAGTAAGACAAAAATTTAAATTCGTCAAGTGAAATAAGTTTTCTTAACTACCAAATAGAAAAAAATAGTTGTGTAAACACAAGTAGGTCGCTTTATAATTTAATATATTTAAAAACAGCTTTACTTTGATTGCCACTAAACTGTCATATATTACACACGAGAGCTAAATACACTGAAGTCCTTAGTTTAAAATGGACACCGAAATGTTACAAACATCCATGCCCAAGAAGTGATGCGAACTCAGGCACTTTTAAGTTGGAGACTATAGTGCTACCTTTTCGAGTGCCAGCAAAGCTAAAAACCATTTGAATTGGATATTTCTTAATCACTTAATGTAACCTTTATTGAACATGTTACTACTGTAATTTACAGAAGAAATGCGTTTGTGTGTAGTTATATAATTAGGAGCATTTGAGGATTTGGTGAAAACGTACCACTGTTAAAAATTTTAATATGCATAAGTAAAATTTTTCGATGGACATTTTCACCTATGCCTCATTTATAGTTATTTAAAAATGTATTTCTATAGTCTACAAAATAAGTAAAAATTCGGTGGAAATTATTGCAAATGTTGCCCATAACACCAGGATTAAAAATATCTGAAATTAAACTCTCAGATACAGAGATTGCTCAGAAAAAGGAGGGATGTAAGGAACTAGAAAACTTGAAAGATTTATATTCTAACTTAGATCATGTTATTCTAAATCTATGCATCTGGGATTGTGAAGAATAAGAATTCGTTGGCTTTACATGAAGCACCAGTTACTATAACATTTTTTGCTTCCAAAAGTAAAATATAAAATTTTAATTTTTATCATTCAAACTAATACTTTACAGAAATTTTCTCCATACAAAATGAAGTATAAGCACTGCATGCGATCTTTTCCTAAAGCAAACACGCGGACAATGATTGGAAGGGTGACCACATTTTCTCTCAATATTTTCTATAACTCCGTGGGATAGAGATGTGTCCACGTTAATCGGTGACGTCCAAACTTCTTCCACTGGTTTGGCGTGGATGTGAAGACAAGAGTGCCAGCTCAGGTGTGACCTCGTCACCTGAAAATGGTTCAAATTTACCTGGCTTATTTGATGATGGACGAGTGTTCCAAACCTGTTAACTTTCAATGTACAGTACAGGCTCACAGTCACAGATATTTATATATATATATATATATATATATATATATATATATATATATATATATATATATATAACGAAATTACGTTTTTATTCTAACCTATAATGTATTTTTAGCTGGTATACCAATAAAACATAAAACATCAGTTAAGATTGGTTCATTATGATTTTGTCACACTTTCACATATTGCACGAAGATTTTACTACTGGAATGTTTTTTTAAGCAATTTGATATATTTTCCTCAGATTCGGAACTTAGGAGATTTTGATCATCGGCTCATTGTGTACTAATAGTGAGACAGCTATTTTTGGAGTGGAAAGGCAGAAGTTTGATCTCTATTGAGTAAATGAGTACTATCAAGTTATTGAATTATGTTTCTGGTTGCCTAATTTTGGCAGCCGCGCTGACGCTGAAGATAGACACCACTTAACAACGAAGATAGACACCACTTAACAGCGACAAGATCAACAACAGAACTATACCATATTCTCCATGATACATCAACAAATATATACTGAATCCAATGGAATTTTTCCTTTGCTATAGACTCCCTCATCAGAACGGTCTTCGGCTAGGTGAAAGAGTAAGAAGATACAACATTTTTAACATTTTTTTTAATAATCATATGATGTTTTTACTTCTTTACTTCATTTAAAATGATTACTGTGTTAGAACCTGATGTTGGAATTCAAAATTTACTAAGTAGCAATAGTTTCTGGGAACTTAAGAAAAATGCAAGAATAGCCGAACGCATGACTTCTCAATGAAAATAATTGTTAGTTCGATAAAAAAAGAAAGAAAAAGAAAGCTGACAACCGGATCACGTTGGTTGTCTTGATAATTTTTCAAAGTTAAACTGGGCTTCTTTCTTCCCCCAACGAAAAGATGTCAAGCGAGACAACAGGCAGCTAAGCTGTTAATAGACATATCTCATATCGAGCGGGGTCTTTGTTTGAATGACACGTAAAAACACCTCCTTTGTAGTCTCACTGGAAACAACCTAAGCGAGATGTCACCTCCCTACCCATCCATGAATAATGACTTATTCTTTAAGGAAAGAGTAGTCGTCAAAATGAAATTAAATACTATCGAGATCCGTGGGTAACTTAATATGAAATTTATATTTTCATTTCAAATTCATTATTACATTCTTATTAATTTAACCGTTTTCTAATTAATTTAACGCAAGTATGAACTTGCTGTGGAATACCTAAGGTTCCCACCTTAGGTATTCGAACCCACAAACTGTTGGCAAGCGTGCTAACCATTTGGTTGCCCTCTCAGTGTAAAAATTTAAGGAATATTCAAAATATTTTTGTATTTCTAGATATTATCTACAAAATCTACTTATAGGACAATTTAGTATACACGCATTGTCAAATAATAAGAACCCTAAATAAAATTAGGTGAAGGCTAATTACATGTGAAAATCCTATATAAAATTTACTAAAAATTAATTTTTCAACGGTTTTCACACGTGTTTCTTGATTTATTTTCACTTATGAAAATTTTCATAACTTCTTTTTGCATTTCTTTAATTTTTTTGGCTGTAGTAAAATTATTTTTTTTTTCATATATTACTATATTTTCAGCTTTTGACACAGTCTTATTATTTATTGCATAATATCAAATTACATAAATGAGAATTTTATTTAAATTTTATATTCGATTTTCAATAATTTTTATTTCTTTGAACTTACATAAATTTGCTCAATAATTCAGCAAAGTGTTTTTGATTTTCAATTTAAAATACTTGCGATAATGGTTGAATAGTTATTTAATTTTGAATTGGAAATCATTCAGTAATGAATTTTTTAATTAAAATTTATATCAATATACCGGGTGATTATAATTAAAGTCCCGATTTTAAAAATCGATAATTTTAAAACTACTGGTCAGAATGACTTGATATTTTAGCAGAACAATCGTAAGGCAATAAAATTTTGTTTAGCGAAAAAAAAATAGTTCCAAAATGTGCGGATAGGTGGCGCTGTCCGGGTAATATCAGGAGGAAAGTCCAAAAATGTATTCGTTAAACACAGAAATGTTGTTAGCCAAAAGAAAAAAATTAGAGTTCAGGGATTTACTAAAGATTTATTAGCGAAAAGACAAGAATACAGCGACAACAGCGATTATGACAAAAAAAAGAGCTTCATGGAATCCACACCTTGCTGATGATTAAAGCATAAGTTTTTCGATATGCCCTCCGCCTTGTTCCGCTACTAATTGGAAGCGCAAAACGGCATGCTCCACAACAGATCGGAGGGTATCTGTACTGATGCAATGGATGTGGCGTGTGATGCTTGCCTTCAAGTCGGCTAGATTCTGAAAACTCCCGCTGTAAACAATATTCTTCAGGTACCCCCAAAGCCAGAAATCACACGGGTTTAAGTCGGGGGAACGTGGCGGCCACGTTGTTGGAAAATGGCGGCTTATGATCCTGTCATTTCCGAAATTAGCACTCAGTAGCTGCTTCACAGGAGTAGCAATGTGCGGAGGAGCGCCATCTTGCATGAATATTGTGCGATCCACCACACACTGACGCTGCTGAAGTGCCGGAAGGACATGGTTACGCAAAAGTGTTTCATACCGCTTGCCAGTAACGGTGCAGGTAACGGGACCTGCAGGTGTGATCTCCTCGAAGAAAAACGGACCAACGATAAACGCTGCCGTTATACCCCACCACACAGTAACCTTTTCAGACTGAAGAGGTAATGGCTGTAGCTGGGACGCATTCTCGGTCGCCCATATCCTGCAATTTTGCGTATTTACAGAACCTTGCAAATGAAAGTGGGCTTCGTCAGACCACAGAATATTCCATGGCCATCCGTTGTCCACTCCATCCGGGCAAGAAATTGCAGTGCAAAAAATTGACGTGCTTCCAGGTCAGCCTTTAGCAACTCCTGCACATTAGTTATCTTATACGGATAACAGAGCAAGATCTTCCGTAGGATTTGCACCGTGCTGTTCGGCATATCCAGCATTCGGCCAATTCCCCGTGCACTGCTGATTCCAACATCACTGTTAGTATGTTCTTGTATTGCTGTAGCCACATCTTCCACTGCCGCAGCCGAAACTGGTTTTCTTCCTATACCCCGTTTAACGTCAAATGAACCGGTCTCTTCGAAGTTAGCAATCATTTTTCGCCGACCTTTTGCGGTTATTGGACCCCATTTAATGGATTTTAATGTCCGAAACTTCCTAATAGCTGTAAGTGCACAGTCATCGTTCTTATAAAAAAACTTCAAGAGCAGAGCGCGATCCTTCATAGTCAGAGCCATGATAAAGCATTTAGGCAAAGAGCTGGTGCTATGCATTTTTATGGCAGCTAAGTCTCATGTGCGCATGTCACGTATTAGTAATTTGCATATATCTAGACAACGTGAACGCTGACAGCGCTATTTATCGTCACATTTTAGAACTATTTTTCCTTCGCCAAATAAAATTCCATTGCCTTACGATTGTTCTGCTAAAATATCAAGTCATTCTGACCAGTAGTTTTAAAATTATCGATTTTTAAAATCGGGACTTTAATTATAATCACCCGGTATATTTTACTACAACTACAGTTACAGATAGAGAATAAATGCAGTGATCAATCACTTTCAGTTTAAACTTCTGCGCATTACAGGGAGCGCAGTTGTGCTGAGATCGCTGAACAAGGAAGGAGTGGCGACCTCCTTTGTGGATCTCGATGGAATGCAGGATTATCCGTGGCCCGAACGCTTGGGATCGAACCCAGGGTTCGATGGATACATAGCCATTGCTGGATCTCGGAAAGCTGATATATTAATGGCAGAGATCATTCAGACATTAAAAGTAAGCTTAGGTTAAACATTCCTCATGTGATATTTTTAAGTTGATTTAAGCTTTAAAATGTAATTTATATGCAATAGAACTCCAATTATACGAATCAGTTGAGATCGGACCCTGTTCGGATAATCAAAAATTCGGTTAATAGGGTATTTTAGAAAAGAGTCCAGTTTAATTAATTATTGCAAGTTGAAATGGAAGAAAAAAACTACATATATTTAAGGGAAAAAAACTTTTAATCAATTAAATAAAAATCCAACACTTTTAAATGTTAAGCTACTTACAAATGCATTATAAATTAATATATGTACGTACAGTGCTGTAAATGAAAGTCATTGCTCGCTGAACATTAATCTGTTTCACTGCCTTCATCCGCTTTCGGGCAACACGTCCACTTGACAGTGACAATTTGCAAGTGGTCAGGTCACACTCGGGCTGACGCTCCATCCACTTCAAAGCAGTTTCAAAGCATGCAAATGCGTGAATAGCTTATGCTTCCATTACAGTCTGCTTCAATCTAGACACTAAGGTTCATCTTTTTCCTCAATACTTCCAATGACTTGACTACCGTTTTGCAATTTGAAATCCAGTATCTGATCATTAATCCATTCTCCAATATCTTCAGCGCTAACTTCTGAACATCCAGGAATTTTCAAAAGAATGCTTCTGAATTTCGCAAGTGACAAATTTCTCTCTCATTTTCTCCCTTCTTCGACTTTTCCGTTACTTGAGCTTTTCCTCATTTCTGTCTCTTCTTCAGTTTAATTTGCTTTTCAGAAATTCTGAAAGTGATTCCGATAATCTGCAATTCGGATATACGGAATTCACATAATATGAGTTCTACTGTATATCAAAATCAATTTTTGATTTCAATTTTTTTCTTGTTGTCTCTAATTCTAATTCCAGATGATACAACTGAGCTACATCATCTCCATAAAACCAAAAATTTCCTGAAGGTCCAAAAATAAAATCGGATCCCTTAAAATCTCAAAAACTGTAAAATTTAGACAAATAAGAATGTGATCAGGGAAGGCTTGAACAACCCCACACTAATGACAATTTTTCTTGACATTTTGTAGTGGAGAACGCAACAGCTTAAGGTTGTTGTAAGATATTTGAATATCCATTTCTTAAATTACTTTCCAAAAGAACTTTTAATGCATAATGAATCGTATTTACGTCTAACGAATGTGAAGAACTCTCAAATTCCCACCTGATAGACCATCGTGAAGAAAATAGAAGTGCTGCATTTATCTCCCATTTTTATCAATGGCTGGGATTAAACTCCAAACCTCTCGCTATAAGTAGCGTTGCCATATCACCAGGTATAGGTTGAGCCTGATTGAGTACGTTGTTTCTCGGGCGGGTGGTGGAAATTTCGAAACTAAACAAAAAAAAATTCATGTATTTATTCTTCCAAATAATTATCAGACAACTGTAATGATTTCGACAACTGCGAGAGGGCGCTGCGGTGACAAAGAAACTGGATTTGAAGCAGGAGATAGAGAGTCTGTTTTATATTTTCCATTCTATAAACGAAGAACGAGGGAAAGTGTATGTATTTTTTCTCCTTTATATAAATAGCCTGTAAATTTATTTTGTGTTCTATGCAATCTTAGAAGATAATAAATGATTGACTGCTAAAATAATACATTATAAATTCACGCACAAGTTTAATTGAGCGTCATAAGAGAAATTTTGCAGTTGAACTTTCAATTAAAGGGTGAATTTTCAGGATCTCTCACGTGGATGTCTGTAGTCACTCTGAAATCCCTTTTAATTGCAGATTCTGATCAAAACAATATTATACATAAAGTGATCGTAAAATGACAAATCATATTTACCAACATGAAAATTTTGTTATTCATGGTATACTGCTTATAAGCATTCATTTTAAATAAATATTAGGGAAAGTATTATTCGGTAGGCAGTTAGTTATTAGAATAGAGCACTCTGTCAAAATAATTAGCAGCAAACCCCATAAAATTAGCATAACTAAAGGATAAGTAAAGTTACAGCAGTGAAACTAGCACATGTATTATCTAATAAATTCCAAAAACGTTACCCCTAAAATATATTTGCTTGAACACAAATAAGAATGTGTAACGTGATATTATTTTAAAACTGACTCATTTCAGCAGTTGTTATTTCTTTTTTGCGTAGAACATTACTTTTGTTTATTGTTCTTTTTTTGGCTCTAAATTTCTAAAAATAAGTCGCCGAAAGCATTTGAGTAAAAACCTGTGTGGGTATGCAATCGGTGGGGTTCATTCTGGAGAATGCTTGTTGGGGACTTGCCAGGTTTTATGCATCATCAAACTTCAAAACAAAGATATAGGGTCACAAAGATCTGATAATTGACGTTCTGTAGTTGCCAGTCACAAGCGGGGACCTCTATCTGTTGCTTCGAACTCAGCGTAATCGAACGAGTTCAACCCGTCAACATGCTTCTGGAGTTGTGACGTCATTAGGAAAAATGATGTCCCGACAAACTGCAGACGTTTGCCTGGAAGTCATGTGTATTCTAAATGACTATCAATTCTTGCGCGTCGTGTAACAGAAAAACAGAAAAACTCAGTTGAAATGGATCACATCCATTGACACCAAGGCAATGGGTCAATATATTGTTCACCGATGAATCTCGTTCCTGAACAAATAATGACTTCCAATAGATACGGATCTGGAAAATCAAGCCCATATTGATAATGAAAGGCACATCCATTTTTGTACTAATCTCAAGGTTTGGGAGGAAATGTCAATCGGCGGTCCAACTGATCTTTCCTCTTTGATAAGAGAAGGTGATTATTTATCAGAATGCAAACCTTAACCAATATGTTCATGCACCTTGATGAGCTCATGGACAATACTGCACAGGTTCATACAGCTTGCGTTGTCAGCCAACACATAGAACGTGAAACACTGCTTCAAATGAAGTGGCCAGCACGTTAGTTTAATAGAACATGTACCAGACATACTCAGGAAACATCTTTGTGTTCTGCACATTCTTCCATGAAACCTTAATAACTTGAGAGCATGTATTCTTCGAGAAGGAGCACAGATATCTCAACGACCTGATTGCAAGTATGAATTGTCCCTGTGGAGCTTTTGCATCTCCAGTAGAGGAATGACAAGTCTTACTGTTAAATGCTTGCAACTAAATACTTTGAAAATTTAATCGTTTCAATTACATTTTTTTATTGGTTTTAATGTTTTCATTTTTGTATTGGTTGTTTATTTATTTTGAGATAAAATGTAGTTGCAATTAGATTACGATTCATTTCCTTCTCTGGACAGTGGCCCCATTCAGAAAAGAATGAATTTTCATTTAACCAGAAATGGCTTGGGTTACTTTTTTGTTGACACACACTTATTTGATTAAGACCAGCAGTTAAAAGTCATTCCGAATAACAAAATATACCAACAACCGTAGTTGAAATCAAATCTTGGTTAGGTTATTCAGATACATGTCCAGCTGCCTATTCTCGGCAGTACTTTTCACTTATCATTGTCTCTCCAGTTCAAAAGAATTAGTAATGAGCTATTCCAATACCAGTCTATAAAACTGCCAAACCCACTATTCACTTTATCCCATGCCAGTGTCAGAAAGGCCTCCCAATATTGGAATTTTTTATTTTGGCATCTATTAACCTTATAGATATAATTGGATTCTTTTCTACCAATGCCTTTAGTACTTTATTTCTCACAGTCAGTTTAATGCTTCTAAGTGATTCATTTTCTAAGGAAAAGTCACAAAACTGTAATGCTTCTAGCCAACACCGAGCTTTACCATATTCTGCCCAAATGGCTGGTTTACATAAAGGATAGCTTTTGTGGCAACGTAACCGAGTTTATACTCATAAAAAATTGCACAAATATCGGTTGAGTTCGTATCTTTAGGAAACTCGCTAAACAAGTAGAAGCCTTGTGAGAATCTGTCTTGAAGAATATGACAGTAGCAAATACGATTGTAAGAAAATCTATGATTTAAAAAAAAAAAAAACTCATCAAGTAGCAGTGCATCCTAAATTATGGAAATTTTTTGATTTATTTTGTATTCACTCTGTATTTTCCTTTGATTTAATTATATTTTTAGGGAAAGTTAATGATTAATTCTGAGCAGTTTTGGATATTTGGCGTAGAAGAGAAACTTAACATGGAAGAGATCCTTCAACTGTTAGACGAAGGTGATCAAGTCTTGGTAGTGAGGACAAATATCACTGTTTCTGCTAAAAACAATGATGACAAAGCTATTCTCCAGCAAGTGAGTTCCTTTTACATAATTGGCTTATGACAGATTTTTAACATTTTCCACTACTATTAAATATTTCTAATAGTATGACACTGCGTAGCTGTCAGTTCAATAGCTGTTGAAACGCATTTCAATATATGTTGTGTATTAAATAGTGGGATATAGTCACGTGTCGTGAGTAACAAAATATGATAACTCTCAAGCACCCACCCTCAAAGACACACGAAGCCTAGTAACAGGATAGCGCCCTTTGGACCATAAAGTTAAAAGTTTTAGAAGTAAATGTTAAAAAGTAATTATATATTTATAATAACTAGTAAAATTGTATCCATATACAAAAACTTACATCTCCTAGATTCAATTCCACCCACTGCTGAACAACGGGAGACGAATTTTACATTTTTACATATATGTCTGTTGAGGTGGATGCTTGGGAGTTTTCTCTCTTACGATAAGTTAATTTGATCGATTATCTATAAAATGCCCTCCCACAATTTACGCTATATTTGTTAAAATGCTTTGCAATGATTTTCGGCCGTAAAGTTGTCCGTTAGGTGTTATCAAAAATTCTCATCCCAAAAAGACATGCGTGTAAAGTAGAAATAAACAAAATTCTCTATCCATCCTTGTTCAGTATTGGCTGAAATCGTAATGTAAATCTTTTTCCGCTAAACACGTCTATTAGAAATTATGTGGCACGTGCAAGACACCTTACATTCTTCCATATCGAGCAGAACCATTTGCCATTGATTAGTTACCACAGAATAGACGCCAACGTCTGGAGTGGTGCCGGATTAATGTCATTTGGACGACGGAGAAGCACAAGATTTTCTTCTCATATGAGTCACGCTTCTGTTTCTTCAGTGATAGTCGCCGCGTATGAGTGTGGCGTCGACGAGGAGACAGCTCCAATCCTACAACAATTGAGTTTCTGTGGTTATGAGAACGATACCGAAACAAACCAGGTCACCGTGTTCTCTCAAAAGAATAGTAGAAGATATGAAGACTCGTTGTTTAAATGTATTAAGAATAGCTTTCCTACCCATGGGATACATACTTACGCGTAAAACAGTAAAATTAACCTTTGAGAGGAGTTTTTGTAAGTGCTAGATCTCAATCACATGTAACAAGAGAAAACCCTTGGAAAACTCCCCCCTCCCCAAGAATTTACCCCAATAAACATTCATTCAAATAGTAGACATTTACCGTCAGTTTCCGACAATTCAACAGTGAATGAGGTCGAACACAGGATTTACCTTACAAAATCATTAGATTGCGTGTTTTTCCAGAAAAAGTAAATTCTAATTTGCATATAATATACTATAGTGCCTGTTAGTTTCAGGATATTTTCACCGTTTACCAGTGAATAACTTTTTTATTGATATTAAACTGATATCATTGTAAATATATCGACATAAGTTTATCGCTAAATTTGCATCTTTTTTCATTCGTTCATTTAGGTCTTCCGAATATGGTCATTACATTCCATAGGCAATGGTGACATCATTTTCCAACTAAAAATATCTTGTGAAACTGTTGACAATTGCTCAAAATTGGTATCTCTCTCTTACGAAAAGCCGTTTACCAATTTCGGAGGAAGGACATTGAAGATATCCGCCCTGGGAGTAAGTAAAAATCTTTTCTAACTTTCCTGTTATACTTTAGTCATATTCATCATCAAATATTTCATCATAGTGGCCATGCAAAGTCACAATTATTTCTTTTCCAGAAAACCATTTTACAAAGTTAATTTTACTGCAATTTTTATCATGAATATGCAAAATCATGCCTTACTTAATGATGAAACATCTAAAGAATTGTTCATAAAACTTTAAAATCTTTTTTATCTGAACTTAGATGTATCGTCATTTAATGCGCAAGCACCGGTGTATATGTAATAATACAGAGGAAAAAAAAAGATTACATTCAAATTTGCTTACCCAAATTATGGAAAGGTTATTGGTCAGTGTGAAATAAAGGTCACCACTGCTTGCAACCATATTACTATTTAGTTCAGTTTGTTAGAGTGAAAACCGCATTCTATTACATAATTTTTTTCAGATGATTCGAATAATTTTCGCAGCTACATATGCCTCTCTATATATTTATATTAATATACTGAACATAACTCGCGTTCTTCCACTCTTAATTGTTGAGCAGAAATTTTTAATTTTTTGATCGTCTGTCATTTTACTTGTTTCATTCCTCAATTTTTCAACAAATATTGAAAACTTAACCAGATATTAAGAGGTGAAACAGAAAACTATTCACATATATAAGAATTTTCTAATTTCTTGATGTTTAATATTATTCATATTCATGTTTATGTTCTGTAACACTCACATATGTGAGTTAAAATTAGCTTATAATACTTTTACATTTATTCTAGAGTCCACCAATCAAAGAGCTTCCATTACCTGGTGAGAAAAAATGGCGAGGATATATCTTTCAAATTATCAATGTCCTAGGTGATGTCTTCAACTTTACGTAAGACCATTTCCTTTAAAAAGTATAAAAAAAATCAGAATTTATAATTAAAGTTTTAATATTAGTTAAGGCTTTATTGTTTCTCAGTATAAGTGAGCATTACAGTCAATGTAACAGAATGTAGTGATTTTTATACGCGCCAAGCCGAAAATGATTTAAGTGTAACAATTTGGTGTGTAACCATAATGTATGTAAATTAGCTCTTTCTTAACGTTAGCGACCATAAAATATATATTTACCTTTAACACAACTTGTAGTAGAATTATGAGAAAGCATAACAAAAGAGATGATTATTTCTCTTTTACCTTGAAGTGAAATAAAAATCAGTAGCTTTTATGAAAGTGAAGAAAAAACTTCAACGTTTAAATATTATTCTAATATGAACAAAAATTATGTAAATAAAATTTTCATCTTTGTTTTTAATTTTCTCTTTCATTCCGGTGGAAAGCCTAGGATATTTTCATATCGATTTTTTAATATCAATTTGATATCGAATACCATCAAATAATTTTCACTCTTTAAATGTAAATTTGGAAACACAAATGGAAAAAAAATTCAAATTATAAACATCATTACTTAAAAATTACCTGTAACACACCACAATTAAATTTTTGTATCATATCACCTATACTTTGCGAATAATTTTTGGTGAATATTTTTGACCCTAAAAGTATCACTAAAATTTGCTACATTTGGCTGTTGTTTGCCGTTGGTGACTTTTGATCGTAATACTCATAATAGCCTGTATTGTATGAAGTACGTTTTCGACTGCCTATTTCTACTGACAGAAAAGTCACTGAACGCAATCAGTCTGCACATAGTTTTGAAGCACGCACAACTGACGAAGTCGGCAACTGAACTAGTACATTCGTTTCATCATGTTAAATGAAGGGGAGGGACATTATGAATAAGAGTTATTTTATGTGCCTCTGTCTCCATACATAAACACGATGAACCTTCGAATAGGTTGAGTATATAATGCATTACCACCCAGACACGAACACGGCGCCTTTCCCAACTAGGTCACAATGGCCTCTAGCGTCAGTTAAGAAATACTGCATTTCTGGCATCATTTATACAATATAGCAGGTTTATGATCAGATATCTGGTTCAGGTTTTGATTTTATATTATAACAGGTTTATGATTCCATTAAACTTATTTTCCTTTACTTTTTTGTGTCCTCATTGGTTTTTTACAATACTTTTTTTCGCAAATGTTTATGTCTGCAGTTTTTGTCACATGCTAACCGTTCTAATGGAATTTGTGATTTTTCAATAAGCTGACTAAGAAAGTAAGTGTTGCCATTTGAAAATTTCAAAAATTCTCTAATTATATAATCGTGATTTCTATCCCTCTTTCTCTACATTGCTTAAAATCTTTATAAGCTTCAGCACATACCTTCAAATAATGATATCTGAACTTTTGTTCCAAGGACAAAGTTGGTGGTATTGGTTGATTGGAAAAGTTGCATAAAATTTTCTTGATCATTGTGTATGTATATTCAGAAGCATTATAGTTAGGTATAGCCATAAACAAGTATATATTAACAAGTATATTCTCCCATCTGATAATCAAACTACAGTCGTATTCTATTTTAATCTTTTTCATTTTAGGTCGATACGCTTTATATCCTAAAATAGCACTCAAGACTGGCAATTATGCGAAGTCTTTTTTCGATTTTTTATTTTAAAATCGATTTTGCGAGATGCTAATCGCAATTAAAATTAGTATGGTATTTGTGTTGCTCATATTTATTCATATATTAACTTAATGACCCATTTCTGTGCAGTTTTAAGTCTTATTAGAATATTTCTTACCAGGATTCGACACTTCTTCCAACAATTACGGTTCATTTAATATTAACTAAAAGGAAAAACTAGTTTTGAAGAAAATCAAAGAGTAAGAACAGACTAAATAATTGATATTTTGTATTACCGTAAAAGAAATAAGTTCCCTCAAAAGGACACTCAACTGCTTTTAAATAATTTGTTTCTCGCCTTGGGTATGATGTTTGTTGGTGTTTGGAGGCCATTTTTTAGATACTGTTGTATTTGACCAAGCAGCTATAGTAGCCTTCACGTATCAACGATAGTAGAACGGAAATCTAATCCCTCAGAAGAAATAGATTGTCATAAGCATTGAAGTGTTGAATATTTAGAAGTGTGTTCAATAATACACTAATTTCCAAAGAGCTGCCATCACATTTCATTCATTTGTAAGGACTTGTAAAGTAAAGTAAACACCAGAAGAAGTCTCTGTACCTAACTCTGAAAGGGTTTACCAGATGTAAGGACTTGCAGAAGCCTAGTAACTGTCCATTCTACAAGGCTGTTTCAATTCCCAATGCCGTCAAAGACCCAACAAGTACTTGTGATATACGTGCTCGTTAAATCTGTGGAATCAATCCTGTGGTCGGACGTTCACCTGTTACCATTGGTGTAATGGTCTGTAGAAAATTTTCTCCTCCCTAAAGATCAAAGTCAAAATTGAGAGAATGGATTCTCTGGTGGTACCATGTATGGAAGGAGCTTTGAGCAAAGACGTACTTTAACCTTCGTGATGCTCTGATTAAATGAAAGACACACCCTTCTGACTTAACTTCGTATAGCCATCGGATAACGAGCTTGGATTATCCAAGAGCCATAAATAACAACAACAACATTCATTTATAAAACGGTTTCATTCAGCGAATGAATTAAAATAACTTTGCAAATTAAGAGAGGTTCTCCATATGTAATCAATAATCAATGTAAATTTAAAATCAATAATCCTAATTTTAAACCTTCTATTGGGGTTATAAACAAGCTTTTTTCCTTATTCAGTTAATAGCCTACAATCCAGCGTAACTGAAGAGATTTCATTCCAATATTCATTTCATTTCCCGCTTTATGGTCATTTCTTGCCTACGAGGTCTAATTAGACTAAGAATTCAATTTGAAAAAAAAAATCCAAACCACTGCAAGCATCCATATTCGAGCTAGGAATCGAACACACAAACTGTTGAACCAATGGCCTATGGATTAACCCTCCATCTGTCATCTAGACACTTGATTCCTGAAAAGAATGCTTAGTTATCGACAAAACTTTCTATCTTGGGAGTTGCAGGTCAAGAATTGGGAGGCTTTCTGCTTGATGTCAGCTTCTAAATTACGAAGACTCACAACCCAAACTGTTTCGATCTAACTGATCAAGCCCAACTCAGGATACAGGGAGAGTATACAAGTGCAACACATACAGGATATTGTTTTGCATGCTGTCCTGTGAAACAGTACATAGTATTACTCTATAAGCCAGTGGTCAATAATTTTTCAAAAAACTTTTCATAAAGTCTTTTGAATAGTTAACCAACGAAACATTTTTCATAAAGTTTTTTGAAAAGTTAATAAACCAAAAACTTTTCATACAGTTTTTATTGACTTTCCCATTCAAGAGTCTTATGATATGAAATGATTCCTTTATATAAAGCAACTTTTTACAACATTATTTTAATCATTTTTACTAACAAAACAATTTCACCTATCATGTTTTCATAAATTCAAAGAGCCTTATTTTTGGTAATAAATTGCTTTTCTTATAATAATAATTACTTATTTCAAATTTGCTGTCAAATTAAGTCTTACACTCACGAAATGAGACTCATTCATTAAATTAATCAATATTGTATTCACATTTAGTTTCTGATTCATTAAGTGATTAAAGATTCATTTCACGCAATTTCTATTATTTCCATGTTGCTTAAGTTTCAAAAGAGTAAGTACAGTTTGTTTTTCGCTCAGTGGTCATTTTAAAAATATGACCTGTGGTTTAAGTGGATCCTAAACCACTACTGGGCACTACTACAGACATCCATACCTGAGGAGGGGGTCGATTCCACAAGTTTTTGAACAAAAGACCATAATATAAATCATCTCTGATAGACCTACTTTTCTTATTATATTTTCATTAATTTAGGTCATTTTTCTTAAAGTGACATTAGTTAATCCAATGAAATGTGGCTCGTACTGTTGCCTCGTACAGTTCAAGAAGTCGATTGAGAAATCGTGAATGCAGTGTTAAATTTATGACAAATTTAAATTTTTCTTTTTTGATAAAGACAAGTATTTTTTTAATTAGACTAATTTAGGTTTTCTGTTGTTTCAGATATACGGTTAAAGAATCTGATGGCCGACTGTATGGAATGGAGCAGGAGGATGGTACATGGTCTGGCATGATTGGCGAATTGACGCGAAAGGTGATTCCAGCCGTTCTTATTCTTAACAAATGATTTCTGGTTTTATAACAAAACTTTGCGATTAAAAGAAATTACAGTTATGTGCTAAATTGGCTTAAATATTATCACTCATACTCACGGTTTAAAAAAATGCTTCTTTGATGGTGTTGGACGACTTCAAATAAGCCATGAGCAACTTCATCAATAAGCACAGATTTCATTAAGTATTAAAACATCTTTAAAAGTATTATGTGTAGTTATTTGATTAAGCGTAAGAGTACACCAAAGGACGATAGCCTCTTTGCTCACAAACTGTAGTAATTTGGTATTTATAATGGATAATTTAACATCTTAATACAGAGATTTTTATAAACCTACAGCGTTTATAACTTCAGGAGTTTCAAGGAAAGAAAATTAAAAATATTTCTGAAGCACCCATTCTAACCTGTATTTAGAAAACAGAAGTCCAACACCTATCTTCTAATAAAGATGGATTTGAACCTTCTACTCGGAAATACGGGGTTCTATGAGTAAACATTTTAATCCCCATTTATTTGATTGTTACAAATACTACTGGAAAGAAACCTAAAATGCCCACCGTTTTAAGAATTTCAGTTTATAGTCGGCAAAGAAGAACTCTTCAGTTCAAAATACCCGCAAATGGGACAAACAATATCCAAAAAACATAATATTTCTGAAATAAAAAATCAATTTAAAATGTAAAATTCGTCAAAAATCTATTCTTTAAAAAATTATTAATTTTGATTCTTTTTATTTCCGTTTTTTCAAACATGCCGATACTGTAGTTTTCAGCGTATAATGCTGTATTTCCTCAGAAAAATATCTTCTGTGCTAATGCAATTGCTTAAAATTTTGGAAGAGCTTGATTATAGTGAGAAATAGAATTATAGAGAAATGTATAGAGCACACATTGGAATGTGAATTTATTTAAAAGTTTTTCTTTTTGGATTTTATGGGTTATTCTTCACGTGCTTGTATCAACATGTGATGAAAACAAAATCAAATTCTATTATACTGAATATTGACTGACATCGATTCTCGCTTAGGATGCGTTATTATGTTTGAAGCTTTACGAAAAAATGTTTCAGTATCACATGTTGGGTATAACATTTTGGTGTTGAACTATCGTAATTATAAACAATAGGAAAGATTCGGAAAGAAATTTTATAGTTTGTTTTGTTCAACCAATACAACAACTTCATTTTAAAGAAGGCGCAGTAGCCTGAAAGTAGAGATATGCTTTTCTATCGTGTCCAGAATATAGCAGGTTCGAAACCTAGCACAAGTAAAGACCTTTGTGTTGAAGACTCTATGAACATTCGAAGTTCCGATGTCATTCCACTGTTGAACGTTTGGCTGGAGAGGGAATGGTGACTCAGGTGTCATCATCGTCACACACTTTGCACAAATCAAAATTATGAGATCGTTGAATGCTTATAGATTCCAATCAACAGAGAGGTAGCTAAAATTTTATCCCAAAACTTTCATCTAACATTTAAACGTTTGGCTCTAATACTTCTAAAAATTCCGCACTGCACTTTTTTTAAATCAATTTAAAATTGTATATGATTTAATCTGAACATTACGTTGAACTGCACACGGAATGGTTTAAAAACTTATTTTTATTGTTTGTTTATATTATTGAAGTACATGATACTTTTGAAATCTTCATAGTTGAGCACGTTTTTTAAACATTTAAGGCCAAAGAGACGTTAGTAAAAATTATGATATTTCAAATGAAGAATACGAAACTAAAATATAGATACATCTATTTTTTCTCAAACATAACAATTTTTTTTATGTTTCGTTTAAACTTTTCATAAATAATTTTGCATCATTATTTTTCAATTTTTGCTTCCCTTATATTTATTTTGATCAACTTCATACATTTATACGCTATTAAAAAATACAGCAGAAAACAAGATGGCACTAAATCAACAGAAACGCATTTAAATCAATTTATCAAACTGATTTAAGATATATAAGTCATGACTAACTTAAATCACAAGTTACCACCGCAAAAACGTTGTGTTGAGATTTAAACATGTTTAAGAGCATAGTGTTTTAGCTTAATTTACATAGAAAATCTATGTTAACACCGAAGATCTAATGATTTCACTTTATTTACGCTATAATTTTAAAGCTACAAGTTTTTTACAAGCTACCTTTTCTTACAAGTTTTTTTTTTATAAAAGCAGATATACATTACCAATTCCTATACGAATATAACTTATATTTCTATATATATATATACATATATATATATATATATATACACACTACTGGCCATAAAAATCGCTACACCAGGAAGAAATGCAGATAACAAAATGATATTTATTGGACAAATATATTATACTAGCAATAACAAGTGATTGAATTTTCAAAAAATTTGGCTGGATATATAGATTCTGAGAAATCAGTACCCAGAACAACCACCTCTGGCAGTAATAACAGCAGTTATACGGCTGGGCATTGAGTCAAACAGAGATTGGATTGCATGTACAGGTACAGATGTCCATGCAGCTTCAACACGATGCCTCAGTTCATCAACCGCAGTGACTAGCGTTTGGTGACGAACCAGTCGCACGGCAACCATTGACCAGACGTTTCCTATTGGTGAAAGATCTGGAAAATGTGCTGGCCAGGGCAACAGCCGAACATGTTCCGTATCAAGGAAGGTCCATACAATACCGGCAACATGCGGTCGGGCATTATCCTGCTTAAACGTAGGGTTTCGCAGGGCTCAAATAAAGGGTAGAGCCACGGATCGTAACACACCAGAAATGTAACGTGCACTGTTAAGCACCGTCAATGCGAACAAGAGGTGACCGAGACGTGCATCCAATGGCACCCCATACCATCACGCCAGGTAATGGGCCAGTATGACGATGACGAATGCACGCTGCCAGTGTGCGTTCACCACGATGTCGCCGAACACGGATGTGACCCTCATGATGCTGTACATAGAACCTGGATTCATCTGAAAAGATGACGTCTCGCCATTCGTGCGCCCAGGCTCGTCGTTGATCACACCATTGAAGGCGCTCTTGTCTATGACGCAGCGTCAAGATAAGCCGCAACCATGGTCTCCGAGCTGAGAGTCCATTCTGCTGCAAACGTCCTCGAACTGTTCATGCAGACACTTGTTGTCTTCCATACGACCCCGTTTCTTGACTCCCGGCTCGTGACGTGATTGCACGATCCATTACGGCCATGCGGACAATATGCCTGTCTTCTCGACTGCTAGTGATAGGTGGCCCTTGAGATCCTGCATGGCATTCCGTATTACCGTCCTGAACCCATCGATTCCATATTCTGCTAACACTCATTGGATCTCGACCGACGCGAGCAGCAATACTGCGATAAAGCGCAATCCCGGTACGCTACAATTCGACCTTTATCAAATTCAGAAACGTGCTAGTACGCATTTCTCCTTCTTACACGAGGCATCACAACAACTTTTCACCAGGCAACAACGTTCAAATGCAATTTGTGTATGAGGAACCGGCTGAACAATGTCCTCATTTAAACACAATGTAGGTGTCGCTACTGGCACCTGCTTTGTCTGAATGAGCTGAAAAGCTAATCATTTGCATATCACAGCACATTCTTTTCATATAAATTTCACGTCTGTAGCATGTCGCCTTCTTGGTGTAGCAATTTTAATTGCCAGTAGTTTATAACTCCGTGGGATAGAAATGTGTCCACGTTAATCGGTGACGTCCAAAGTTCTTCCACTGGTTTGGCGTGGATGTGAAGACAAGGCTGCCAGCTCAGGTGTGACCTCGTCCCCTGAAAATGGTTCAAATTTACCTGGCTTATTTGATGATGGACGAGTGTTCCAAATCTGTTAACTTTCAATGTACAGTACAGGCTCACATTCACAGATATATATATATATATATAAACCGGGTGATTATAATTAAAGTCCCGATTTTAAAAATCGATAATTTTAAAACTACTGGTCAGAATGACTTGATATTTTAGCAAAACAATCGTAAGGCAATAAAATTTTGTTTCGCGAAAAAAAAATAGTTCCAAAATGTGCGGATAGATGGCGCTGTCCGGGTAATATCAGGAGGAAAGTCCAAAAATGTATTCGTTAAACACAGAAATGTTGTCAGCCAAAAGAAAAAAAAATTAGAGTTCAGGGATTTACTAAAGATTTATTAGCGAAAAGACAAGAATACAGCGACAACAGCGATTATGACAAAAAAAGAGCTTCATGGAATCCACACCTTGCTGATGATTAAAGCATAAGTTGTTCGATATGCCCTCCGCCTTGTTCCGCTACTAATTGGAAGCGCACAACGGCATGCTCCACAACAGATCAGAGGGTATCTGTACTGATGCAATGGATGTGGCGTGTGATGCTTGCCTTCAAGTCGGCTAGATTCTGAAAACTCCCGCTGTAAAAAATATTCTTCAGGTACCCCCAAAGCCAGAAATCACATGGGTTTAAGTCGGGGGAACGTGGCGGCCACGTTGTTGGAAAATGGCGGCTTATGATCCTGTCATTTCCGAAATTAGCACTCAGTAGCTGCTTCACAGGAGTAGCAATGTGCGGAGGAGCGCCATCTTGCATGAATGTTGTGCGATCCCCAAACTGACGCTGCTGAAGTGCCGGAAGGACATGGTTACGCAAAAGTGTTTCATACCGCTTGCCAGTAACGGTGCAGGTAACGGGACCCGCAGGTGTGATCTCCTCGAAGAAAAACGGACCAACGATAAACGCTGCCGTTATTCCGCACCACACAGTAACCTTTTCAGATTGAAGAGGTAATGGCTGTAGCTGGGACGGATTCTCGGTCGCCCATATCCTGCAATTTTGCGTATTTACAGAACCTTGCAAATGAAAGTGGGCTTCGTCAGACCACAGAATGTTCCATGGCCATCCGTTGTCCACTTCCATCCGGGCAAGAAATTACAGTGCAAAAGATTAACGTGCTTCCAGGTCAGCCGGTAGCAACTCCTGCACATGAGTTATCTTATACGGATAACAGTGCAAGATCTTCCGTAGGATTTTACGGACCGTGCTGTTCGGCATATCCAGCATTCGGCCAATTCCCCGTGCACTGCTGATTCCAACATCACTGTTAGTATGTTCTTGTAATGCTGTAGCCACATCTTCCACTGCCGCAGCCGAAACTGGTTTTCTTCCTCAACCCCGTTTAACGTCAAATGAACCGGTCTCTTCGAATTTAGCAATCATTTTTCGCAGACCTTTTGTGGTTATTGGACCCCATTTAATGGATTTTGATGTCCGAAACTTCCTAATAACTGTAAGTGCACAGTCATCGTTCTTCTAAAAAAACTTCAAGAGCAGGGCGCGATCCTTCATAGTCAGAGTCATGATGAAGCATTTAGGCAAAGAGCCGGTGCTCTGCATTTTTATGGCAGCTAAGTCTCATGTGCGCATGTCACGTATTAGTAATTTGCATATATCTAGACAACGTGAACGCTGACAGCGCCATTTATCGTCACATTTTAGAACTATTTTTCCTTCATTAAATAAAATTCCATTGCCTTACGATTGTTCTGCTAAAATATCAAGTCATTCTGACCAGTAGTTTTAAAATTATCGATTTTTAAAATCAGGACTTTAATTATAATCACTCGGTATATAACGAAATTACGTTTTTATTCTAACCTATAATGTATTTTTAGCTGGTATACCAATTAAACATAAAACATCGGTTAAGATTGGTTCATAATGATTTTGTCACACTTTCACATATTGCACGAAGGAGCATATTGCATGAGGAACCGGCTGAACAATTTCCTCATTTAAACACAGTGTAGGTGTCGCTACTGGCGCCGGCCCTGTCTGAATGCTCTGAAAAGCTAATAATTTGCATATCACAGCACCTTCCTTTCGTATAAATTTCACGTCTGTAGCATGTCGCCTTCTTGGTGTAGCAATTTTAATGACCAGTAATGTAGTTTTGTATCATCATTTTTCAATTTTTGCTTCCCTTATATTTATTTTGATCAACTTCATACAGTTATACGCTATTAAACAATACAGCAGAAAACAAGATGGCACTAAATCAACAGAATCGCATTTAAATCAATTTACCAAACTGATTTAAGATATATAAGTCATGACTAACTTAAATCACAAGTTACCACCGCAAAAACTTTGTGTGTAGATTTAAACATGTTTAAGAGTGTAGTGTTTTAGCTTTTTCATTTTATATAAAACTTAAACACACACACAGTGCCCGAATGCTTACTGTCTTTAGTTTCTTTACTTAATTTGCAGAATGTCTTTTGTAATCGATATAAATGTAAATTTACGCATGTTACATACCTGTTTAGCAAATGCTGTAGGTTATTGGAAAAAAGAACTACATTTATTTGGATAAAATCACTATCAAGAATGTTGCAAATTTGATGAAGACTTACAACAGGATGTTTATCTTTTATTTTGCAGAAACGCATGTATAAGTTTATCAGCTTTTATGAATTTAAGCAGCCTTAAATTCTGCGAACTCTGACGAAAAATTAAACTATCTGTTTGTAAAAAATCGGAAATAAAATAGCACAGTGAAATAATAACTGAAATTGATAATGTTAAATTATACAACAGGAATAAAACAAGAATAAATTCATATAACTAAAAAACTTTAAGATTAATGTCAAAAATGTTAAGTGTCAACTCTTTTATAGTGAAAGTTGCTTTACTAAATTTTCAAGGCCTTAAAATTTCTCTTCTTACAACTGGTTATTATTACCACTGAGAGACAGAACAGCATTAAATATAAAAACATTATGGAAGAATGTATTGGCACAATCCAAATTTCTCTAGACTAAAAAACAAATTAGAATTTTATTGTACCTTAAAATGAAATATTTTTTCAGACAAATAGTATTTTAGCATAGCAGTCTTAACTTTCAGGCATTAACTTAAATTATTATTAGATAGAAAAATTCGGGGGGAAAATTATCAATTTTAAGTCCATTGTTAAAATATATAATCGTTCAAAGGAAATTCATTTACCAATAATATAACTTATATAAATTCATTTAATACTAATTATATAAATCATTTACCAATAATAATACTAAGTAATATAAATATGGTATTTCTTTAAAAACATTGAAACATTATAATATTTTTAAAGAAATACTATATTTATATTACAAATTAAAAGTATATTATGAAACTGCACAAAACAATCAATTAGGATTTTAATTGCAAATTTCCTTCTTGATAATTTTTGAAATGGTATCCCTGTATTCATAATCACTTCATATTAATTTATGATAATCCTACATACAAAAAACCCATATATATATATATATATATATATATATATATATATATATGTTTCTTAACCAGAGTGTGGACATCGGAGTCGGAGATATTTCGTGGTCCCTGGACAGGAACATGGCTGTAGACCTCACAGTCACTATTTTCCCAGAGACGGTCACCTTCATTTACAGGGCCCCCGCCTTCTACAGTAGGGCGTGGATTCTTTTCCAAGACATTGATTTCAGAGTATGTATAATACTTGTCTCACTAAAAAATCTGAAAACGTTCTTATTTCCTCCAAATTTTATAAAAAAATATAAAATTTGGAGGAAATAAAAAAATTAATTTATTATTGCTTAATTAAAAAATAAAATTAATTAAGCAAAAGCTACAAAATTATAATTTTCCTGTTTCGAAATGCTTCTATTT
This sequence comes from Latrodectus elegans, assembly GCA_030067965.1. Lineage (NCBI taxonomy): Eukaryota > Metazoa > Arthropoda > Arachnida > Araneae > Theridiidae > Latrodectus > Latrodectus elegans. Next base: position 19,517,708 of record CM057822.1, on the reverse strand, counting down.
TTAGATTTGGATTAGTCTGTCTTCAATAATGATCACGGCAACATGCGTTTACTGCATGACTATCTGCGTGGAAATGATGCGGGGAATTGAATGCGAACGCAAGATGGATGCGAACACTCTGTTGCTGAAAGCAGCAGTTCGCAGCATTAGTTCATTGTACAGATCATTACTCGGACAAGGTAATAAGGATTCAAAATTATAATTTAGAATATTTTTAAACATGGATTAAAAGGGTTGTAATTTGAGAAGAAACTTATTTTAAAGAAATTATCAAATTATCTTAAGAAGATATTAGGAAAAAAGGTCATAGTAAAATTAAATTGCTACTAATACCTTTGTAAAAACATCTTCCTTTTTAATGTTAAAAATATAGTTTTGATATTTTTTGCTATCTAGACCGAATTCAGATATCGCCAAATTCTCGCTTTTGGTAGATATTTGGCGATTAATCACTTTCGTCTAAATTTTCAGTTAAACTCAAGCTTTGATACTTTTTTTTCCCTTCCCCTTGTGATTTTAATGCTCCTTTTTTTTTATAGAATTGAAATATGAAGTACGAAATAAACTTATTAAATAAGTGTAATGCGTTACGACATATTTCATCATATTTATTTCAATATATATCGCGGAAATATTAGTTGGATCCACTTCATTGGTAAGAACAATGAGCCTGAGAAAAAGAGGGATTTCGCGATCGCCAAAAGTATTCTTGAAAAGACGCAAGTAAACTAATTCTAATTAGTCACGGCAAAACAAGATCGGATGTTATGGTTACTAATAAATACTTAATGTTTTTTTTTTTTTTTTATCCTTTTAAAAACGAAATTATTCGCATTATTTACAGAGTAGTATACCAATAATAATGTGAACCGCCTTGCGTTATAGATGCTTCATCTGAACTGCGCAATATTATCATTTGTTAGGAAATACGATTTTCAAATGTACCTTTTAGTTGAATCCTTCCCCAGCAACAAAAAATAATAAACCAAGAAGAGATATCGTTGATCCCCGAGAGCAATAATCCAAGGAAGAAGATTCTAATCAACTTAATTATTTTAAATAAATGTTAGACTAAGAGAGAGAGATATATAATAAGCAAGTTTAAAAAGGAAATATTGGGTGTCCCAGAATTTCGCTTACAAACATAGAGGAGAAGTACAGAACATCACTAGAAACCATAATTTCGTATGAAAGCTTCGGTAAAAATTAGTAGTGTTGCTATATGTATGTGAGTAAGCTCTGAAGTGCGACACGCGTGTTTTCCTCAAAGAAAACACCGACTTGATAACAAAACTTTATAACAATACTCGATATGTTTCTCCAACTCAAAGTAACTATTAACGTAAAAGGAAAGTAAGGCAATATAACTATTAACGTAAGCATTTTACGTAATTAATGTAAAACAGCGAACCACACACATAAAGAAATATATTTCTTTACTTGAAATTTGCTTTTGTTACTTCGTCTTATCAAAATAACCTTAGTTATATTTTCATTACATATTTTGGCAAATTATATATTTCGTGTATGTTTCTTTGCGTATCATCGTTTAAGTTACAAATACCTTAAAATATTGCATTCAAGTTACTTAAAAGCATATCTTAGGGAAATTAAAGTGCCTTAAGATTTGTTTTTTAGACACTTTAATTTTCACCTAATAAATTCAAATTTCGGTAGATCTTTTCATAAATACCGAGATTTATTGATATGTTAAATAAAGGGAGATTTAGAAAACTCCCAGGCACCCACACAGATTGATCTACATGATGAGGACAGAAGAAAATACCCACCTTACGTTGTTCAACGATAGATGGAATAAAACTCCTGACTTTTCTATTCTGAAGAAAACTGTCCTATTATTAGTCCACACTAAGAATTGTTTTTAATTCTTGTACTTATTCCGCATGTGTGTATATACATATAGTATTATTCGATGATTAGTCTGCATATCTTATACTTTCTATGTAGAAATTTCATGTTATGTATAACCAATTCAGTCAGAAAGAAAATTAATAAAAATTTACAAGTCTACGATACTACTGTTTTATTTTAGCTGTAACGCGCTTACCTGTAAACGTGTCATCAAGGACAGTACTGGGCACTTGGTTGATGGGATGCTTGGTTTTTAGCGCCCTGTACGGAGGCAGCCTGACATCTCGCCTCAGTTTGCACAAGAGCCCGCGCCCGGCCGACAACCTACAGTCTCTAGTGAGGCGCTACCCGAACGCTCTGCTGGCTGTCAGGAACAACTCCCAAACTCATTCCTACTTCATGGTAATGATAAAAATTCATTGAATAAAAACTTCCAAATTTATTCTTTTTTCATAGCAATGTTACGAATTTGTTGAGAAACAACTTCTGAATTCCTTCTTATTCCATGGTAATATTAAGAATTTATTGAGAAACAACTTCTGAATTCCTTCTTATTTCATGGTAATATTAAGAATCTATTGTGAGAAACAATTCCCAAACTCATTCTTACTTCATGATAATGATAAGAATTCATTGGGGAATAACTCCTAAACTCATTTATACTTCATGATAATAATAAGAATTTATATTGAGGAACCACTGCCAAACTCATTCTTACCTCATGATAATGAAAAGAATTCATTGATGTACCATTTCTAAATTTATTCTTACTTCTCGGTAAAGATAAGAACTCAGCTTATATTTTTCCTCCACCATTTTGATTTCGAACAACTGTGTTTCCGCTGAAACCTTACATCATAATCTTTAAGTTATATTCCCAAATTGTATTAAGACAACATGTGTGTTTCTTTATTTCTATTTACAAAAGTAAATTGTAATCAGCATAAATATTTGTTCTTACAGTTTCATGGAAAAAAATTCTTTCAATTGAGAAAGGAGTTTCAATATGTTCTTACACAATGAAATAGCTGTTAATATATTGAGCAAATTTTTGTTGATACCATGTCTGCCAGATATCTTGTCAACTAAAAGCCGTTATGAGGCATTTGAGTATTCAACAGGATTTTCTTTCTGTCGAACGTTTCGAAGATACTGAGCCGTGTTCCCGTTTCTTTAGAAATGAAATTTGAAAAACTCCCAAGTTCACTCCTCAATGCCTATGCATGTGAAATAGATACGTAGAGTCCATCTCCTCTTGTTTAACAATCACTGAGATCATGCCCACAACACTGTATTCCAGGAAACGTGGTTCTATCACCGTAGTAAGAGTGGAGTAGATGTTTGATTTTTATCAAGTTTTCTCTCTCTCTCTCTCCCTTGTGACTCATAAATGCAATACAGTGTCTATGAAAATGTCTTTTTAGAAAGCAAACACACGGCAAATATTTAAATGATTTGGAATAGTCTTCAGTTATTTGACTACTGACTACTCACTTTGAAACATTATCGAGAAAATAAAAGGATAATTTTAGAATAACTGCAAATTATTTACATTACAAATGCACAAATCTGTGCTTTTAAATAATGCTTTGCTTTCTTTTAATCTGTTTAATGCTTACTGGGTGGTTTTGAAATAATGATAAGAAGATTTTATATATTATGGCATCTTTTGTTAATACATGTAAGAGAGTCTTAGAAAAGTTGGGAGCAAAGTGTCCAAAATCACATCTTCAATACAAGCATGGTTGATGTGACCTTGTTAAAATATAATGAAAAACGCATTGAATGAGTTATCAGAGCTTTAATTTGCTAGATTTCTAAATGTATTTGCGATTTCTGTAAGATAAACAAAGCAGGAATATATAGATTATCTTAACAATTTTATCACCAAACAATGCACAAATTAATTTTTGATTGAGCAAAGCGAAAATTTAAAAGGTGAAAAAATGAATCCTTTTTGTAGGATTTTGATATACTTGTTATCAGAGTAATGTTAAACAAAAATAGTCGACACAAATACCGTATAATCCAGTATGCCATATTCTGATTTTTTTTTTTTTTTTTTTTAAGTATAAGTATGATATATTCGGCCAAATGATTTCTCGCCAAATCTACCATTCTTTGTTTTGATTATAATGTTACCAGTTTTTCCTTTAGTGTTGCAATTTGAATTTTTATTGCTTTTTCTGATTTTTTTGTTTCTAGTTAGGTTTTTTGGAGTGTTTTACGTCATTTTTTAGTTATATATCTGTATTTTCAGTGGCAAAATCGTTAAAATAGATTGGTGATGAAAAAATGTCGCGAAGGTTGACAATATGGAATATAACCTACTAGTTCCTTTTTTGCCGACAAAGGAATGCTGCCAAGATGACATTGTGATGTCTCGCAATGATGTACATACTAGAGTTGCAAAAATAGGTCTCCATATCTATGACATAATGAAAACCAGATTACCAGATAAATAAAAGCGCGAAAAAATCATCGAACTCAGAATTTGAGGCACAGGTGCCGTATAATCCATGATGCTAAATTCTGAGATTGGCTATTTTTTGGTGGATTTTCTTGTGTATCTGGCAACCTCGTTTTTATTACATCATACATATGGAGACTTATATGAATAATGCAGAAAATTCTATTTTGGTAACACTAGAGTGTTTACGTCATCGCACACGTCAGGATATCTTGGCAACATTTCTTCATCGCCAAAAAAAATTCAGAATTTGGAATCACGGATTATATGGCACCTGTGCCGAATTTGACATGCTGGATTATACGATATCAATATTAAATGATCTTTGGTATGAGGCTCCGCGATGATTTCACTGATAGATTTGACTGCAACACTAGAATCATTTACACATTAGAAAAGGCTAATTTAGCAGAATAACTACAATTTAAAGTAGATTCTGAACTGCTACAAGCATCCACACCCGAGATTAGATTCAAAACTATGAACAGTGTGGAACAAAAGTCAGAATGCTAAACAGTCATTTGCCACCTCGGCACAGATGCCGTATAATCCAGGATGCCAATTTCTGCGTTTGGTGTTTTTTTAAGAATTTTGTTATGGATATGGTAACCTGATTTTTATTCCGTCATAGTGATGGAGACCTATAAGAAATATGCAGAAAATTCTATTTTGGCAACCCTAGTATTTACGTCATCTTGTATTTATCACCCTAGTATTCACGCCTACGTTTATTAAACGCGACCGTATGACGAATTTCCCATAAGGAAAAACGGCAAGAGGAAAATGGCTGAAATAGTCACAAATATTTCATACATTGTTGGTATCTAACAATATGCTCGAGACTAATTTTACAAAATCAACAAAAAACGTTGATTTATAGATTTTAAACATCAAGGGTAAAATATAAAGTTGGTATGTTAAATTATCCATAAAGTTTTTGATTAAATTTTATATTAATGAATTTAAATTAGTAAATATTCATGAGAAATTAATGACAAATACGGTTGCCAAAATGCTAGTTTACAGTAAAAATATTCGCCAAATTTGGCGCCAGAAAAAAACGCGTCAAGGGCGACCGTACAGTAAAACTGATACATTCATTTTAAATACTTAAAAAATATTAATGCACAAGTATTAGGAAATACTATGCAAGACTATTATAAAAGGTTTGATAATTTGAAAATTTAATTATTCATAAACTAATATAAAGATTTGAAAAACTTATGGCATTTATGATTAAAACAACTCACATATTTCCTTTTATTGCATGGATTTTTCTATAAAAGCTTTCCTTTTCTGTTCGAATAACTATTTTTATTTAAGTGTAATTTTTAGACCTTAATAATTATGGACAATTTCGATTTTAAATTGAATACTTTATCATTTCTACTTGTAATAGATGTGTTATCACAATCATCAAATGTATCTCAATATTATTCCTTGGCCATGCTGATCCAAATTTTCATAATATTTGATAAGATTGCAATAAATTTACTATTTTTAATCAGCATGACATTAGCTAAAACTGTTTGTTCAATTTTCAACTGTCGTCCTACGTATTAATTAAGTATCATTTCTATCAATGTTTCAGAAATCAAAGAATTTTCCATAAAAGTTTTGTCAAATTTTAAAAACAAAATAATCTTTACACTTTTTTTAGAAAAATTCTTAAAATATACTCTAAATTGCTTTGCTGTTAACCTATTTTACAAAATTCCTATTGTTTTTCCCAGGAATCTGATTTTTGGCATGAGCTATGGATAAAGAACATGAAGGATAACGTTATACCTGGGAAGTACCGCATACACGACACGATGAAGAGAGTGCATGACGTAGCCGTAGGCGATCCAATATACGTCTGGATAGCAGAGAGGTAAGATCTTTTATTTCCTGTTATATGTTCCATTCAGATTTAGCATTTTCGGAACTCTGGAATAAAACATTGGATCAAGTTTAATATTGTCACTTGCAGTATACCACTTTGGACAAACGTGATCTTATTGAAACAGACCAACTAGTTGAAATGAAATCCAAACTTCTATGGATATCCGAAGAGGAATAAGATGAGAATGGAAACCATACCCACATGAACTATTGAACTGAACACTTCCTATTTATCTGCCAGATGTGCATAATGTTTTGTCTGGGATAATACTCGTTATAAGAAACACCTTGAATGTAAACAACATCTTTTACATGAACACTTTCCATATTTGATTTGGTTCACTTGTCCCAACTGAGAACTAAGTACACGGAATCATGCTGGTGCAACAACAACAACAATTGAATACAATGCAGATAAAAATAGATTTTCTTAATACACGATTCATAGCATACGGCCAACCCATCGTAATCTTCTTGGTAATGGGAATGACTGGACATTGTTTCCAATGTCTTGTATCGCTAGTAGAGATGTGAACATTCAACAATGAGGCATCTCTACTGTTTTTTCCCTAATTTTCATTTATTTGACTCAAGTATTCCCAACGATAGCATGAGAATAGATGATAAGCTGTACAGTTTCAGAGATACTCGTTGCGAATCTTCGAGACATCAGAGTTTTTTCTTTTTCAAAATAGATTAGATCAACATCCTTTTCAATGGCTTACACATGTAACCACATGTTTTAATGTTTCATTTTTTTTTTTTTTTTTTTTTTGTTTCATATTTTTTGTGACAAGCTTTCTACTATTCGTACCTTCCATGTTATCTAGATGACTTTAGTGTCACGTAGAGGAGACGGTCATAATATTTTGGCTCTTCATTATAAATAACTAAACATAGGGACGTTTTCATTCTATTATCTATGTAATATAATTTACGAAAATCGGTTTTACATACTTTATATTTAAATCTTATACCAAGAAAGTGTACAAAGATTTTTTTTTTTTTGTCAAAATTTGATTTTAAATAATTTTATCGATTATCAGTCTAAAAATAGCCATAGTAATTGCTAATGTTTTATGTTTTCTTTTAAGTGATGTCCGAAACTAATACCCAAAGTTAAGAGAACTTCTGAAATGTAATTTACTTCTTATATTTTTTTACTATTATATGTACTAAAGTGTTGAATAAGTTTTGAAGCTTTTGTTTCCCTAAATGTCAATCAAAAACTGTTCGTTTACATTTCTATTTTTTGGCAGGTCTATGCTGGTGAAACAGATGTACGAATATTCAGATGATAGTGTCATTTGTGACTTGTATGTCGCCAAAGACGACATTGCTCGAGCAGACTGGACCATAGCTTTGGTGAGAAACAGTCCCTTTCTGAAGCAATTCAACAATAAGTAAGTATGCATTTAGTTTGTTCAAAAATGTTGAGCATCAAAATAACCGAGTCTTTGAAATGCTTGCTAATAGCTAATTTTAAGTTTGAAACACAAATATTCTCAATGAAAATCTTGAAGAGATTATTTTATTTCTTAGAATAATATTTCTCATAACCACTTTAAAAGTAAACATTTTTAAAGATCTCTAGAATAAGCGAACACACTCTTGATGAAAATCCTGACTGCCAGAGGATCAAGGTTATTGTAAATAATTTTAACTTTCAACGCTTAATTGCCTTCCGGGAAGAATTTTCATTGATGGTGGGCCTTATTTTTGTTTCACAGGGGAGTAAACACGTGAAACTCCCCATGCACCAACCCCCATAGACATGCATGCAAAGGCAGAAGCGTAACATCCGTCACTCCGTGTTCAATAGTTACTGAGATCGAACACGAGACTTTAACTTTTAAAGGTCTCTGTCCTGCCAGAAGGCCATCATGAGACCATATTCATTTATAGTTGACAAATTTATCATATATTTTAACTTTTTTATAAGCGTATTCATCTATATCTATGTAAACAAAATCTTTATTTAGTGCAACTACCGAAATTTTACACGAGGTTAGGCTGAGGAAGACTACATGAAATGTAATGAAGCTTAAATCAAGATGTCGATCTCCAGATAATTTAAAATGTCCCCATGTTTTTCAATAAAAATATCAAATGGGATATGAGATAATAAATTTTAATTGAATATTTCTAAATAATTTAAACCATCATTACCTCTGATTTTATTTTATTATATAGTTCATTATGCCATGGCAGCCTTTAAGATAAGAGAACAATATGTACATTGGATCCCTCTTCTTTTCACACTTCCGCATAATTTTCCTTAAAAAAATTAATATTTACTATTTTTCTTATGATTTTTAAAAAAAATGTTGTTTTCTCGAACTGAAGCTCTAATTTTTTTTTTATTTTTATTTATTTTTCCGTAATACACCGCTGATGGCAATTAGATGAAAGGAGTTCCGATTTAATGACTTCATAGCTAAAAGAAATTTCGAAGCTTTTTCCCCCTCATTCAATTTGTTTTAGTCGATCTTCCCTTGCGACTTCCATTCTCGGTGCAAATAAGCGCTTAAGTTAAGTGAAAAAAAATAATAAATATCGTTATTTATTTAAATCCCAATTTTACTACAAAAGCTTGGTGTGCTAATTGTTTACATATATTTTTTCATATCATTTCTTTACATTGAAGATATAACAGCAATGAAGAAAAATCAAACGAATATTTATTACATATGAATTAAATAAACTGTATGCATGAATAGAAATATTGAAATGAAATTTCCTTTTCTTGAAGATATTTCTAATGAATTTTTTTCAACATTTTTAAAAATATTAGAATGATTTTCAAGTTTTTCTCTATAATATAACCATCGAGAGACGGTGCACCTTTTAATGCCTTAATATTTCAATTCAAAATCTGAAGAAAAGTATTAAAAGCCACCTGGTGTCAATTCTCGTAAAAAATGAAAAACATTTCCACCTGGTGTGTTGAGTATTGAAGTTTTCTTCGTGAAAGAAATGAATAACCAAAGCTAAAATCAAAGCTATGAATCCCATTTGTTTCCAGCAACTATAACTGCAAGAGAATGATCATATACAGAAATATGGATCGATAATTTACAATACATTAATCTGTCTCTAATGTCAATACTAAGCACTCTAAATACTCAATAAGGGTGTGTACTCTTGAATATCGACGAAGTTGGGGGCATTCCGGTTGAACATTTTAGAAATCTCACAAACCTAGAAATAAGTAATGAGAACGATGCCTTTGATAATTAGGTCATCGCAGCCGCATAATTGTTTATGTATGGCTGGATTCCAGATAATATTGAACTATAATATTAACTTACTTGTTATGACAATTACCAATTAAGATAGAAAAAAATTCGGGATATTGTTATTTGGGATGTAAAATATACTCTAGTACACTTTACAATCAATAATACCGACATAATGTGGTGATGAAATAAAACACACCTCGCTGTAACTCATAAATCCGTTTTACATAAACCATTGTGATCTAAGTTCACGCATTTTCTTTCATATGTTAATATCAAGATCTCAGAAATGCTTAATATATGTTTCAGTATGCAGTACAAATCTTCTAATTATTCTAGCATGATCTGTGATTATTATCTTCCACACTCCTTGGAGCACTTTAACAAACAATAATTACCGTACTCTATATGTCTAAAGATAAGAGTTGGAAGACAGTCAAGTCGCAAAATAACCATCGTATACTCACAAACTTATTAATATTCACATAGTGATATGCGCTTTTCTTAATACCGCAAGTATATATATATATTTAACATAAGGAAATAATCAACATATACGATTTCCTACGTGATGAAATATCCAAAGATTAAATATAGGTGTTAACACTTCAGATTATTAATAAGGAAGGGACGACGGACCAGCTGTTGTAGACAACAACAACCTTTATTTAATAAATAACACAAATATAGAAAACAATTAAACATTAATGCAGGAATTTTAATATAATATTGTGGGTGTTATTTTACCAAAGTTATTTACCCATGTCCTTCCTGCTTGGTATGTAACTATAGCCTGCCGTCTGAACGTTGAGCTCAGGCGCAGTTGATGCGCATGAACCAACAAAAGGCATAGTAGGAACAACTTTGCTTAGAACAGCAAATAACTAAAACTTCTTTTTACAAACTTTCATGATATTCATTTTACCGAATCGCAAAATTTTAATAAAAATTAACAACTGATTATTGAAATTATGGATTAAATAAATGTTTGGAGATAAATTTGTAAAAAAAATATTATATCTGGCAAACTGCACTCTAGGTGATTTATAATGCATGCATGATGTGTGAAGAATTTATATATCTAAAACGCATTCCTATGCGCGGAGTTGAAAAATGAAAAGAAAGAAAAAAAAGATTTTCAGTAGCGAAACGAAGTGGGAACAAATGTCTCGCTAATTATAATTGCATAGAATAGTCAAAATATAGTGATACATTGACACTCATTTCGTGGACATTTAGTCACAAATTTTCAGAATATTTCTGTATTATTCAAAGCATGAATTTTTGTCTATAAAAACACTGTTCTGAAAAACTTAATCATAACCGGAATCGTCTGCTTTCAGGCGCCATATCTTAAAAATGTGTTTAAAACTGTATTCCAAATAAAGATTTAAAAAAGACGACGACATATTCGTATTTCGTTTATTCTCCTTTTATAAATTCTTTCTCGTAACTTATTTTAAATATATCATCCTGAGAAATTAGTAATGATAATTCTTCTTTTAAATAAGTAATTCAGTCTCTACGTTTTCTATATTTTATATTCATTCTACAACATACAACATGTCAGCAGATACAACAGTCTAGTTTTTTAACATTTAGGGAAAAGTAGATCAAAAATTCATTAAATTGAAAATAAGCTCCTCCGATAGCAAGAAACGATCTCTCAAAAACAAATAATATCTGTTCTTTTCCAAAGCATATATATATATATATATATATATATATATATATATATATATATATATATATATATATATATATATATATATATATATATATATATATATATATATATATATATATATATATATATTTTTTTATATATAATTTAAAGATTAAAAAATTTGAATTTCGTGATGTGTTCTACATTAAAACTACGAGGTTCGGGGTTCTTTTTTTTCATTCTCATTTAAATAAATATTTAGTATTTTTTAACATATTTCATTACATTTAATATATTTCATACATTGTTTATAAGCAATTATCTTTCATACACAGTGTTGTCTTAAAGTATCAGAGAATTTCAGTTTCATCTTTTCATTTTTGGGTGATATATTTATTGTACTTAAAATCTTTTTATTTTAGGAATTAATCATAATAGATTTTACTTTATATATTTTAATGATAAACATAAATGCATTTTTATATCCAATTAACTGTTTGAAAATTTAATTTATACCTTGAGATTTGTATTTACAAATGGTCGTTTTCACTCTTGCATTGAAATTTGACTTTCTTATCATTTTCTTTTGTTTAAAAATCCTAACGTTTTTATTTCGCTTTTATTTTTTTTAAATTAATCAGATTTTATATTTTAATTTAGGCACTTTAAGCTTTTTTTAAGAGGAAGAAAAAGAAAATAGCTGTTTATGTATATATCAGCATGGCGACATATTTTTAGTTGCAACAAAAATTGCGCCAAGATTATTATGTGAATTCATGTTTATTTTTATTTAAATATTTGACAGCTTATTTAATTTCTGTTGTACTTGCAGAATTCTTCGGATGCAACGTTTTGGCTTGCTCCAAAAATGGTACAAGGAGCACTGGGAGTCAGCGCAAGGAAGCTGCCGACCCAACGACGGTTTGAACCCGACAGGCTTAAGCGCCATCTCTCTGACAGAAGTGCAATCTAACTTCGTCGTTTTGTCTGTGGGCTGGTTTATGGGATCAGTATTACTACTTATGGAAAAAATCTATTATTATTGGGAAGTAATGAGAATAAATGCCATGTAGTGAATTGAAAATGAGCTTCGTGCTTTATTTTGTTGGTAAGAAATAGCAGAAACTCTATTCGATATATATACAACGGAATTAAATGAAAGAAAAGGACGATTTTGCTACGCGTGCTTTTAAAAGCCTATTCTTCTACTAGTTTTATTCATCCATAAATATTTGTTAACGATTCAATATGAAAAATTTGCATTGTGCTTCAAAGCAATGATAAAATTCATATAGTTCATTAAAAGAACTATATGAATCGTTGCTTTGAAGCAAATTGTACCATTGCTTTCGGCCAAATGCAGTAATTTACATTATTTTAAATTCCAATGTATGTCATATTGTAGGTAATTTAAAAATAAATGTATTTAGTTGAATAATAATCGTTATTATATCTACCCGTTCATAACCATCAATTTTCACTAAGAGAATTGTAAAAAAGGATTTGTCTGTGTGTTCCTCGTAAAATAATTCTATATATCTCTCACATTTACTTATAAAACTTATTTGAAGAATTCACAAAATATTTTTATGTTCAAATAAACTGCAATATTTATTATTTTTATGTAAGCAATCACTCCAAATATCCTGCGATATTCTTGTGTGTGTTTACCATATTTAATAATTACATTACCATTGGCGACATTTTATGATACGCGCCATGGTTATGTTGTTATTAGAAAAATTCTAAATAAAAACAAGAAAAAAGAATTCTATTCATTGATGAAATTTTTTAGAACTTAAATCGTCCTTGCCTATTTAAGCTAACCATAAAATGGATGTTTTGTCTTGACTTTTTTATTTTGATTTTTCTTCTGTTCTATTATCAAAATGTTTCATGTTTTGAATTAATAGAAAACGGCTTCTCAAACCGATGCTTTGTTCTTTATATAAAAAGTCCTTTTATTAACAAAATAAACTTTGACAATATTTTCAGACATTGGATGATGAACTTCGCCTTGTTCGCTGATGCTCGAAGAATCTGATTTGAAGGCAGGCAGCAAATTTGTTGACAAGTCATATTTACGACGCCGTCTCAATACGCTGTCGTAATTAGTTATATAGATGAAACATTTTCTGACGTCATGAATACTTTAAACCAATAAAAATTTAATAAAGCCACGTAATCATGATATCAACTGAAATTAAAGAAACAAGCAATTTATGGTTAAAAATTCTTATAAAATGTTTGCTTTCATATTTGGCAAAACAAAATCAAAATAAATTTCATTTTCATAGAAATTTGATTTCCAAAGGAAATCAAAAGCGTCTTTCTTTTACTTTTCTTCATTTTGTCATCTCATAAGTTTGTGAAAATATGAACATTTCATGTAGTACATTCTAAATTTTAAAATATAAACTCCAAGACGCATACATTATTCCAAATTTATATTATTATTATTCATTTAAATTAAGGGATAAATAGATAATACAAATATTACATTTTATCTTTTTTTAAATAAAAATCCCAAAATTCTACAATTTTCTCCCTTTAAAAAATTATATTCAGTTTTTTTAAGAGAAAATTTTTCCTTCATTCAAATTTCCAAGATGAGAAATATGTTCGTACGCTTTAGTAAGAGGATGGTTTGATATCTGATCTTGCTGAAAACCACCTGCTAAAAGAACCCCTTCACAATAAAATTCAGCTTTTATATAGCTGTAGTTCAAAAGTGCATGTTGATGTGGTGTGAAAATTTGAAAAGGAGAATATATACTAGCTAAGGTGTTAACCTCATCATTCTGTTATGATTCTAATATTTTAGTCAGTTGGCTCCACTTCGATAGTTAGGATTGAGTAGCACAGGGAAAATATCGCTATAACCTAACTTAAAATTTACCCGTAAAAAGCTGCTGTAAATCAATGAGAAACAACATTCCGTTCGTGTCAGGAGGGCAGCAAGTTCAATAGTTGAAGCAACCGATGATCGTTGTATTGAAAGATCTGAGCATTAAAAGTTACATAGGGTCCAGAATCTCCAAGCATGTAAGTCGTATCATAAAGAGGAGTCTGCCGCCTAAGAAGTTGATTAGTCACTTGAATGTGGTTGATTATTGTTGCAGATGGTTGATCGTATTCAAGGTCCCCTAGGTAAGAAACCAAAAGTGTATCGTAAGAACTGAACGTAACCTAGACACTGTTTTCAGATACGCCAATAAGTTTATTTTAATGTTGTTATTAATGATACCTTGAGGGTTATTGTTAGACGCCTTGCTTATAGAAAAGATGTTTAACACAGCCAACTTTTAAAACCAGTATTTTTTTCTGTTAAGAATTGCTGAACTTACTTTTAACAGCCAAGTAAAAATATTTTCTCTATAGGTGAATTGATATGAGAATCTCCTCATCCACTCATGCTTTGAAACATGCCCAAAATATAAGTTACCCACAAAGTTTGAAATCCAGTATTCCACAGAAATGCCTCGCATTTTATAAGATATCGAAAACTGTGACTGCCAATGTATATTAAACGATTGATATTGCACATTTCCAAAGGCATTCTTTAAAATCCCAAATGATGAACAAGTAATATGTAAAGCACTAGAGTATAACTTCGCTTAACGAGAGTATAGTTCGTTCCAGAATCATACTCATTATGTGAAACCATTTTCCTTACATAAATTAACGTAAGCGGCGATAATGCTTTCTATGTCGAAACAATATTTACAAGATATTATCTATAACGCTTATTCAACGAAAATTAGTTACGTATTGTTAAGGAGTGTGAATTATCTTCATCTTTTCTTCCACCTCGAAGCGAACCCACTTGGAAGGCGAATTCAATTTGAAGAAAACAAAAAAATCAAAATTATTATGATATATATACTTAATTATTTTCTGCTAGAAAGATTACTAGAGACATTTGTTTTTGGCGATGCTTTAGATTTGGCGAAAATGAGACACAGCATTATTATTGAATAAGTTTGTAGAACGCGTAATCATTTTCTTATTAGGGTGGTGTTTTTCAATAATGTAAAAATTCAACATTTTCCCATGCTTTCAGAATATCTCTTATTTTGCCCAAAATTTGTTGCTTTTCTGTTATCTTCTCTTCTGACAAACTTTTCTCCCGAATTTCTTGCTGTGAAACACTATGCAATTCCAGAAGCTCTTCGGTAATCAACTCTTGGCTGTGTTCTTCTTGTACAAACTCTTTGATATCAATTTTATCTATCTCTAATTCAATAATAGTGGCCAAAGATACAATCTCGTTAGTTACCGATTCAAAAATAATTTAATGGTTCATTGGGAGCAGTTATGGGGTGGTTGGATCTTGATGCCCTTAAATTCTTGAAAAAGGTCATCCAGTAGACCTGGATGATGGGGCAGGAGCGTTATCCCTAACAAACAAAACATGGAATCGTACATTTATTCCCAGCAAAAATATTTTTCATAAAAGGACCATAAAATGTCACCCAAGGCCTCCTGTTTGACCACCACTTCACATCTAGTCAGCTCCTCTGGATTTTGCACCTATTGAAAACTCGTGGATTTCTTGAATGGTAAACAAGCAATAGCTTAATTTTCAAATCACCGCTTTTAGTGGCACAAAATAGTAACTTTGAAAGGTAATTTATTATCTTGTGCCACTCAATGCAATCTCCTACGTTCGCTTTTTCATCTTTTTCCCCAAAAGAGACCTGTTTCGTCACAATTAAGAACTGCTGTGGAAAATAACCCTCAAAATCCACTATTGTTTTGAAACCACCGATGAAGTTCACTGTTGCTTTTGTATAGAAATTTGCTGCTTCACTGTGCCTCACAACTCCGTGGATGTTCTTGAACTTCTCGAACCTCTTACTGCCTTCCTTAAACACTTCTTCAGCTGTTGATGAGCCTGGTGTCTTCTTAACGAGGTCCGTGAAAATCGTTTTCAACTTCTCACAAATGATGTCTTCTCGTTAATTGGGTTAACTTGCAATTGCTTCCCGTTTATTCATACGAGAAACAAACTTTCAAAGTTGTTGAGCATGCACAATTGCTGCCCTAATTGTCTTGTTACTTCCTGTGAAGCATTTATCTCCATAACCTTGTTCTTTTTTTATGATAGTAAAAATCTCTAATGTAGACCGATTGTGGTACTAGATCATACTAGATACTAGATCAGCCACACTTAAACCTCGTTATCGATTTTCAATTACTAGATGTTTTATTTCTGTGGTTATTCTATTCTGTTTTCTTGCGCCTTTTTTTTCGGAGGAAGGGGGGAATTTTTGCAAGAGTTTAATAAACTTTACACATAAAAAATTACAAATCTATTTCCTGATTATATTTTTAATAATTTATTCAATTAACCATTTTATTCATGTACAGTGACAAAATAAGAGATTTTATTTAAATTTGTAAAAAAAAAAAAAAAAGGATTAGTTTTGTATCTGGCTGCAAGAAAATAAAAGTTAAAGAATAAATCAAAGTCAATAAATGATTCAAACATGAACTCTATACCTCTGCTTAAAATTAATACTAAAACATTTTTTTCCTATACTTTATATTAAGTAGTATTTTTCACTGTATATAAAATTTATAAGTATTAAATATCATTCCAAAAATAGAAGCATATAGTATTTCACTAATTTAAACTAGAAGAAACATAAGGCATTTTATAAAATAGCAAAGTTTTTAATGGTATTTCAGAATTATTTCATGCTGGTAGTGAGTGAACGGTAATAAATTTTCAAAGATTCGTTATATATATATATAAACTCTAATAAAATACTAATATAATATATACGTATATATAGTCTATAAACATATATATACAAATTTATAACCTAGAAAAGGAAAACAGGAATTAATTAAATAAAACTTAATAAAACCTAAATTATATAAAAATTTAATAAAAGGAAACAAGGTCAAAACTAATCATATAATTTGAAAATAATTATTAATGATACCTTTAAGACTATTAAATCTTTATTATAGATATATTAATTATTAGTAAATTTAAAAATGAAGTGTGTTTAAACATAAAAGATATTTATCACTGAAATAATTTTACCAAAAAATGCTAATTTCAGCTCGTTATGTTATAAATCATTAAATTTGTATGTGCTCCTGCATTTTAAGTGTCTGCCGATCGATGTTTTGGAATCGAGCATTTTTTTCAGGTTAGCATTGTTATAGTAGACATTAACATTTTATAAACAGGTTCGAATATTATTGATTCGAATGTTAAATGGAAATCAATTACAAAATCCAAGACGCTAATAGAGGTATCACATATTCTGATCTTTAGCAATTCATAACAAATGAAGATCAAATAAATACACAATAACAATTTGATTTAAAATGTTTTATGACCCTTGCCAATGGAATTGCACATAAGCACACAGAAAATATTTTAGATGCTAATCGATATCATTTCAGCTGAAAGCAATCATGACTGAATGAATCTACAGTGATTATTTCTATCGTAAACCTGACACTCTGCTCATCAATATTCCGAATTTTTTCCCATAAAGAATAACTTTTATACATTGTATATGTGTGTATATATATATATATGTATGTATGTATGTATCAGTTAATTCTAAAATATGGAAAGAGGGTAGAAGATTCCTCGTTGCCATCCCTGGTACGCGGGCAAAGAGCCTGGCTCTTCATTCGCCCTCAAGAACCGCCTCTAGAACCGCAATTTCCAGACTAGCAAGCGGCCACACAAGGGGTCTCACGTATTTCGAAGGCAGGAAAAATCTTTGAGGTCTGCTCTAAATGTAAGACTGAGCAGGCTTCTCCTAAGCACATCCTGGACAATACGGGACATTCCAGAGAGGATATAAACTCATTCCCTCTTCTGGTCCTCGATTTTTTTAGGGTCAACGGTCAGGAATTTAGAGGATCAGCCAAAACACACACACACACACATATATATATATATATATACTCATGTCCATAAATTAAAATCCAGAATCACACAGAAATTGAACTTTAAAATAATATTTTTACATATAGAATTATCACACACATCTTGAAGAATATTATGCAAATTACAAGAAACCACTAGATGACGCCGATAATACGTCACAATGACAAGAGTGTAAGAGAGGAGTATATGAAGGAATGGTTGCAAAGAAATAAATTTGTTCACAAGCACTTTAAAAGTCCTTCAGTGCAATAGCCGCACAGTTAAGGCAAAAAGGAAGCATTTGGATGATGTTTTACTTGAAAGAATTAGCGGCTGTCTGGAATGTGGACGTACCGAGCTAGAAGTATCCGAGGAACTTGGAATTACCCGGAGTGTCATTTCCAGTCTTTGGCAACGGCTCTAAGATGATGGTAATGTGAGTAGACGCTACAGCATAGGTCACCCACGAGTTATAACGCTGAATAAAGACCAGTATTTGGCAGTTACTGCTAAAAGAAACAAGCGGAGTACAGCATCAGACATGTCTCGTCAGCTCTCTTCATCTACTGGTAAGACAGTTTCAAGGCAGACCGTGTACAGATGCTTAGGCCACATTATTCTATAAGCTCGTAGCCTGTCAGATGTGTTCCATTTATCCCAACTTTATGACGCCTGCGGTTAGCCTTGAGTAGAAAGCATGCATTGTGGACACCGCAATTGTTGTCTTGTGTGTTGTTTTCCGACAAGTCCAGGTTTAGTTTTCAAGCTGATTCTCGCCGGACTTTCATATGCAGAGGGCCAAGTACCCGTTACCACCAAGAACACTATTGAATGACACCGTTATGGTGGTGCAGGACTGCTCGTTTGGGGAATTATGTGTTCCAGAACTAACCTGCATGTTCAGAATGTAACCATGACAGGCCATATCTATCGGGATGTCATTCTTAAATAACATGTACTTTGTTTCCGTGTGCCATGGGTGCAGAATTACTGTTTGTTGATAACAACATCCGTCCTTACCGTGCAAAAATTGTAGACGAATGCCTTCAATTGGAGGATAACACCCGTAATGACAGGCCAGCATACTCACCGGACTTGAATCCAATAGAATATGTGTGGGACATGCTTGGCCGACGAATTGAAGCCCATCAACCCCCTCCCACATGTCTACCGGAACTTCGAAGATCATTGCTTGATGAGTGGTTTAATATTCCCCATGATTATCATTAATTTGATTTTAAGCATGCCTAGACATTGTATGGCCTTTATTGCAACTTCTGGGGGGCATACTATGTATTAGCCATCATACCAACCAGGTTATATTGGTTTTTATAAATATGTTCTTTTTCGAAATTTGCACCAGGGTATAAAAATCGCAATTTTTATTAATAATGTCGAAGATAAACATCTTTTTTGCTCTTTACCTTTTGTTTAATAAATAGACTTTACAAATAAGTCACATTTGTTTTGCTTCTGTCTATTTCTTTACCTGAACTTGCATTATCCTTAATTTGTTGACAAGAGCGTATGAATGTGTGTGTGTGTGTGTGTGTGTGTGTGTGTGTGTGTGTGTGTGTGTGTGTGTGTGTGTGTGTGTGTGTGTGTGTGTGTGTGTGTGTGTGTGTGTGTGTGTGTGTGTGTGTGTGTGTGTGTGTGTGTGTGTGTGTTTTATAAATCAAAGCGGGTAAGGAATTGAACTACCTTTCCTAGCCTATCTTCTTTTGTAACAAACATTTAAATAATGAATGATGATATTCGAATTAATATGATAATCACTTCGCTCAGTATTCCAGCAAGTGAAATATCATCTAAGATTAAACATCATACAAATTCATCAAATGTAAACATAACATATACATTGATGGTAACCCAATGTGGAATACTCTAAGGAAACCGTGCAAATCATGAAGCATGTTAATCAATATAATGGAAATGTATATGAAAAAAATAATTATAGCCCAACTGCAAGCTCTATATAAAAGGAAAAGAATTTGTAGATTTAAAAGTGCAACAATTGTTTTCCCTGTCAGATTTTTAATTATGTCTCGAAAAGTTTTTAAGAAAATTCTGAATTCGACTGAAGAAGAACAACATCCTAAAAGGATTGTAATATCCTTCAGAGAAATAGCTGTGGTGATGTGGATCTCGAATCACTGGATGCAGGAAGGAACAGCGGACTGATGGAACCAAACGCAGATGCCCTGTTGTACAATGGCCACATGGTAATGATGCTTCACGAAAAATAGCACAACAGATTCATTTAAGCATCATTCGGTGTCCATTCGTATCATTGGACATCATTTCTTTCACAGTGGAATGTTTGTATAAAGTCCATTGTTTCGTTCATCCATGACCACAAGTGCTCTCCAGAGTGCCATGAAAAATGGACATGGACAAAGGAAAAGATTGATATCATCTTTGATGGTTAATCTCACTTCTGCCTGTGATAGTCAAATTCAAGTCTGTAGACAACCTGGTGACAACGCTGGACTGTTGCGTTATGCATCATCATATTGATTTTTCCCCTGATAGCATGTTTAGAAGTAATATTGGAGTTCATACCCACATACTGAACAATTGTACTGAACAGCCAGCACTACATGTAGGAGGTATTAGAGTCTATAGTCCTTCCATACCTATTGCATTTGCTATTTGCCATATTCAAACAGGATAATGTGTAACGACACATGGCACGTATGTTCAAGAGTTCTTTTTTTATCCATCATATTATATTCTTTAGCTAGATCATTCTCCCAATGTATCACCAATCGAGAAAGTACAATCCATTTTTGCTTAATAACTGCTGATATACACCACCTGCAGCTACATAGATCAACACTGCCAATATGTGGAAGCCGCATGGAATGATATATCTCAAGTATGCTTCTAAAGAAACTTTGATTCTATACCGTGGGAGCATTTATAGCCAACAATGACGTCTATATTTATTACTAATTTTGTCACCTACACTTCACAAGAACTTGCAATTTCTATCACTTGCTCTTTTCATTACACGTATTTGCCAAATAAATTTTGTTATGTTCACTATGGTCTAGTGCTAGTACTATGATCTTTGCAGCATAATATTCCGGGTTGGATCCTAGTTACTTTTGCATTAGTCAGAGAAACACAGAAACGGGAAATGGATGTTGCAATACTGTTCTCAACATACATATACATTTCTGTTGGAGTGTATATCGGTAATTTTCATGGTTTCCTTTCTTGCGACATGTCAATATAGCCCAATATTTAAGAAAAGTGCTCCTGGGAATGCAATTTATGCAAAGGATAATAAAAATACTTTACAACAGCCCCTCCCACCATTTTTCTACTCCTGCGTGCTGTCAAAATTAGTTCTGCTGTAATATCTTTAGCCTTCTTGGTAGTACATTTTGGGTTAACTGTGCATATTCTAATCATTGCTAAAACAGAAATATTTGTAAATTAAATAAAGTAAGCAAACATTACTGAAGTATTTGAAAGAGAAAATGAAATCATCTTTTATGTCCGAAACGTCGTAAAAAGAAACATATGAATTATTCTATCATAAAAGTTATAAATTTGCTCTTATCTTCATTTATTAAAATTCTGTATTTTAGTTTATGAAATTGTGGACGCATTGGCCTTGTTAGTTAGGGCGTTTACTTTCGTTTTCGAAAGATAATGAGTTCAAATCCCGACCCAATCGAAGATCCGTCGTATTCACTAATTACGGTAGGGAATTTATGAACACGATGGATTTATGTCATAGTCGCAATGTCCTACATGTGAAATGATACCACTGATGAGCTCTGAATGAGCAAGTCAGATCTAAGGGTCTTCTATCAGATTCCTGCTTCCAAGTTACGAGGAACCACCCACTTTGCTTGTGGAAACAATGGCCCTGACGTTTGGTACCCAGCTATATAAGTTGCCCTCATATCCCCCTTGCAGTGCTTAAAGAGAAAATATCCTTAGTAGTAGGACATTAGAAATAAAAATATTTTTATGAAGTTTGCTAGCTGCTGTAACTTTAATTATATTTTCATCTGCTAAATGTAGAGTTAAAATCATATATTAAGCATAAAAATTATTTTGATTTTAATAAATACATAGTACAGGAAAAAATTTCATTCCTTTTTATTTTTTAATAAAAAAAAATACATTGATCGCATTAGATAAAAAAATGTAAGTTTAGAAAATTAAATCTTATAGAATATATTGGTAAGCACAAAATGTGAAATAATAACAAATAGTTTTGAAATAGTATTTAAAAAAAACTGAAAACACTGATACAAATATAAAAAATCGAAAACACATCGAAACCTAACTTTAACTGAAGTACTTACACATTATGAATTTAAATGCTTAATTTAAATAAATAATAAAATGTTTGAGGTGGATTATTATATTATATGCATCGTAATACTTATATTTACATAAATAATAAAGTTGAATACGTGTTTTACCACACATTAATTTGTTTGTTTCTTTCTGGCAGTAAACCGACAACTCGCAATTATCCATTTAAATTGTCACTGTACAGTCAGTTTTTGTACCTAAGAACCCATTTGACAGGAACCTTTAATTTTTAAAGTAGAACATGGAACAAAGAGTTATGTTCATGGTACAACTTGAACCCACAACGGTTTACCGGGAAACCAAATCATTAACATCTAAGCTACCGGTTCTTTTAACAAATATGATGCCATGGACCTAACTTACATGAAATTCAAAACATGTATATTCTATTATTTTGAAGAATTAGTCCGCAACTTTCTATAGAGTAATCCTAGAGGACAAATTAGTGGTTTGTAATTTGACTTCAATCCCATAGTTCTTGCAATCAATTCTGTCTCGGGAATATTTGTTCGCAATGATTCAGAGTTCACTTTAAGCCATAAGTACTGGTCAAAATAGTTCTCTTGAGTAAAAAGCGGTCTTAAAGAGACTAACTATACAAATCAACTCGTAGCAAAAGAAAGTTAAGGAATAGAAAGAAGAATATGTTATACAATTTAACATTCTCTTTTGAATTCGAACGAAATATGGCATGAATAATATTGTTTAAGCTAATCTCCGCGGCACGACAACCCATGTGGGCCAACACCTACAATGCCCATCTCTGTTTTCTTGACCGAGAGGCCTTGGGGACCGAAGCATATCCCTCGATTTGGTGGTCAGCCTAACGCAAAACTTCCAGAGTTTCTAGTTCTCAAGCATGATTGTTATTCAGTTTACCGATCCACTGAAGGGATGAATGGCTGAGTCAACCTTGCCCAACCCGAGGATCAAACCTCAGACCTGTGCCTTTGGAGAATGAAACGCTGCCACTAAACCACCGGCCCTCATGATATTATTTATATGGATTAAATGTAGCAGTAAAATATTGTAGTCCTCAAAAGGAGGCCCATTATTCAATTTCCCATGATTTGGAGGTGTCGAATAAAGTTTTGCATACATGTAATCAACTGTGAAAGACTAACTAAAACCACACAAAAATTTTCCATTTTCTCTATTAGGCAATGTGAGGGTGTTATGAGTGTGAATCAAGAAATTAAAAACATGCTTACTTGAAAACTGAAATATCTTTATTATCTCGTAAGAATCGATGTACTTATTGTAAAGGTTTAAAATAAGTATATCCTCTGACAAAAAAAGAAATAACAGATACATATGGGGTGCCTGTTAATCGATTCTACATGCTCTTTAATAATTGAAAATAGAATATACATATAACCAACATATATATATATATATATATATATATATATATATATATATATATATATATATATATATATATATATATATATATATATACTACACTCGTGTCCATAAATTAATTATAATGCTAGTTCAGGCAAAGAAAGAGACCGAAGTAGAACAAATATGACATATTTGTAAAGTTTATTTATTAAACAAAAGGTAAAGAACAAAAAAGAGGTTATATGTTTGACATTATTAATAAAAATTGATAATTTACTCCCTGGAGCAAATTTCAAAAAAGAACCTATTTACAAAAACCAATATAACATGGTTTGCATGATGTTTAATACATGGTAGGCCCCTTAGATGATGCTATACAAGCTGTACAAAATTTAGGCATGCTGAATATCAAATTATCCATCTGATCTTGGGAATATTACACCATTCATCAAACAATGTTCTCCAAAGTTCCGGTACATATGTGGGGGGGGGTTGATTGGCTGCAATTCGTTGGCTAAGCATGTCCCACACATGCTCTATTGGATTCAAGTCCGGTGAGTATGCAGGCTTGTCAATACGGGCGATATTCTTCAATTGAAGGCATTCGTCTACAATTTTTGCACTGTGAAGATGGGTGTTGTCATCTGTAAACAGAAATTCTGCACCCATGGCGCCCCGAAACAAACTTGCATGTTTTTCCAGAATGACATCTTGATAGATGTAGCCTGACATGGTTACATTCTGAACATGCAGGTTAATTTTGGAACCCAGAATAATTCCTCCTTAAACGAGCAATCCTACACCACCATAGCAGTGTTGTTCAATTATGTTCTCTTGGCGTATCTGGGTATCTGGCCCTCTCCATATGAAATTCCGGCGAGAATCAGCCTGAAAACTAAACCTAGACTAGTCGGAAAACATCACACAAGACCACAATTGCGGTGTCCACAATGCATGCTCTCTACTCAAGAGTAATCGCAGGCGACAATGAGTTGTGGTAAGGGGAACACATCTGACAGGCCTACGAGCACATAGAATAATGTGCCCTGAGCGTCTGTACACGGTCTGCCTTGAAACTGTCGTACCGGTAGATGAAGAGAGCTGTCGAGACAGGTCTGATGCTGTGCTCCGTCAGTTTCTTTTGGCAGTAACTGCCAAACACTGGTCCTCATTCAATGTTATAACTCGTGAGCGACCTGTGCAGTAACGTCTACTTACATTACCATCATCTTAGAGCCGTTGCCAAAGCCTGGAGATGATACTCTGGGTGATTCCAAGTTCCCCAGGTATTTCCAGCTGGGTACCTCCACATTTTAGACGGATGGCCGATAATTCTCCACATAAAACATCTTCCGAATGCTTCCTTTGTGCCATAACTATATTGCACTGTAAGGCTTCTAAAGGTTATTGCACTGAAAGGCTTCTAAAGTGCTTGTGAACAAGTTTACTTCTTTGCAACCATTCCTTTATATACTCCCCTCTTACACTCTCGTCATTGTGGCGTACTATCGACGCCATCTGGTGATTTCTTGTAATTTGCATATTGTTCTTCAAGATGTGTGAAAATTTTTAGACTTCAATTTCTGCACGATTCTGAATTATCCTTAATTTTTAAACATCAGTGCATTATTATTATTATTACTGCTGGATTAACTGCTGCTCACTTTCTAGTTATATGATTAAGGAAATTTGACGGAAAATTGCTTACACAGCTCAAGTAATACTGAGCAAATTTACACGAAACTAGATACAAAAATTGTTAGCTTCCGAAAACTATGTCAGGTTATACAACACTTATTCATAATCTCATTTGAATGAAACTTAACACATATGTTAAAAGAAATTGAAATCTATGTTAACCAAATATTGCTAATGCGCAAAATTCATGCAAAAAGAGTTGTCACACAATTCTATATGCTTTAAAAAGTTGAAATAAACAGTGTCATACATGTTTATTTTTTCAAGAAGTATATGTTCTGTTGTTACTTATGACACTTGAACAAGCTAAGCTCGCTAAGCTGTTGGCTATGCGAATTTAAGTCAATAGGGCTATTGTATCAGCACGTTTTCCTATACCTAACTCTAAGTTGGGTTCCAAGTCAATAAAGTGCGTTTTTCGTTTAACCAGTGTACCACGAAGGTGAAAGTACGACTTTGCTCTGAATTCCTTCCATAGATGGCACCACCAAGGGATCCATTCCCTCAATTTTAAAATTGATTTGGAGGGAAAGGAAATTTTTCCAGACCATCACACCCATGGTAACTACTGAACGACAAACCACAGGATTTTCGATTCCACAGATTTAACGAGCAAATATATTACATGTTCTCGGTGGGTCATTGGCATCTTCGAGAATCGAACGCCGTCCTTTCAGACGAAAGGCCGATGCTGAAACCACTAGGCTACCACGGCAAGGAATGTAATGCTATATTTGTTATGTTGTAATAAGTTCATTGATATAAAGTGAAATTTCGCATTGAATACACAAATACGTATTATTAACCAATAATTCAAAAATATAAGAAATTTTTTTAAAAGTTTAGTTTTATTCACGAAATAAAATTTAGAAAAATACTCGCAAATAATCAATTTTTAGGTTATTATAGTAAACATATATTTATAATGAATCATTTCATTTTATCAAATCTTGAAACTGAAATTATTGAAAAAAGCAAGTTTGAAAGAATTAAACTCAGTGTATTTATTAACAATATTTAGGGAATATTATAAGTGCCAAAAAGTCTGTTATCTAATTACACATGCCCTGACAATTAAAAGCTAATGGCCTGACATTTAAAAACTATTGTAAAATACTTCAATATCTGTATGTGTTACTTCCAGTCAAAAATTCTTGTCTCGCAATTTTTATTACCCCCTTCATGTGTTGCAACAAGTGGAAATTTTCTATTCTGATTAATGTGATTGCAGAAAGCAAAAACAATTAATTCATCTCTTGCTGTTGCTCAATAATAGGTGGAATATGTTTCCATGATTTGACAGATCAAAACGAAAATTATGTATTCCTCATCATTTTTAAAAATCAGCTACTTCCATAAAAATTGCCTTCTGAAGGATGTAAAATGCGGGATCCTATGCAAGCTCACGAGTGTTGATGAGTTCACATGAAATATGATGTGTTCATAGCAATCTAAAGTTTTAAATAGGCTTGCAAATATCTTGACAATTGAATTTGTCCTTGTATACAAAAAGTTGTCGAAGAGGTGAAAACGTACCAAACCTGACATCTTAACCCACAAGACTGAAATCTGAAATTTATTTATAATCAGAAATCAAGAGTTTTTATCCAAAGTACTTGTGCATGTGCGACTTTTTTTCCCCCTCCAACAATGTCTTCCCTTCATCTTATTTCCTTGAAATTACGACAACCATAGGACAATATATGTCTACCTTCTTTTAAAAATAACAAATTATCGTATAGCAACAAACAAATTCTTAGATTATTTATTCCAGCTCAATAGTAATAATTATTTGCAGTTTTCAATATATATTGAGATTATTATTAACATAAAAATGCATTGACAAGAGTTATCCAATTTTCATGCCTATTATTAATTGCGTACAAATGAGATCTTATTTAATTTTTAAATGTAATAAATTCTTATATTAATATTTCTACAGTGACATACTTCAAAAACTTGCACTTAAGCGAAATAATAACTGTCAAATTCAACTGTCCAAAGTACATTTTAGTCATTTAAATATTGAAATGTACTCTTCCTTTAACGCTAATTTTTCAACTTAGAAATAAATAGGTAGTGATTATCTAGATCTAAGTA
Organism: Latrodectus elegans; assembly: GCA_030067965.1. NCBI lineage: Eukaryota > Metazoa > Arthropoda > Arachnida > Araneae > Theridiidae > Latrodectus > Latrodectus elegans. The sequence continues at coordinate 19,490,187 of CM057822.1, read as the reverse complement.
AGTTCTGCAATTTCTTATGAAATAACCATAATTAATAATAAACTTTTGGAATTAAATGAATAAGGAATGGCAAATCTAACGAACTTCTCTTCTAATCTAAGAACTTAAATAGGCTAATTTAAATCTGATATTTGTATTACATTAGCATGTTGTATATAATTTTATGTAAATAAAAATTTAGTTTTTACGCTGATAACGAATAATAAATCCAAAAAATGTTCGACCAAATCAAAGTGTATTTCCTGATCCAAAAAAGCGAGTTTAATGGCAATGAGTATTCATCTATCAGTATTGATATGTATGATATATTGATGCTTATAAATAGAATTGTGCTGCCTTTATATGCTAGATTCACCATCCAACGGCTTTTGACCTAGCTGTTGGTTCAGATTAGAGAATTATCTAAGTCTTCACTCTTTGATTGGATATGATGATGCGGTATATTTTATTACAGCTACATGCAGTACTAATGCTGACAAACGTGGCTATTTAAATTTGTTGATCAACATTTAGGTAAATATTAAGATTTCTTGAATATGATAAAATGATACCGTAGTAAGCGTAAAAACTCGTTTTATTGAACTTCAAAATATTTCAGTTTTGTAAAATGTGTTGACGTTACTGTTATATTCTTTAAATCTTATCACTTTTGTTTTCACTGTATTTAAAATTAAACTTTACTTCATAAAATATATTTTGAAAGAAGTAAGATTGTTAAATAATTTAGCAGATCGCATTCATTGCAGTTAAAATGTATAACTTTTATAATTGTTATTATTTTATAGACAAGGATAATTTCTTTTTTTTTTTTTTTTTCTGCGTTAATGATATAATTTGACGATGAAGATCTTTAAGCATGTTTGCAATTCGCTGTGATTTTTCAAATTAAACTAATTAATAAAAAAATTATTTAAAATTAAAATCAAATTTCTTTAGTTGCTGAAGAGGCCATGTTAAAATGCATCGTGGAAAGTATGTCAAATGCAAGAAAAGAGGACTCAATATTTTTCAACTATTAGATAAACTACTTACTTCAAAGAAAATTATTTTTAACTTCTAAGTTGCTCATTTTCATTTTGTAACAACATTAATCTGAGAAATTTAGTAAACTTTTACAAGCCATATTGTATTTTAGGAAGTGATACAATGTGTGTGAAAATGCAATTTAAAGCAAAGTTTATGAAATATTAAAATTGTAAAATTCAGTATAAAGAATTGTATGTGTAATTATATCATATTATAGAAAGAGAGAGCTAAATTCAAGTTCAACAAAATATAAAATTGTTAATATAAAAATGTACCAGTACTTTTTTTACCAGAATTTCAATTAAAATCTTGTTTGTCTAAAAAGGGAAGTTTGATTACAGAACATTAAATAATAGATGTTAGTAAACATTTTAATAATATGTCTATTAAATAAATAGTTGCCTGCATAACAAACTTAATAGTTGTTGGTTCCTATTTGCAAGCATATTAATATTTTCCCACGATGTAACTACCTAGGATTGCCTAAATCACCTAACTTTTACACCTTATTTATTATTGTTATATAATATTATATTTATCTTGGACCTAAGCCATTGTTCTCATTATTGGAACATATTGAGTGTCAATCCTGATTTAACCAAAGAACTGTATGAATTTGCTAAAGGTGGCTGGGACCTGCTAAATAGGACATGATTACAATGTCCTCCAAGTGAAATGATACCTCTGGTATAAGTCAAGTACTTAAAAGTCTTTTTGCTCCATACTTATAATTTATGAAGACTCTTCCAGCAATTTGCATCTAATTATAGAATCTAACTTAGTGCTAGGTACAAGGAAGTTCATCGATTTTCACTATCATGAATTTTGTTAATTTAGAACTATGGATCTGAAATATTCTTTCTAAAGATTAAAAAAAAAATCTTAAATTTAATTGAGCAATTTATATATACAATAAAATTATTCTTTACTTTATTGATAGAACTGTGATTCAATAATTAGAATTAAATTATTCTCAGCAAAAAGAGCTTAAAATTCTTTTCTATTAAACAAATATAGGTTTTCACACATATGGTGCAATTGGTTTCCTGATGATTCCATTTATACAATTCATTTTTTATGACTTTATTGACAAAAGAATTTTTATCATTCAGTTAAACTTTGACAAATTTGATTCCCTCCTTGGATATTATAACAGGCATCTATGTTTAAGTTGCCCATTAATCAGCATTATGGCAATTTATTTATTATGTAAATTGATTATTTTATAATAAATATTATATTTTCTTGTAATGTTTTTTATGAATTTTAGAATAAATTTTTATTAAAAATTGGCATCTAATCTGTTGAAGTATGTCTCTTCTACTTCTGAAATTTATTAAAGTGGGGAAACAATATTTTTTACAAAAAGGAAAAGTATTTTTTATTTTTTGAAAATTTAATAAATGAGAAGAATAGAATGTATTTTTAATTAAAAAGAATATTAAGTTAAAAAATTTTGGGAGATTTAAATATTTCTTTCCAAAATTTCCTTTCCAAATGTTGTATATAAGTTAAAATTGATAATTTTATCTATCTCTGTAGTTTTACTAATATAAAATTATTTTCTCAATATATTGATAACACAAAATTAATGTTATTATATTGTTAAGTATTAAATGTAATGTTTTATATTGCAATATTTATTGCAATTTATGTATATCAAATACATTCTACTTTACTTATCATAAGATATTTATTGATTGAAAATTTTCCATGTAGCTTTTCATAAATTTTTAAGACAAAAATTTATATTAGTGCTCCACAACCTTTACATTTTGCATATTTTTTTTTATTTTAAATATCGCGTATTTTAATGATACAGTTATACAGAATTTTTTTCACTATAGCAATACCTTTATATTTATTATGTTCTAAACTATGTTTTTCTAGCTAATAAATGTAAATTATATACTTAACTACATTAGATTTTATTATATATATATTATTAAATTATGATTTATATTTTAAGAAAGAAACTTCTGAATAGTAAAATTTTAGTTAACAAATACAATTATAACTAATTACAGAATTAGTTTTAATTAAACATTGTTAAAAAATGCAGACTGGTCTGCTAATCATTCCTTAACAGTTTATTTCAGATTTAGAATCACTGTTTTTAATTGTTTATTAAAATATATTCCAATCATGTACTCTTGTATTTGAAATGAAGCATGTGCCACTGGGGGCCCTTTATGAAGTCATACAAATTCAGCATTTTGCCTACTGAGATGGTTGTTGAATAATAAACACTCCAATCTTTTGTTTGTTATGCCTCTAGTTTTGATTGTTTACAAAGTATATTCCAATCATATCCTTGCATAGTGAAATAATAATACATTATATGAAACACAGACATTAATCCCTTCATACTCATCTGGTAGCTGGATTTTCCTCTTCTTCAGTTCTACAATTTATGGATTTGACTACTACTTGAAGTATAAATGTATGTAGTATTTCAAAATCCACTTTAAACATCTATCTAGCTATCAACATTCCTCTGGTCTTCAGTTCAACAGCTTGTGGATTCAAATCCCACCTTGGGCATGGATGTTTGTGTCTTAAATCCACTTTAAACTGTACGACCGTCATGTATTAAAAATGATGATGGAACGTCAACTAAATCAGAAATATGAATGGTGTATATATTTTTTATTTCTGAAGAACATAAGTTGAAAATGTGATTGAAAAATTATTGCACTTTAATAAATGATTAATAAAAGCATTTTATAACTTTGTAGTATATAAGAAAAGATAAATATTTTTTTACATAATAAAAATATCACTTAAGATCAACATACCATTTGTTTAAAATTAAAAAAAAAGCATAGAAAATAAAATTTTGTAACTTAAAGAGCTTAATTCAGCTTTGGCAAACTATTTCACATCATATTTGAAAAATAGGATTAGTGTGGAAATGTTCAAAAATATTTGCCACATAAATTAATAAGAATTTTGATGATCAAGTCATCACAGGCCTATCTGTGCTTGTTTGGAACAAAATCAACCCCTTGAACCGCATGATAACATGGGATGAAAAGTGGATTACTCGTCAAAACATCATAAGGAAATAGGTATATTGTATGGAAAACCTATCCCTTTTGCAACTTTAAAACAAATTTGACACTGAATAAGAGAATGTTATGTATATAATGGGACATTTAAGGACCATTACCTCCTGAGCATTGAAAATGGTACAAATTGCTCAGTTCATAACAGTACTGTCAATAACTAGATAATTTAAAGGGAGCAGTCCAAGAAAAGAGGCTGATATTATTCCAAGAAAGAACAGTCTAAGAAAAGAATTCATCAAAAAATTGCAGAACTAGGCTGGGAAATTCTGCCTTATATACCATGTTCTTTGGGCTTATCATTCTCCAATTGCTACTTGTTTGTATCCTTACAGAATTTTTTAAGGGCAAAGAATTCAATTTTGGAGAAGATATCAATGAAGTACTGTTTCAATTATTTGCATGAAAAGGTGAAACATTTTTAAAAAGGGGGTATACAAATTGCCCTCACTTTCAAGAAGTCGTTAATAATAATGACAATAATTTTATATATTAAAGCTATTGATATTATAAAAATTTATATTTTGTTTCAATCCAAAAATAGACAAAACTTTCCAGTTGACCTATTATAAATATACATACAACAAGCCAAACATAGTGAGCTTGGCTTGTCCAAGTGTCATTAGTAACAACATATATACAACAAGATTACAAGGTTTATAAGTACATATCTCAAAACTGTAATCATATTTTATGCAGATCAAAAGTCATCATAGAACCGCAATCAATTTCTATATGGACTAAAATTTATCATATGAAAGCATTCATTCTAGTTTTATTTTGTTCAGTTCCTGTCATTACTTATTGGTAAGATCAAGTTCGACATGTGTCTAATCAAAGATCAATATTTTATTGTCAAATGAGGTTAAATTTATCATTTTCTTGAATCTGCTGTCATACATGTTCTCTTCTTATTGTTTATAAAAATAACTGTCTAACATTCTATTATTTTCAGAGTCATGATGGAAGAAGTCAGTGATGATACAAATGGTGAGTCAACGTTTGAATTTATCGAAAATAAAAACAGTGACACAGCAAAAGAAACTTCACTTTCTGGTAAATAATATTTTCTTAATTTTCAAATACTTGTTCTTCTCTTATATATCTGTGATATAACAAGACATATTAAATGTTAGTTTAAAATGTGCAATTGTTATATAAAGTTTTTAATACTTCAGTTGAAAAAAAGAATAAGAAAAAATTTTAAATTTCAAATAATTTTATTGCTTATAAAATTTTTTTGAGTCCTAGTTTTATAAATATATTTTTAATAATTTATTCTCAATATTTTCTGATTCCTTTGCACCACCAAAATATAATTCACATGTTAATTTTTTATCTTTGATTGATTGAAGTTTGATTTAATTAATAATTTTACGGAGCAAGACTACAATATTCAAAATTCATTAATAAGAATAATTTATAAAATAATTTACAGGCATTTATTTTTCATAATGATTATATTAATTGGGTATTGCTTAGCTGGTTCCTGAATGATCAGTGCACTAGTTTATAGTTCATTAATGCTCATATTTGGCTTATTTTTCAGGTAGGAATGTTATAATGTTCATTAAAAATGCTACATCGAGAAGACATCATGCTAGTCAAGCAAAATATATGTGACAAAATGATATGACATGCATATGATTATCTTCCAATGCATTCGTGTAAAATAGTTTAAAAAATATAATAATCAATAGAAATTACAAAAATTAATTTAAAATTTTTTATTATAAAAATAATAATTGTAAAATTTATATTATGAATAGTTAAATTAATTAGATGGTAATAATTTTAAGTTTTTTAAAATATTTGATTATTTTAATTAAATATTTCTGATAAAGAATGATGAATATTTATAGTTTTCCAATCTGTTGTAACATGTTATTGTGCCTATGTTGTGCTCTATTGCTATTTTTAATATTATCTATGTAATTTTTCTTAATGTTATAGCAGAAAATTTTAAAACTCTCTTTATATTTTGCATTAAATGTTAATGTATGTGTATGATTTCATACTAATCATCAAGTATTTTTTTGGTTTAGTTGAGAAAAAATTTGCAGAGCCAAATGTCACTCAAACTGCATCCCCAGCTTCAGTGCCACCTGCTCAGTCATCAGTATTGTATACTGAATCATCATCACTAGGTCCTCAACCGAATATTCCCTTCTATAACCCTGCAAATGCTGCTAGTTATTTCACACCTCTCCCCACAAATCCACTCATGCAGCCCCTTCCTCCCTCTGCTGCACCAGGCCCTTTTGCTGAAACTCAGAATTGGTAAGATCCTTAATTATTTTATTTTATTGTAGTTGTTCGTTTTTGATTTATTAGAAATTGGAAGAATTTTAAGAATGTTGTGTATGTATTAGGTGAATGAAAATAAATACCATAATTTCTGGTACATGAGACTACACTTGAAGAAAGTAACTTATAAAAGTTTTAATTTTACTTAATGTAACCTAAATCGTAAATAATATGAACATTACAGTTGCAAAATTTTGGCTCATTGTTTTCTGATATGATATAATTACTTTAATTTTTGAAATAAATATGTTTATGCTTCCTTCTTTCTTTTATTACAAACACTCTTGGGGGGGGGTATTGCTGAAAGATCTTTAGACATTTGTCTTTCATATGTGTCAGAAAAGAGTGCTTAATTTACATAGCTAACCATCGTCCTTCTTATGAAGATGTGGTCCCTATACTTTTCTCATATTCTTGTATTGTATATTCCTACTGATTATCAAATTTTGTTTTATTATTTTTCATGTTTTATCTAGTGTGTGTGTGAGAGAGAGATAAAGGGAATTACTCATGATATTTTGATATCTTAGGAATACATATCCTCCTTCTGCTGCACCAGTTTCACAAACACCGATGACTATGTTAGATCCTACTGCATCACAGTGTTCAATAGCATTGCCTGGAAGTGAAATCAGTCCCAATCCCATGCTTCCAGAAATAAGTCATGACAGTAGTGGTGCTGGTGGGAGTGGTGTTTGGGGATGGATTAAAGGCAATCAGTTGCTTAATAAAGTAGCTGAAAAAGCGAAGGTAAAATATGTTCATTGGCATGTGACAAAACATTTTTCCTATTATTAACTTTTCTATTATATTATAAAAATTTAAATTTCAGATTCATTTCTTTGTATTGCATGTGAATAATTTAGTTTTTATTCACTAAGTTTTTGTGTGTGTTTTCAAACTGGCAATTGATTAATTAGCATTCTATCTTTTGTTCAACAGCTCATCAAGAACCATCACTCACTCTTGGCATAGATGCTTTTGTTGGTTTAGAATCCACTTTACATAAGGTCCTAGTTGAATTAAGCTTAAAAAATTTACCATTATATGAATCAAATCTATGCAGTTTTGTTTTATTATTTTATTTTAAATTTTACTAATAGCTAAATTTTTACAATTATTATTAAATTAGATCAAACTGATTCAGCAACTACTTAGAAAATTTTCAGAAATGTCTTTCAGTTTGTGTTTATCCTGTTTAGGAATATATATATATGTTTAGGAATATATCAAATTTATATATAACTTTGGGAGAATTCTTAAAATTTTTAAAGATAACTAATTTAAATTGAAGCAATTATAAATATTTTTCAGTTCAACAATAGTAGCTTAAAAGAAATATCTTAATTATAAAATTTCGTTCCAGTTGGTATTAGTATTCAACCACGGGAATGAAATAACTTTCTTGTAAAGAAAAGAGCCTTGGTAGCCCATCAACTTACAAAGAAATTGATGCTTCATTCCCTCAAAATTTTAACAACCATATCTTTCAAATTTTTAAATTAAGATAGTCACATCAGAGGACAAAAGCTGGGTGATATTTCATGCTATCATGAATCTCCAAGTAATGTGACTCTACAGTGTTTAAGATTTTTAACTAGACATAACTGCTTGATCTGTTACCTTTTCTATATTGGTGTTGCTGATTCCTCTGGTCAGCCTATGGTAGTTTGTTTGGATGTGTGCTCTGCACTAAGTAGTTTTAATTGTACTGTCAAAAAGTATTGATGGCGTAAAAGCTAGTTGTCATATGTGGCATATGTGAAATAAAGAAAATATACTTTTATATGTTTTAATATCCAGCTTCAAATGCATTAATCTTTCAAGCTCCCTGTGTTCCTCAGATGAAAATTATTGTAGCTTATACATTGTAGTGAAAATAATGTATTTACTTCAATAAATGTATTATTAAGAAATATTTAATAGTAAAAACTTTTTTTTTCTTCAAAAAAAGTGTAACAGAAGACCTTCTATAAAGGCGTTGAATTTCTCAGAATTTAGAAAGTATTTGTATACCAATATTTTTATTAATAAAAGCTGATTACTGAGAAATGTGATGCTGTCAACAAAAGAAAAATGAAAAGAAGAAAAACTGAAGTATATTATGGAGAACTATGCTCCAAACGATATTTTTAATCCAAATGAAACAGTTAATTTAGATGATGAATCCTGGAAGATTTTTCATTTTCAAACAACAAATTGCAAACGTGCAAATGGAGAAACAGCACACAAGTAGAGATTTAGGATATTTTCTTAGTTGTTGCTGCATCAGCATACTTCCCTGTACCAGTACTGAGTTTGACTCTACCAGTTAGATAAAAGCAGCTGGATAGTCTTCATGATTTTGAAGCAAGAACCAAGCAGATGACCCTAATTGTTGGACTGCCACTCCCAGAGGTATCATTTTACTTGGAGGACATTGCAATTCTGCCCCGTTTTAATGTTCCCTAGCCGCCATTAGTAAACACAACAAATTTTCAGCTGAGACTGGATTCGGACTCACTATCTTCCTACAAGGAGGCCGACACCCTAACCAACTGGGTCGCCACACTCTCAAAATTCTCCTGTGTGGAAATATATTTGGCAACTAAAAACTCCCATCTTAGCAATTGGGAAATTGAAAATGTCAAGTTTTAAAGGCATCAAAACCAGTTGCCTGTAAAAAAAAAAAAATGTTTTCAAATTGTATGTGGCATCAAAGCCTAAGGCCAGAGTGTACAGGCCAGCAGATCAAACCTCAAATCAAATAGAAAAGTTTATTTTTCATTTCCTTCTTTAAAAAACTTTTTTAAACAAAATATCGGTACAGTGTAAATTCCATCAGTTTTATTCTGATTTCCTATTATGTTCAGCAGAAGAAATAGCATCAACATTGGATAAAGAAGATAAAGACATGGTGCTGACACTTCTTACCATAAAAACTTTCAAATGCAGTTGAAATTTCAAAATATTTTTTGAATGACAATAAAATGCAAAATGTTATCATTATTAAATGGAATGGAAAATTATATTTTGAGAAAATCAGTTATACAAAAAAATATATATTATTTTTTTTTTCTTTCCAAAATAAATATTTTAGAAGTAGTTTAACTGACAAAAATTTTATTTTTGACACAAAGAATAAGCGTTTCATTTGAAATCCTATCTATTTATAGGGAATAACCTAATTTTTGGATCTTGCAAGCATATATGTGTACATATTTTATTTTTTAAATTTCATTTAAAATAGCAGCCACGTGTTTTAAAGATATTTTGCTCTGAACTTGTTGATATATTGAACTTTAACTGATATGGATAAAATCTGTGTGCAGTTTAATTAGTTTAAGCTGTTTAATAAAGCATTAATTTACAAGAGTCTGGAAGGATTCTCTGTTCAAGAATGTGATTGTTTCATAATGAATCTCATTTGGTAAAAATATCTCTACACCATTGTTTTTGGCATCAAGAGTAAAATCAAATTTGGATTTGTTGATTTGATTGAGTTATTATTATTACATTATATTTCTTCCTCCCATGTCAGGAAAATTACTAAAATTTTTATTTTCTAATTAATAAATTAACAGTTCTGATTTCATATCAGATCAGTTGATAGTTACAAAACCAAATAATTCTGCTTTATAGTTTTAACTGTTGATCGTTAAGATAGCTAGTTGTCAAATTATAGGATTATTTTGTTCTGTTCTTAAATTCTCTAATAATTCTAAAAATTAGAATTGCAGTATTTTTAAATTTCCTAGTTTTATGAAGCATCTCTCCTTTACAGGATTGGTATATTTTACAATGAAGATTAAGGTTATTCTATTGCAAATCTTAAGAATTCATTACTCAAATATTATTCATCCATTTTACAATCGGTAATATATTATAACACATGTTTATTGGAACCTAATGTGTTTTAGTACATGGAATGATTTAAAATCTTTTCATAGAAAATTACTGTGTCATTAACTTAACGTGTCATGGATAATATTTTAGTAATACACATACAATACTAAATTTGCTGCAATTTAATCCTAGATTACCTAAGCATGATTTTATTATTTAGTTACATTTTATCTCCTTATTTTACTATCCAGTGACTGTCAGAGTCTTCAGAAACATTACAAATATCACCTATTACTCTTACAAAATGTTTGATAGTACTGCATTGACTAGATTTATTGACACATTTGGAATTTTTAAAAAAAATTGAAGCACAAGAATGGGTGGATTCTTTCCCTTATAATTGAATATTCCTGAGAGAGAGAGTTCAATGCTATATCTCATAAATGTCTGCTTTGATAGAATGATTTCGCCTTCTTTATTATTATTATTATTACCTTTATCAACCACATTTCTGCCAAATATTGAAGATGTGTGTGTGTGAGGCTTCACATTTTCTTCCACATTAGACAAATATTTTTTATGCCCAAGTTAGAGCAATTACATATTATGTTTCTATCATTGTTGATTTAAGAAAACTTTTTGGGAAGTATTTTTTATTTTATAGTATCTATTATGATTGTGTGTATTATGTTGCATTAAAAATAATTTTCATGAACCAAGCATTTTTCTTATTAAATTTGTGTAAATAATTATTCATTTTACCACTGATGATGAACTTAATACCTAATGTTGTTTTTTATATTTCTTTTGAGTATTTTATTTTTTACTGTAATAGATGAGGGAAATTTTTAAAAAGCATTATTGCGAAACTCAGAAGCTCACAAATTAATTAATGCATTCACTTTAATCTAATACACTACATTTCTAACCCCCTGCTTTAGTTATATATTTATAGATTTTGAGCCAAATTGCCAGCTGAATTATTTAGTAATTTGACTCTAAGCCAGAAGTGTAAAGGTTCATGGGATATTTCAGAATTAGATGTTGTAGTAGTTGGAATTCTTTTTAAACCAGAAACTCCAATCAAATTAGCTGAGTTGGAAACTGAAGGATTTGAAATTTAGCTTTCAGTTTAACAGTTCACAAGTTTGATTCCTATCTTGGACATGGATGTTTGTAGTGGTTTGTAATCTATTGTAAAAGTCCCAGTCTAATTAGCTTTTATGTGCTAAATATATTGTAGAGCAACAAACAAAATCCAGTCACTTAAGTTATTATTTGTAAAAAGTGATAAAATGACAAACAAACCTAACCTTATAAATTTTCCTTTTATTTAACTTAAAATGTAATTATCTTTCTTTTCTGGTTTAAGTTGTATTATGTGTGCTTTTGGTTCTAACTTTTAAAAATGTAATTAATGATATTTTTATGACAATTTTTATGTAAAATTTCAGAGCTCTGTTGATTCTGTCATCACAACATTGGATCCTGGTATGAAAGAAATTATAAGTATGTTTATATTTTTGCTATTTAAAATTAAACAAAAATTGTATTCAATGTTGAAATATTCAAGTAAATAATTTATTTTAGACTCTGGTGGTGATATTTGTGTGATTGTTGCATCTGAGAATGAAGTTAAAGTATCTGCTGTAAGAGAAGCCTTTCAATTAGTTTTTGGTAAAGCTACTGTACAGGGTGTATCGGTTATGTCAAACAGCATTGCTCCACAACCAGTGGGTTTCTCAGCTGGTCTTAGAGCTGCTGAAGAGCGAATAAGCAATTTGAGGCAGCAAGGACATTTGGATGGTAACCATATTGCACTAGCAGTTGAAAATTTCATTGCTGAACTTACTCCTGATAAGTGAGTACTGATGGTGATACCCCAAATAATTTTTTATTGTTATCTTGTTAATGTAATATATACTATATTTCATTGTTGAGTTTAATTTTAGTAAATGAGCACACACCGATTTGAATGTTTGAACTCTAAAACTTATTTTTTTTAACATTTGTTCCTATAAACTATCCTATTAATACAAATCGGAAATCTGTAACCTTGTATGTATAGTATAATCAGCTCAGTTTATGAATATGATTCAAGGTGATGCTTTATTATAGTAAATTTTAAACAATCCTTTAAAGAAAAACCCATGCTGTACACTTGAAGGAAGTATTTAACAATTCTTATATTTTTATATTTAAATGTATGTAATATATATATTTAAAGATGTGTGATGTCTTGTTTTTTTAAGAAAAATATTTATAAAAAATTTTGCATATTTCTTGGTTTATTAGTTTTGTTCACTTGCATATTTCTAAATTTTATTAATCTTTACCTCTTGTTTTAATGAAATTAAATTTATAAAAACAAAATCATTTTTTTTTAATTTAGTATGCTATTTTATAATTTCAAAAATCTTGCTTATTAATTAGACAATTGTTTATGAAATAATTATAATTGTGAAATTAAACTAGATAATTGTTAAAATGCTTTAAATTATGTAAATCAGAATAATAAATATCTTGTTATTGTACTTGGATGTGTTATTTACATTGTTAAAATTAATAATAATTAATGCAGAAAATATTTATGTAAAAATTTACTTAGAACATTTTTCATATTTTTTGATAAAGCAAATAATTATAATGAAGGATTTTTGATTAAATAATGTAATATCCTAAAACGTTGACAATTTTTTAAAATTGGTTATATTTCTCATAAAATGTACTTTTTAATATTTTTTTTTCAGTTGGTTTGACTTAGGCTGTTTGCTTCTCCAAGATTCGAATTCTGGCATATCATTACAAGTTTATACACAATCAACTCCTGTATCTAGTCTATATGTGGCTCAAGCTAAAGATCAAACTCCACCTGATTATCCACTTGGCTGGTCTGGGCATGCTGTTACAGTTGGTCAAATAATTTCTTCTTCTTTAGGTGTCCACCACTCTGAGTGGCATCAAGCATTAACTGGTGTTAGCCGTCGGGAAATGTTGTTTCTTGCTGCCAAAAGTATTGCGGGTCTCTATAAAGGACAATTGAGAAGATAATATTAAACTCCCTCACATTTGGTGTTGGCGTTTGTACAAAATATATCCTGAGAAAAATATATATGGTGCATTTTTTATTTTTTATGACTGGTCTTTTGGACGGTTTACTTTACTGCCAACCAATGTTTTAATTATGTTTAAAATGACAGTTATTGAAATTTATCTTGTGAATAAATAGTTATCCAAATTTGTTATGCTTGAAAATTTATTCATGCACACACATATGTATCGTATGCTTTGCTCAACATTAAAATTGATAACCAAAAAAAAAAATCGTGAAATTTCGAAAATTTACATGCAAGTAGTATACAGGGTTCGCACAATTCTTGGAAACTCCTAGAATTTCAACTTTACTTCTTGAAAATTGTAACATCGAAATTCCAGGAGTTTATGAATTACTCCTAGAATTTTTTCTTACCTTGATGCATTTATTTTTTTCTAAAAAATATTATAATTTTTTGTTTTATAATTTTAAAATTTTCAATAAAATTGTCAAAAAACTTTATTCAGTATTAGTTTTTAATATTGCCACTAGATGGCACGATCGATATTAAATTTTTCTATTCTTAACTGTTGACTTGTATAAACGTCCTCATGATCTAGTTCAGCTATAATAACTTCATGATAACTGGATTTAATAATATTTATATTTATGTGAAGTGAAGAAATTACCAAACAAAAAAATGTATTGCACAATTAAGACCGGCGATTTTAATTGATTCTTTTTCTATTTGCTGCTGTTTTCCTTGTGTTGTAAAAAATTCTTTGAAAATTAATATTTAAATATAAAACATTTGAGTTAAAACTTATTTTCTCCATGTTTCCCTTGATGAAAATTACGTAAAATTCAATTGAATCAGGATGAATTTATTTATTAATGAAAATGAAATAAGGACTGAAATAAAAATTATTTAATATGCCTGGTGGAAAGTGTCTTTTCGATGACCATTGGACTCATCAAACTATATCTAAAAGTTGCATTTGTTTTGAGCAAGTGTATTTATATTTGAAAAAAAATATTCATACACATTTTGAAATACTCAGTAAATTAATAGACAGGATTTATTGGAAACTCTAAAATAACTCATTATTTTATACAATGTATAATCCAGTATTATATAGAATGTGGATTATTTAAATAAAAAATTAGGTGTTATAGCTGTAAATTCATTGAAGACTTTTGAAATAATCATTAATAGTTTTAAATTTAATAAAAAAAATAGTCTCATTAATGTTTGCAATCATTTTTTTATTACTTGCAGAAATGAATGAAAAATATTGCATGTTCATAATTATATACATATTTGGTTAAGAACAATTTTTAAAATAAAATAAATTATTTAATGTGAATGTGGATACCTACTGGAAATTCTTGATTTGACTCCTGGAATTTAACTCTTGGAAATTCTGTACGAACCCTGAGTATATAAACTACTGTACAAAATTTTCAAACATCTATTATATCACTTATGGGAAAAACTTAAAAAGAGATTCTAGTTTATCTCGGCCTGCTTAAAGCAAAATCCTTGCCTTCCTTATAGCAACAAGCTTACACTGATGTTTATTTTATTACAAAAAATATATTTTATAAAGTGACTTCTGATTTCTATTTTAGAAGGAAAATCTCTTTTTTCATATTGTACCTCGTGACAGAACTTGGGACGCATGAGCATAAAGTTCAAAATTTCTCGATATTTTAAGAAATTCCTTGTTTATTGGGGAAAGGTTAGCTGGATTTAGTAATAAATAACAATTTACTGCTTATGACATTTATTTTAGTACAAAAATATATATTTTTAGAAAAACCCTATGGCTACAAATTTCAATTACAGTTTGTATGTGATCTGTTAATTATATTTCAAAAATCTCGTAATTCAAAACAGCAATAAGCTTTCATAATATGAAATGATCAGAAGCAAATATGTTGTATGTATATGTATGAAATATATACTCTGGTATCTAAAGTTAAAGTTATCAAAAGGTGACAAAAATTGTTTTTAATGCATGAAAAATTTGATACTAACACCTTATGTTGTGAGGATGGAAATGGGTATATGATATTTTGACCAAAAAAAATGGATTCATTCCATTAGAATTCGGTGTATTAATACGTTTTGTTACAAGGTAAAAAATAAAAGTAAATAAATTTGATGAAATGGAATTCAAAATGGATCAAAATAGGTTATATCATGTGAAATATTTTCGATTGCTTTATTTTATAAAAAGTGTTACCTTATACTCATTTAATAAAACGAATCGTGTATAATTGTAGCAATAAATCTCATTCTACAAAAAAAAAATTCTAACGCCTTTAGAATTTTATATAGCTGTTATCGATATATACAATTGCAATTCGAAGATCTTGGCAATGCCATATGGAAGAAAGCCTTACTGGCCAACTTTATGGCATATGAAGCTCTTATATAATCCTTAGCAAGTGCTGTTTTTAACAATCTAAAAAATTTTTTTCAGTTACATGGCTAGCATAGCTAATAAAAATAAGCAGTTGTTGCCTGTGAATGAATTAATATATATCCAAAAATTATGCTAGCTCCTGGATCAACAAATAGTTTAATTATAAAATCTGCTATAATTTCTTTTCATATAAGTGTTTAATCAAATCATACTGTGATACGGATGATTGACGATATTTTCCAAATCTATTCTCAAGAGCATCTGTTCGAATTATTCTAAGTAAAAAATATTTAAATTTTAGTACTAAACATTTAGACATTGAACACGACATAGTAAACAAAGTTTCAATAAAAATTGTAAATATATTTATGAAAAATGTGATGTCATTTGGAATGAAAAAGGTCGAATATTAAATAGGAAAAACGCACTGATATACTCTATGGCAAAGGAATTTTCCGATAAAACAAAAAATGGTGCGTGTGAAAGATTTGTACAGAATAGAAAATGACTAAAATGTCAGAATTTAATGATTCATTTCTGAATTATATGTATGTATACAAAATAACGAGCTCACGCAACTTGTAAGTAACAAACCTATTTTCAATCTGGATGCAGACTACCATATGGCGAAACAGAGACTGATAAATCTCTCGGTAGTCTGCGAGTTTTCTTGCCAATACTGCACAAAAATTATGACAAGCACCTTAAACCCTTTTTAGAGTAAATAAATAAATTGGAGGTGCGTGCCTGTGGCACTGGGAACTCCGTCACTTAAAAGTGACATCCAACGTCCTTTGCCAATAATCAATCTTGCATCAATAATCGCAGGCTAGGTCATCAACATTTTCTGATGATGCAGTCGGCTTCTCATCATATCCCAGACATGCTCGATTGGAGAGAGAAAGAGAACTGGCTGTCCAAGGAAGTGTTTGACAAGCAGTAAGACAGTTCATAGTAACACGTGACGTATATGGTGTGGAATTTTATAGCTATTATTTTAGCTGAAAATTAAGACCAGGAAACTGCAAAAGGAATGATAAGAAAATAGGTCTCACAATGTCGTCGACGCACTGCTGTGCTGTA
Source organism: Latrodectus elegans (assembly GCA_030067965.1). Lineage (NCBI taxonomy): Eukaryota > Metazoa > Arthropoda > Arachnida > Araneae > Theridiidae > Latrodectus > Latrodectus elegans. The sequence goes on along the minus strand of CM057822.1, from coordinate 19,473,412 downwards.
AGTGTGCCTCAAATGACGACCAGAGGACCGGCTAGCAAGGGAAAGAACACTTTAAGCCATAATTCCTGGTTTAGGACCTATGTATAGTGTTGAAAGTATGGGAAAAAAAACAACAAAAAGAAATTTTGAAAGTTCCCGGAAATTTTCAGAGTTCCCAAAGTTTTTAAATTGTTGGAAAACTCGAAAGTCTTAAAAATTTAAAGGTTTTTAAATATTAAAACCACATAATATATATATATATACACATACACACACACATTTATTTAATGTTTTCTACTTTTATTTGCATCAATAGAAATTTCACAGACATTTTTTTTTTAAAAAAAAAAAGACGGTCACACATTTGTAGACATTAGAAACGTTTCGAATTGCGTTCATTGTAATTGTTATTCGTAGTGATTACTGTTTAAATGCTTATTTTTTTACTTTTTGAACAGAGAAATCATTTAGATACGCTGTCTTTCAATAAATATTTACGTTGAGAGTGTAATAATATGTATAAACTTTCAGTACATATTCTTATTAATATATATTCAAAATAACGTCAATCGTTAATGTATATATATTCATTTTGTTTTTCATTAAAAGTGTAGCGTTACTTTTGATCTATTTAGTTAAAAGTAATAGCCTATATGTACATCTATATACATTGTTGAAAAAGGTTAAAACATTCAGTAAGTAATTTTTAACTATTGTTTTTTGATTTTCTGTGATTAGATCAAATGTTTAAATACCTGTTTATTGAATCAGATATTTTATGTAGTGTATATAAAAAGAGATAATCTTTTCTCTTGTGCCATCAAAATTAATGATATGAAGTAGACTGATAATTTAATTTGATACTTTTATCAGGCAAGACTTTTTTCTTTTGTAAGTTTTTTTATACATAGATACATTTCATAAATGTTTATATTATTTGCTGTATGATTTATTACATAGTGCTGTTTACTTTATTTCTTTCCCATTAGGGCGATTTCATACAATGGTATAATGGTAAAGTACCAAAAAGACATTCCGCATAGGATTTTTGCCACATTAATTCCTACAAGATATGATTTTAAACGATGACTCCCTGGAAAAGCTCTTTTTTGTTACAACTTTCATGTCGTACCACCACTTACTTTCCTTTATTATTGGTTAAATTTATGCACCATTTACTCATATTCAGTTGAGAAATACTGGGTGATCCAAAAGTCAGGACGAACTTTAAAAATGAATAATTCCAAAACGAATCACTATAAAAACATGTGGTTTGCACCAAACGGATGGTAAAGAAACCGGGTTTTGTGTGGCAATGAAAAAAATAGTTCTGTTGGTGACCAACAGATGGCTCTGTTGGATTTCTGATGCAGGATTATGCAAAGCAACAAACGATATAAAAAGAATCAACTGCAGCAGGTAATGGTAGTTGAAGCTGGTATGCATCGAAATGCTGTCCATACTTGAGAAAGCCTTCTTAGTTAAACTGTTTTAAAAGAATTCGGAAAGTGGCATTGGGAGCATATCGCTAGATGAAGGGTATGCGAGATAGCAAAGGACCAATAACGTCTTCTGATTGAACAAAATTGTGAAAAAATTTGAAGCTACAGGTTCTTTGGCGTCACGACAAAGAAGTGGACGTCCCTCAACTGCAGCTGCTGTTGCCATGACAGTGGAGCAGACGGTGCAAGCCATGTCGGCGGTTGCTGCACATGGGGAGTGCAGTGCTCGAGAAGTTTCGAGGCAGACAGGAATGTCGTACGGAAGTGTCTGGAGAGCACTGCGAGTAACTTTGCAACGGTATCCTTACAAGTTCCAACATAACCTAGAACTAAAATCTCCTGACTTCGACTCCTGCCGACATTTTGCGAATTTGGTGTTCAATAAGATGTAAGAGCAGCACGACTGGCTTCACACTGTGCTTTGGACAGATGAAGCACATTTCACACTCTCTGGCGCTGTTAACACCCACGATTGTCGAGTGTGGACCATAGAAAATCCACATGTATTTGTTGAGGTATCCTTGCAACAGCCTAAAGTGACAGTCTGGTGTGGCTTCACTGCTGATTTCATAATTGGTTCATTTTTTTTTTTTTCGAGGAAGTCACACAGACAGGTTTCCAAACAGTTTCTGTCACCGGTAAGCGATATCTAGCACTGTTACAGAACAGCATTATTCCTGAACTGCAAGCGTGATAGGCACTCCAAACAGTCACTTTTATGCAAGATGGAGCTCCACCTCATATTGCTCTACCTATGCAACGCCTGCTACGCTCAACATTTGGGGAGGATCGCATTATCAGTCGCTACTTTAATCACGCATGGCTTTCAAGATCTCCCGATCTCACACCCTGTGACTTTTGGCTGTGGGGCTTCTTGAAGTCAAAAGTCTACCACGACCAACCGGCATCACTAGCGGCACTGAAAGATATCATCCGCCAAAATGTGTCTGCCATAACACAAGAAATGCTGTGAATGGTGTGGAGACTCGTCTTACAGCTTTACTTCTGAATGATGGACAGCGCATTGAACATTTACTGTAGTAGGTACTAATTGACTGAAATTAATCTGACTTCATTAATCATTTCTTCATTTGTAAATCATCTTTTGTTGTAATAAAACACTATAGCGCCATCTGTTGGTCGCCAACAGAACAATTTTTTATTGCCACACAAAACCCGGTTTATTTTCCATCCGTTTGGTGCAAACATCATCTTTGTATCGTGGTTCGCTTTCGAATTATTCTTTTTTAAAGTTCGTCCTGACTTATGGATCACCCGGTACTACATGAAACAGTATCGTTCTCTATCATTGGTAAAATAAAAGTGTCCACAATTTTTTACAATATTTAAAATCAAAAATGATAATTATAATGTTACACATTCGTCAATTAGAACTCAAGGTCAATTTGCTAGGTATTATTTTATTTTTAAATCATTAATTTTCATTTTATTACAATGACCGAGAAAATTAAGTAATACCTTTTTTTTCAAATAATTTGTTTTTAAGAAATATAATACATTAAAATCAATGTGAAATAATTTTCGTTTTAAATAAAGTAATTTCGAATACATGAAAAACTTAAAACTACCTTATAAAGTATGATCACAAAAATATAATAAATCTTATACTATCTAAAAGAACTGATAATTATCAGTTCTTTTGGACAATGAGACAATATTGTTTTTATCAAACAACACAATTTTCAATTTATTTTCAAATAGTTTCATTAAATATAATTTTAATATTTGTGAGGAACATTGACTTCACAACATTTTTGGTTGCAAGCTTTATTTAGTTATTTCCCAGTCATTAGTGCACGGCTATTAGGGATGAAATTTTTCAATAAGAAATTTTTACAATTTTAATGCTCTTATCTCATGCTTTTCACTGCTTTTATGGATGCTTATTGTAGAAAAAGAAAATATCACTTTTTTAAGCCAAATTTTACTTAACTTTGCTTTATACATATACACAAAAAAATTCTATAAAGCTAAATATGATTGGCTGAGTTTCTTTCCTCAATATTGCCCAAAATTCCTGTTTTTTTTCCTGAAATTCCCCGAAATTTTACACTTTTACCTATGTGACGTGCAATAGAGAAAGCAGGATCGATACATTGCCCTGGGCATTTTCTGACATGTCTTCGAAAAGATTGTCAGGACACAGATTGGAGTTGGAAGACTAACATCTTCAGTCGGTATCATACCAGCCTAATCGAGTAAATCACCACTGTAATCTGGCTTGACAGTGTACAGGCGTGAGGTGATGTAATGATCGGTACGAACGTAGATTTAACTTTGTCAGCCATCTGTGAATGATTGTAGTGTACGTTTTTGTACGAATCCCATGCTTAATGTCTGATAGCAATGAACCATACATTTTGAAACTAATCTGACCGTCACTCTGTCCTCTTGATCTGTTGTGGCCATCATTGTTACCATCATGATTCTGAAATCTGTCATTATTGTCCATCCATTTTTGCAGGATCGCTCTGATCCATATGACGAACATTTCTCTGATTTGCCCAAACCACGTTTTTCAATCCAATCATGAGATTTTTTTGAAATGCTGACTATTGTTCGTAATGAGTCGATTCGTGGAGTGAGGAATTTTTCAGTAGTTGAAAGTATCTTATATCGCCGTGCCACAGAAATTTTAATAACAGTTCAAGAACAGCTCTTCATATATATCTATTGAATGTGAATATCACTCTATTCATTCACACACACATTAGATAACAAATTTTAATCATTTGCATATTCGGTCAAAACATATATGCATATGAAATTTCATAGCAATCAAATGATTCTTTCTTAATGCGCTGATTTTTTGTAATGAAGTGTATTTGACGGCAAGGATTTAGAGATGAGAGAACTAATTTTATTAAAAATATCCACGAAGATCAATCAGAACTCGTTGACGTAATGATTGTTAGACATGATAAAAAATATGCCATATGTTTTAAGGATATCTACAGTAGCGTAATTGAGCTCTGATCATCTCGTGTTTCAATCGTCTGATACACTATTGGTTTAAGTTTTCATAGGAATGCAAAGGATTAAGGTGCGAAAAACATGGGAGTCAAGTGATTTATCTGAATATGTTGATACACCTCCTTGAACATTCGTTATTCCTGTAATCAGACGTATTGTTTGAACACTCTGCTACACTTACTAACCTGAAAAACTCATTGATGTACGTTTGCTGTTTTTATTTTTGAGAGACAAATGATAACTTGCCATTGGTTTGGGGTATCTGATGTGTGCGTCTTGGCACCCTAGGGTACCATGCAGATCTGTGGGTTACTATAAAAGGTCCTCAAATCTAATTTATTGCTGAACAAGGAAAAAGACGTGGAGGAAATTCCTCAAACACCACAAGCATATAAAGTTCGACTATAACATCATACTTATCCGAAACATTTCAATCTCTAGTATCATTTTAGAATCTGCCCTTTGGGCTGAAAATGTATTTCAATGAAGAGCAGAAACGGTGATTTCATTTTACTTTCTTCTAATTGCTCAAATCACCAAATTATTTGGCAGATACTTCATTAATTATTTAGCTAGGGCCATGTTAGATAGCTTATTCTGAAAATTTTGTACAGATATGTAACTTTTTTCCATACAATTTTAGATTATAAAGTGCGTGAATAGCTTAAAGTTTTTATAGATTTTGAGGCACTTAATAGCATTTCATTATTTTTAACGTAAAATGCACTCATTTGAAAGCAAAATGAATGGAAGAACACTTGTCAAACTATAATTTTTCGTCGTCTTCGAATCTTTTGTTCTGATGCTGTGAACCAATTGCATTCCCAAGCAGTTTATGGTTTATTGCAGAAGTCAAATATTGTCATCCAGAGTGTTTCGTATGATCACCATAAACCTCTATCGCTCAAATAAGTTGGTAGCACTTTCCTCGAAACAACCACATCACAAAAGCTGAGAAAATTGGATGTTATGAATGCTTAATGGACATTGCCCCTTTCCGCATTATAGATTTTTATGGGGAAACTCTATGTGGCACAAAGTTTGATATAGCTATTTTTATTTATATTTTTTCGATATTAATTTTCGAACAGTATTTGTCTATTTTATGAAAATATCTGCTAGAAGAAAGGAACATTCCACGTACAACAGGGACTTCTGTATTAAAGATAATCCGTAGGTAACTGCAGATTGTAGTCGCACGGAATTGATTCTAGGAGTGTTGCCTGGTTGTCAATGGCGTTGTTTTCGAGACCAGAAATTGATGATGAGTTTTGTACATGATCCAATAGAAGAGACACCTTATTTACTAAGTTCGACTGTGGTACGTGAAATATGTTTTGGCTACAATGCTTTTCTGTAGTGTATTAAGAGCTCTATTAGTTCAGTATCGTCACACCACTTCCCGCTAAGATCAACAAAGTAAAGCATCATTTGCTGCGGGCAATGATTGGGAGGATGACCACACTTTCTCCCTCACTGAGTTGCTAGAACCTCATGGATTAGAATCGTGTCCACGTAAATCTGTGACGTCCTAAGACCCTCCGTTGGTGTGACGTGAATGTGGAGAGGAGAGGGCCAGCTCAAGTGTGACTTCGTCATCTAACTGTGGTTCAAAATTACGAGACGCTTGGTGATGAGTGAATATTTCAAACCTGTTAACTTTAAGGTAAAGATCGAAGCTCACCTGCTCCACTTTGTATGTGTTGATGTGGTGAGACGTGAAAAGATGATGTCAGCTCAAGTGTTGACCATGTAACTTGACTGCAGTTAAAAATTAAGAATCAATTAGAGTTATTTAGCGTAATTTTACTCAGGAGAAATAGACAGCCGGAAATATATATAAAAAATAAACATTCCTAGTTCACAGCGGCAAGTGTCGACAAGAGATACGACGATTAAACTGAAAAATAAGTAATGTTTGATACTCGTTTTTCGACTCATTTTAGGTGCGTGCTTCTGTATATTAAAAATAATTAAATTTTATTAAGATGAGCAACAAAATAAATAAATTTTTTAGAATTAGAACAATTTGTACAGAATATATTTTTTGTGTGAAATAAAATGTATAATTTGTAATGAATATGTATTTTTTTATAAGCTGAAAAGAAAGTTATAAAAATTATTTAAAAAACATTCAAGATTAGAAATTTTATTTTTGTCATACATGTCACTCATCTATAACATTTTAGTGCATTTGGAAGGTTTTGAATGTAATAAATCTCCAAATGTAATTTTTTTACACACTGTTTTCACTAAATGTTAATAATTTTTAATTAAGTTTCCTCCATAAAGTGAAATTAAAAACAAACACAGTATGCTTGAATGTTATTTTATTAAATATAAAAAAAATCCCTTGATTATTTATAAAAGGAAGCTAATATATTACTGACCTTTAAAAAGAATTGCTTTTGTATATAATTTTGTCTTATAGAGTCAATATTTAAATTATTTTTACAATAATTCTTAATATGGATAGCAAAATAATGCTTAGTTACAGCTCTAATTAGTTGGATGACATGATTATGCAGAGGATAATGATCAAATTGATGTAGTTTCAATTGAGAAAATATATTTTCAATATTTAACGCAGTTGACGAGTAAGAAATTCCTTATTAACAAGACTAACAGTCTCTAAAACATATAGAACATCATCATCAATAAAATTGCGGTTTTTAAGTTCTTCCAGAAGCATATTTAAGTAACAATTTTTTTTTTTCTTATAACGTCGTGTTTTTTGTTGGAGAATTTTAATTTATTTTATTTTTGGTTTTAATTATTTCATTCAGATTCTCTATTTTTCGCTTATTAACTATTTTTGTTGGAGATGATAATTCCATTTTAGTATTTGTTACTGACTTAGGAATTGCATCAACAACATTAGAAATACTTGGTATAGCTGTAGTTTCACTCCTATCCTTTATAGTTTCATTTGTAGACAGGATGGATTGATCTTCAATATTATCACTGCTTTGAGGATTCCGAGAATTATATTTCTGAAGAATAAAAAATGGATCTACATCATTACAAATGTTAAAAAGCTTCATCAGCAATTTATTCAGATAATTTTTTAATATTAAAACAAATATGCAGGAAAAAAAAACATTTGCAATGTTGTATTCACTCTGATTGCATAGCAAATATAATAAAAATTATTTAATGTTATACATTGTTTAAAACCAAAAGATATTTTTTTTAAAAAAACAAAGATAAATTTTTAAAAATATCAACAAAGTAATTAAGAAAACTCTTTATAATTAAATATAAAGATATATTTTACCTTTTAAAATGATTAAAAGATATTTTTTTTATTTCTCATTAGTAAAAATTATGAATTTTGAAAATATTTTTATAACAATCTTACCTACAGCAAATAGGATGTGAATTCTCTAAATATAACTGGATTAGCATCATCTCTTAATCTGACACAAGAAAGAGGTGTCCGATCTATCATTTCTTCAGGGAAATGTGCTGAACACAGTTTACTATGTTTGGAGGGAAGCCAATTTTGAAGACGTACAGCTTTGATCCAAATTCCTCTCCGCTGCTCATCTTTTGGAAAACTATTAAAAGAAATTAGAATACTAAGAAATTACATTTTTCATTAAAAGTTACAGAGTATAGTAAGAATGGAACTAAGTTCCTTGTGTATTACTATTTCAGCTAAATACTCAATGACAGAAAGACAAAATTGATTTAACTTGATATCTGCCCAAGTTAAGCTTTCTATCCTATATACCAAAACCATATTCATATAAGCACTCAAATGATAAATTGCCATTTTATATAAAATATTTCTAATTCTTAATTCCAAAATAAAGAAATATTATTAAATTCAACCAACACATTTGTTACTAAATATTTTAATGACAAACATAAATGTGTTTTGGGGACAAAATATTATTTTTATATAAACTAACTTTAACAGATAAGAAAACATATATGAAATAAATATAACATATAGATTTATTTGTAGATATAGATTTATAGAATATGAAATCATAACAATTTGCTTATTCTTCACTAGAATTAACATTACCCACACAATCACAAATATCTATGTGATAACCAGATCGATTCCAATTCATTCATGGGGTGTAGTGTAACAGGCTTCCTCGTAGTGCACCCTGGGTAACGCTAAATCTGTTACAGCCTTCGTCTTTCTCTTGCAGTCTTTTTCTTAATGAAGGCATCTTCAACTTCTAAAAACTGCACTTTTAAGTGAAAGAACAACACCAGTATAAAAGTAAGTTTTTGGAATGCTGCTGGCCTTACTTAGGACAAGTTCTCTGAGCTTAAAATCATTGTCCATGAAGTGAAACCAGATGTTGTAGGCATTGCCGAAAGTAATTCTGCTCCCGATAATTTAAAATTCTTTCCAATTAACCAGTATCAATCTTTCTCTTTACCACGCTTAAGACAAATAGCTTCTGGGATTGTAGTTTTTGTAAAACGATTCCTTATATCTGATACATTAGTTAAGCATTCTATGAACGATCATGATCCATTAGAGGCTTTTGAAATCCGCGCGTGTTTGGAAAAACAACGAAGCTTTTCTTAATACCTTTGTTCATAATCCTCCTAAGAACAAGCCAAACTTAAACTATCTTATACAGGATTGGAACAAGCACTCACCTATACTTGCAGACTTCAATGCTCACTGCCTGAGATGGGGATACGAACAGAACTGCCCTATTGGCAACATTCTTGAAAATTTCATTGACTCAAACCAAGTTGAGTACATTGAGAATTCAAGTAGTCTTCCTACCTTTCTATATTTTTCTGGTGGGACATCTCACCAAGATCTTTTATTGACTCCTCCTAATCTCACTTCTCTTATTAAACATGATCTCCTTTCCACTCCAGGTGGAGCAGGACATAAGATTCTTTTCGCGGAGATCACTAAACCTGAACTCAAGAAAGAACCCATTCTTATAAAATGGAACTTAAAGAAGGCAAATTGACAAAAATATGCTGATTTTACTAACTTTCTCCTAGGAGACTGTGCGCTTGATTACAACAATGATAAATCTCTTCACCGTATCATTATTACTATTCTTGAATGCGCAAAAGCTTGCTTTCCAAGAGGACACAGGAAAGGAGCAAAACCTTTATGGAACGATAAACTCTGATCTCTGCGGGAAGAGAGAGATCGAGCAAGAATTCTTGTTTAATCTCCTGGTTTCTTGAGAGACTGTATTAATTTAAGACAAAAACAAGCCTTACTCAAAAAGAATATTTTAAGTTCTAAACGTGCATGTTTTCATAAATTTCCTACTGACTTGGACTATCCTAAAGATGGAACTAAGGCCTTTAAATTTTTATCCACTCTTAATGGTAAAAAGACCCAACCTTGTAAAAAGCCAATTGAGGCTTATAGAAAACTTTTGACCTGTGACAAAGATATTGCTGACACTCTTTGAGACATTTTCGCAAAATTAGTAATTTTAGACTAAAAACAAAAATTTGAAAAGATGAAATAAGGCCAAAATCTTTAAGCGACTCCAGGTCATGCCTCTTTTTTTGTTCCCTTCCCAATGAAGAATTCAAAAATGCCTTAAGGCATTTAAAGCGTGGTAAGAGTGCAGGACCTGATAAGATTTTACCAGAATTTATCCTAGAACTCGGCTTGAAAGCTAAGTCGAAACTTTTAGAATTTATTAACAGAACTTGGGGTGTAACACTTCCGGCTTTATGGTGAAAAGCTAACATTATTCCAATCCTGAAACCAAATAAAGATCCATTTGACCTAAATTCGTTTCGACCCATTTCTCTGACCTGAGCAAGCTGACTGAGAGAATGATCGTTGATAGATTACAGTTTTTTCTTGACGGTAAAGGATGAGAGACAAGCTGGGTTCAGAAAGGACTTTAATATTACGGAACAAATAGTCAGACTCAGTCAACAAATCAAAGATGATTTTCATAGAAAAGAAAGTACTCTTGCAGTCTTTATTGACTTTAAATCAGCGTTTGACCGTGTTTGACGAAAACTGTTACTAAAGAAGCTTCGTCAGATGGGCATCTTTGGCCACCTCTTTAAATGGATCTTTGATTTCCTTTCACAATGTTTTGTTAACGTAAATTATGGCTTCCTCGGCTAGATATTATTATGGTTAGATCGGGTTTCGGGAAAACTGCTCAGGGCTCTTTTTTAAGCCCTGTTTTCTTCAACTTGATAATTAATGATCTCATATGCAACATCTCGAAGACCTGCCCTTATGTTCAGGTTTTGTTTTATGCAGATGATCTGGTCCTTTGGACAACTGGCAACAACTTTCAAACACTAGAGAGGGTTATGAATTCTGCCCTGGACTTTTTATTGAAATGGACTAATGACAATGAGTTCTCTGTCAACATTGACAAGACCAATCTTGAGCTTTTTACTTTGAGTACTAAACAGCATCAGACTATTTTAAAATTTGATGACAAACCGCTTGAGAGAACTGATTGTGCTAAATACCTCGGTATTCTTTTAGACCTAAGACTCACCTGGAGCAAACAGGCCTCAAAAATCACTGAAAATGTCTCAGGCAGACTTAATTTATTAAAAAAGACTAGCTGGTGTTAAATGGGGTGCCACTCAGGATGCTTTGATCATGACTTTTAACTCTTTTACCCGACTGGTCTTCGATTATGGAGCCGAAATTTTAATTACTGCCTCAGATACTGTTTTATCGAAACTCAATGTTGCTCAAAACAGTGCTCTTAGGCTTATCATCAGCTTTGGAACTTCAGACTGGCATTGACTGTTTGCACGATAGGAGAGTTTTTGCTACTTTGGTTCTTGGTGAAAGGTTACTACGTAGGGAGGGTTTTTGGACTAACCATCAACCAAGCACTCTGAGACTAAAAACACAATGAACATTTTTATCTTTGCCTTCCTGTCCAGAAGGGAGTCTCCCTTCAGACAGAACTCAGGGCTTCTGCTCTTGCTACTGTTAATGAGAGATACCCACTCGACAAATGGATGCACATTTATACTGACGGATCAGCTGAGAGAAATACTAGGATAGCGGGAGCTGGTGTCTTCTCCAAATTTTTCTAACTCAAAGAGCCTTAGGGAGAAAACTCAGACAATTTTGATGGAGAGAAATGTAAGCAATTTACATGGCTCTCCAAAAAATGTTAGATTTCTCGGAAATGAAATTTGTCCTTTTTGTTGACTGTCAGGCTGCTATTCATACAGTGGCAAATTATACTCTCCTACCTACATCTATAGAATTTAACTGTAAGACCATCATTAACACTTTACTATCTGCGGGAAAGGAAATTACTTTACAATGGATCCCAAGCCATTGCGGCTTGCCTGGTAATGAAAAAGCAGACAATCTCGTGAAAGAGACTTCTTTTTTAAACCCTCCAGATACTCCTACTAGCCTGCGAAATGTCAACCTCCTTGTAAAAAAGGTTATCCATCACCAGCGAAAAATTTATTACAAAGAGAATACAGTTGATGCCTCTGCTGAGCTCATGTATTCCCAGAGATCTACCAAGATTTATAGGGGTCTCCTGCTTCAGGTTACTTACTGGGTATGGTTTTCTCCAGAAACATCTATATCACATTGGGCTTGTGGATTCACCCGACTGCATTTTATGTAGGGAACATGTTGACATGGATGGCAAGCATCTTTGGGAAATGTTCTGACCTCCAGAATCCCGCACTTCTTCACATTTCAAGACGCTCTCCACTCATGGAGATACTTCATTTCTTTATTGGACTTCAAGACTTATTATGCTCGAAAGAGCCAACATAAGGACGTAACTAAAAAAAAAATTCCATATCCAAAGATCTATTAGATCTGCGTCATATCCTTGAGATATTCAAAATTCAAATGTCCATTGATATTCAAAACTTGGATGTCCACTAGATATCATAAAATAATATCATCTAGACATTAGCTTTTGGATATTGGAGAGATATCTCATAGATATTTAAAACTCTTGCAAATTGAATATCCATATTTTGTAAGGGCTAGACATCTGACAGAATTTGTTTGCTTAAGAAAGAGTATAATTATAAATTTATTATAATTCTATTGTCTTGTCTATGTATTTTTTCTTGATATAGACTTCTTATCAAAATTACTCTCTCTATTAATATTCTCAAAATTCCTTTTATTATAGTTAAAGTATTTAAAATAATCATAAAATTTTAATTATGACTATAATTTTTTATGTACACCATACAATGCAGACTAAATAAAACTTATTTATTTTGCAAAATCCTGGTACATTAATATATTCAATTGCAATGTATCCATTGATGTATTATTCAATGAGCTTTTGAAGACAACTTTTCAACACTTTAAATTTTTACAACACACAATTTGATACTTCAATGATATGAAATATTCACAGGTTTCATAACATTGAGGTATCTTCAAAATATGAACAATTTACTAAGCTTTTCATACAATATATACATCAATGAAAATCTCATTTAGCTATTTTTCATCTGTTCTATATTACGAAACAGCAAATTAGATGACACGTCATTACTTTTGATGGCAAGAGAAATGATTAATATTTTATATACTACACATAAAAAATCTGATTTGACAAATAGATATTTCAACATTTGATTTATCACAGAAAATTAAAGCACAGTTTGACACAACAGTTAAATATCACTTAATATTTTAAACTTCTTTAACAATGTATACAGTTGTACATAAAGACTTTTACTTTTATCTAAATTTATCAAAACTAATACTAGAATATTAAATTTGATCAACACATTTATTACTAAATATTTTAGTGACAAACATAATTATGGTTTTGGAACAAAAAATGTAACTTTAATATTAGTTAACTATAACAAATAATGAAATAACATACATGGAATAACTGTAACACATAGAATGTGAAAACAAAACATTTTGCTTATTCTTCACTTGGATTAAAATTACTTATGGAAGACACATTATACAATATAAAAGATAGATGCTTAGATATACAAATATATGCTTAATTGTCATAAAAAACTAATTATTCTTTACTTTTTCTAAAAAGAGAGGAAACATTCTATAAAACTATAACAATTAAAATATTTATCATCTTAAATATATATTTTAAGCTATTTTTATAACCCTTTGCAAATTCAGGTTTGAAGAAGAGTAGATGAACATGCAAAAGTACTGTATATCAGTTCATGATAAAAGGATATTCCGCATTGTAATTGAACTTCAAATATTTTTAAGGTAACCAAGAAAGATCAACTGGATTATCAAAGGATTAGTAGAATTACTGTCCTTAATCAAAACACATTATATTCGTTAATATTAACTTATATAAGAAGCTTAGTAATTATTAAAAAGAAAATTTATATATGAATTATATAGTTTTTATTTCCATGTACTAAAATATCGATGTTCCATGCATAAGGCTTACAAAGCATACATAGAGTTAATCATTGCTTTATGGTTCCATACATACAACATGAATTTCAATATTGTTTTAAACTAGAAATTACTTTAAAAATATTATAATTTAATAATTTTTAAAAATCTTTATCGTAATGTAATTTTTTATAGTTATTAATACATTAAATAATAAAACGATAGCTAAGTAAACTGCGAATAAGCAATACTTAGCAGAGCACAAAATTTTTCTTACCTGTGAAATGTTATTCCTTCCAATTTCTTGGTCCTTCTATTAGTGCAACTTAATGCTTCACAAGATCCCATTTCTTCTTTTAAATTCAGGTTAAGAAAATAATATAGCTTAAATATCAAAAATAAAGAAATAAATTTATCACTTATGTAGGATACGAAATAAGCGCTTTTCTTGTCTAACCAAGATGGCTGCTCAGTTACAGTTAATACTTCATTGAAAGGGGGAAATTTCCTTTTACCGTACTCCTTGCTCTAAAAATTCAGCAAGATATGAATATGACTGCGCCAACTCAGATGATAATCACCTCACCATGTCGAGATTAAGTTGTCATGTGGTTGGCTGTGCTTAACAGTTCAATATTAGATAGAAATACATCAAAATAGTTTAACCATTAGTAAACAACAAACGAATTATTTAAAAATCATGGCCTTAGCGAGAATATTTTTGAAAAAACAAAGCAATATTTCTAATATTTGGATGCCTTTTTTGTGCGGAGTTCGGCATGCACTTTATCCTGATACTTACCTTACTCCTATACCTAATAGAGAATATTTGAATCAATTGGAAGTGGAAGGTAAACTAGAAGCTATGAAAGCAATTCCCGTAAAACCTGCTCCTCCTGATATGACAAATTCTGTTTATGATGATCCTGAATTAAAATTGTTCATTAACCTCTTAATGAAATGGAGTGAAAAAACTCTTGCTAGGCAATTAATATTTGATGTATTAGCACAAATAAAGCGTATACAACTTGGAAAATACCATGCAGCTGCCGAGGAAGATAAATCTTCCATAGAACTGAATCCTAGAAAAATATTTTACACTGCTGTTGAAAACTGTAAGCCAGTGTTAACAGTTCTGCCCATTAAAAAAGGTGGCATTGTGTATCAAGTTCCCATTCCAATAACTGCGAAAATGTCTCGCTACATGGCAATGAAGTGGCTAATAGCAGCTGGAAGGGATAAAGAAGGCCCGATAAGTTTTGTAGATCAAATGACTAGAGAACTTCTTGACGCATATCACAATGAAGGAAGAGTTGTCAAGAGAAAACATGCACTTCACAAACTTTGTGAAAACAACAAAGCTTACGCTCACTATCGTTGGTCTTAAAATTTGAAAATTTACTAAGAGATTGCTTAGTGTAGATGTTATGTTATCTTTTTTGTTTTGTTTATTTGGTGGAAATGAATACTGTGAAACTTGCATAATTGAACTTAAGCATTTACTTCTTTAAAAAAAATTAATAAATCTCTATAAAAAACTAAATGATATAAAGTAAAATTATTAAACTTTAAGATTTACCAATAAAGAAAAAAACAAAAATGAATGCATTGAAATTAGGGGGATTGTTAACATATATTTTGAATAGTAAATTAAAATTTTTGGAACTAGTTCAGTATCCCCATATATTGGCGAACGCGGCGAATTTTTTTCGTCGCCAAAGTAAGCGCGCCAAGCTAACACGGGAAATTTCCCGAAGTTCGATCGAAAAATAAGCATTTTAGAAAATTAAAAAAGGGTAATAAATATAAATGATGGACTTATACTTGATATGAAGTTTAGCTGATATGCCGATTGGTATGTTTATTTCGACACTTTTTTCGTTGTCACCAGTGTCACATTTCAGTTTGTTTTTGCAAAAAATATTTTTCTAAATATTTACACTTTATAAAATTTAAAAAAAGAAAAAAAAAAAAAAAAAAAAAAAGGCAAGCAAAAATATTATTTTAAATATAAATTACTTTATAAAATTGAAAAAAAAAGCATTCAAAAAATATTTTTCTAAATATATACACTTTATAAATTTTAAGATAAGCATGCAAAAAATATTTTTTTAAATATATACACTTTTAAAATAAATAAAGATAAAACACTAATACAATAAAGAATATGCATTCAGAATTTGAATAAAATAATTACACCTTCTGCGAAATTTGGTACTCATCCCAATTAATTCCCGAAACGATTTCAACAAATTTATTAAAACAATTTTCATTTGTAGCTATGCAAGCTTTATGAAACATATACATTGCAAGGTAAAATTTAAAATCTGTAATTATTTATTGCATTTAACAAAAATGTAAAAGATAATAAATTAAATTAATAAGATAATAAATAAACCAAATAAAATGAAATAATGTAAAAGAAATTGTAAAAAAGAAGAATTTACGATGATTAGACGCTGGTGATAACGAAGCCCAACTGAGGGAAAATCCCTTCCAATTCCTATAGAAACGTGGAACAAAGAATGTTCTAGAACAATGAAAGTCAAAGTAAAATTTAAATAGCTGTAAAATTTATGTAAAACACAAGAAAAATGAATAGTGGCAACAAAAAAAAAAAAAAAAGAAATAGTAACTAAAACTGAATTTGGCAACACTACAATAAAAACAAAAGCTGAAATCGGCAACACTACCAAGTAAACAAAGGGCGCCAGATTTGGCGAGAAATCATATATGGGGATACTGAACTTGTACCAAATTTTTAATAATTGGATGAAAAAATTTGCTTGAGTTTATCATTATAATATTTAAGCAGAAATTGTTATAAAGTCTACTAAGAAAAACGAGAACTAC
This sequence comes from Latrodectus elegans, assembly GCA_030067965.1. Lineage (NCBI taxonomy): Eukaryota > Metazoa > Arthropoda > Arachnida > Araneae > Theridiidae > Latrodectus > Latrodectus elegans. The sequence goes on along the minus strand of CM057822.1, from coordinate 19,456,747 downwards.
ATTTTTTTAGAAATGCCATTAAAAAATTTTTGAGCCATTTAGTTTCCAAAAAAAAAGACAGAAGTCTTCAAAAATTTTCAAATGCAAAATTGCATATATATCTGTATATGTTTAATATAATCAGATATTAACTAAAAGAGTAGTCTTTAAAGTGTAACTTAAGTTTTAATCTTAGTTATGCCTAGTGGATAGTTTTTGGTTTCATGTGATGAATTCTTTAATATAATTCATTAAGATATTTATTTTGAATTTATAAATTATTGAATATATTGATTCAATGCTCTGATTGAATTAAGATATAGGAAATTAATTGTAACATGCTTAATATTTTAATGGATCAAACATAGGATGTGTAGAAACTTTTTTATATTCATATAGAACTGAATGTGAAATTATAAAGTGCATAATCAATCGCTATACCTTAAAACAACCTTCAAATTTTCATAAAAGCATTTCAGATTTTTAGTTAATATATGTATACACAAACATACACAATACACATTATAAAAAAGTACTTAGATCTGTAAATAGTCTCCATAGATATGCAATCTCATAAATATCATTTATTAATATAAAGTTATTATTCAAAATTTTTATTAATAAATATGAATTGTTATTTTAACATGCACAATATTTTAGATGCATCATATATTAAGGTGTACCATATATTCATATATATTTTATGAAATTTAAATATTTCAAGAATGATACCACTGTTTCATATATCAAAGAAATAAATATCCTCCTTTACATAGTAAATGTGTTTTGAATGAAAGACATTTCAGTTATCTTAGGAATTTAAGACGTCTATAACAGTGAACTTTTGTTTGATGTTTCATAGTGCTAGTACAATTCTAATAAATCATAAAATTAATTACATTTTGGTTAATATTTTAGTCTATTTCATATTTTCTACTTAATTTGAAAGCCACAAAAACACACATGGCTATACAAGATTTATTTATCTATGGCTATTCAGAAATGTAGATAGTATTTCAAGAGCTAAAATTACATGATTTTCTCTTGTACATTATTATTTACATGCATCTTGGTTAAATTGAATTAAAGAAATTTGTACTGAGATGCTTAGTCATTTTCTTTCTGTCAAAATTATTTATCATTTTTTCGAATAAAATCCAATTGAATATATATTTATACATTACTTTTCTTTCTGTTTACAAATGCCAACCAAACTTCTTCTAACAGACTTTGTTATTTTTTAAAACATTTCGATATATATTGTAGTAGCATACATAAGGACCATTTTACTGATTTGATAAGAGATTTCAGTGTTTTTAAAATTTTATGAGTAAAATTTTTAATCAAACTTTTTTTATATAATTCCTGTAATTACTTAAAGTAACCCTCATGTGTAAAGAATTATTGTAAAATAACATAGCCTAAACTTGAGATTTCCATTTTAAAAAATCATAAATATTTACATCATTCACTGGTTAGGTGTCTGAGATCGATGACAATTTGTTGACATCTAAGACAAAAGACTGGTTTATTATGCTTGGCAAATAGCTTAGATAACCAACCAATGGAATTCTTTTTTGCAATATTGCTACTCCTTTTGAGTTAGTAACTATCTGAAAATCAGTTAAGAAAAAAAATAAAGATAGTTTTATTTATTTCATTGTTCGATATATTTTGTATCAATATTTTACTAATAAAGTGTACACTATTAAGTTTTAACAAAAATTTATGACATTTTTTTTTCATTTTGTCATTGAATTGAAAAATAAATAATATTAGAGAAAAGATGCAACTGGCCATGCATGTTGATAATAATGGGAAATTTTCTAAGTCTGAACTTTTATTTATTTTTATGTTAGAGAATTATTTATTTTTATGTTATTAGAAAAATCAAATACTGCTGTGTAAAAAAAGTTCATTGAAATATTATATGACTGTTCATTTTTGAAATAGCATTTTAGATGACTGATAAAAAAAATAAAAAACCATCATTGGAAGATGACTTGATTTAAATTTACAAGACTATGAGTTTTTAAGAAATATTAAGAAGTGAAGAAAAAAATTCTTTTTGAAAGTCAATTATTCAATAATTAAAAAATTTTTATGAATAGAATTTCTGAGTTCAAAGAAATTTAACTAACTAAAATTACTTTTAGTTAACTATAATATTTTTCCAATTTAATAATCAAGGAAAAATGACATTAATGAATGTATATATCCCCTTTGACATATTCTAGAACATTTTATATCTTAAAAATAAATGCCCTCTTTTATAATACTAAATTCTATAATATTAATTTTTTTTAAAAAAATTAATACTATATTATTGTTCCTATAATAAATATAGTGTACTATTTCTAAGTACTATATTCATAACCTCTTTTAGGTAAAATAACCATTTTTTGTTGTATTCTAATTTTGAAATAACTCTTTATAATAATTGTTTTATATGACCAGAATTTTCGATATTAGAATTTCTTGATTCCAATTTAAGTTTTACTAAAACAGATTTAGATAATGAAATTAATAAATTTATCAATAGTTTTTGTAGGCAATTCACTTTAATAAATAAAATCCATGTTTTAATTTATATCCATTACTGAAATTTCATGTTAAATTCAAATTTAGCTTAAATTTTTCATTCTTTCAATTTAACAAAGTATGATATTTATATTTATCCAAGCTTGTGAAAAAAACAAGAAATTCGCATGAAATATAAGTGAATCTTTACATTTTTTGTCATTTTAATTATTAAGTTAGAAGTGAGTATTAACTCCATAAAAGCTAAAATAATATTGCAATAAAGTTAATTTAAAAAATTAGCTTTTTTAAATTTATAGGTTTACCAGTCAAACGTATACTTTGATTGAATGATCTTTGTGTTTATTTATTGATGAGCTGACAATTTAATCATTAAAGCTTTAGCATTTAATATATTTGGGTACATACTTAGCTTATGAGTGTGTGCAAGTGATTATCTCTCATTTTCAAAAAATATCTTTAGAATGAGAAACAAAATTATTCCTTTTGTTATTGAAATTAAATTGACTTCAAAATGCTATTAGATTTTAATTTTTTAAAAATTTACTAAATAAATAACCAATAGTTAAAGCATGCATATATATTATTGAAGTATTATAATTAAAGTTATGCATTCTTTAAATAACGTAATGCCTTGGCACCATTGTTAAAAACATGAAAACATTGATATCAAAGCTATATAAACACTTTGTTTATGCGATATTACCTAATATTTCAAGTTTTTTAGATTATTCATGTATATTTATTTAAAGAATGTTTGGTAAACTTATCTTAGAAATTAAATTAACCTTAAGAAATTTATACCAGAACAATGTGTGTGTGAATAAAAAAAATATTTTTATTTGAAATTACAAATTATGAAGCCATAATTGATTCTACAATTCATTTAATTTTTTTAAAAACCTTTCAGTTTTGTATTTTTTTTAAATGGCCAAAACAAAAAGGTTTTACTAAATCATTTTAATAAGCTTTCAATGATACCATTAATAATAAAATTATTAAATTGGGATCTTCAAACAATGGTCTTCTAAGTACAATTGGGTTTGTTAATGCATTTTAGCTGCCTCATATTTGCATTTGAGGCAATTTCATGAAACATTGCCTTATCAGCTTTTTTCTGTTATTCTTGTTGTTTAAAACATCCACTGACATATTCAATATCTTTAAGATAAGAATTCTTTGAAACTGATTTTTATAAAATTCACTATCTTAAATAATTTAAAAATAAAAATTAAATTATGCATAAAATTTGGTATCCAGAAGAAAATATTCATTTCATTCAAAGGTTTATAGGCAAATGTGCTTGAGCTATTATAAGAGGGATGGGAATAAATGAAAATTCTATTTTAACTGATACTGCAATCATTTGCCCAAAGTTCAGGTGATTATTAACATTCTTTTTAATTTGTAATAAACAAGTTTTGTACATTTTAAAAAAGTTTCTCCACTGATTCTACATAAAATTTATGATGTTGTGCTGACAAGTCCATATTTTTAGTTTCATGGGATTTTAAAAAAGGACGATCTTTTAGTATCCTTTGTTTTTAGAAGTTTTGTATATTTTTAGATTTGTGGAGGTTGTCTATTTTTAATAGACAATCTGGGATTAGTAGCAATTTAAAATTCAGAAACATGTCTTTGAATGAGTACACAAGGATTGGTTTTATGATAATAAAGTTAAGAACAATAAAAAAATTTTTCCAAAAAAATTATTAGACCCTTATTTTTTGGATGAATAAGGGTAGAGCTATTTGTTGATGTTGTCATGAGAATATAACTGGATATTATAACATTAAAATATGTTATGGTTGGTTGCCCTTTTTTTACAACAGAATTGAACTGGGATCTATCAACAATTCAACATGGTTTCCGAAACATTATGAACATCTGTACCCAACATGGGAACTTAACCCATAAGCTCCAAGAAACATAAGCAGCGAAAAATATTTTGCATCAGTTATTTTCAAGATTATAAGGAGAGTTCTGTAAAAATGGTTAGTTTCATTTGATCTATAGAACTTAATCGAAATTTTCATAATTTGTGAGTGCTTTGAAAGCTGAAGATTGTGTTGTTATACCAAAATATGTTTTAAACAAGGAAAGATTTCAATGGCTGTTCTTTGAAAAGTGAAATTTAATTGAGGGAATCTTGAAATCTGGGGAACAAAAATTATTTCCAGATTTCAATGATGAGAATTGATTGAGATTTTGTATTTCTTAATATCACAAGTCATCTTAGCGATTTGTATTATGGGCAGATTTACTTGTTTATAAATACTTTTGTATTGTTGTAAAGATTAAGATGAAATTAACTAAATTGCAAAACTAGTAGCTAAATAAGAATTTTATCCACTTTCCAAAACTGATGCATGTTAGAACTCTAAAACAAGTGATTGTATAGTACATATGAAATTCAAAAATAGATATTGTGATTTTTCATGAAAAAAGTGTTCTCACCATTTCAGTAGTCACTGAAAGTGTTTCACTTCAAACTCAATTAGAATTTATGGATTTGCAGTGACTCTGCAGTTCTCAAAAATTATATATAATTCAATATTTATGCAAAGAAAAGGAAAGGTATAGAAGAATTCATAAACGTGTATTTTTCACATTTTCTGCCATTTCATTACTTCTACATATCTTTGAGACTTAAATATCTCTAGCCAGGTAAATTTTTGCATTGCAAAAATATTTTAAAACATAAATTTAGCTAAAATACGTTTAAAACATAAATTTAGCTAAAATATGTTTAAAACATAAATTTAGCTAAAATACGTTTAAAACATAAAAGCTAAAATACGTCAAGCGAATGATAAAGTGTGCCAATTGGTTGAATTGCTTGTCGCTCAATGGACATTTTTAGCATACAAGGGCTAATTAGATTGGGACCTATGGTTTAAAGTGGATTTCGAACCACTACAAACATCCATGTCCAAGAGGTGGGATTCAAACCCATGAACTGTTGAATAGAAAGCAAGAGCGCTAAACATTCGGCAAAGTGTGCCAAACTGGCTTAATGGTTCAGAATGTGTATTCATGACGAGATTTTCATTTTATGATTTAAGGTGATCGTAGGACATGCACAAAATTCATTTTGTGTGCAACCCTTGCGTTTATTGAGTAATTTTATTTGTTTACAATTAAAGAATATGATCTGTTAATGTTCCCACTATTGGACTTCAAATTTTTTTAAAATTAAATTATCTCGAATTTCTGGATGACATATTGTTTATAATTTTTAAAATATTGTTTCGAAATTCTGAAAACTATATTGCTTGAATTTTTTTAAAGAGTTATATTTCGAATTTTCATTTGGTCAGCCATTTTTAAGATCTGTACAGAGTTTTAATAACGTGCCCAGTCAGTTTGATTCATACATTGCAGAGTATGTATGGCGGAGAAAGCATGAAGAAAATGCAGAAGATTTCTTCTAAGCTCTCAAAAACATTCTTTTCTTGGCAGGTTATTTTATTTTTTATTAAAATTTCATTTAGAGTGATTATTAGAAACTGTAGTTTTTATAAAAATGCATGTCTACATAAGTAAAAACATCTTTAAGTAAACTATTGAGTGTTAGTGTCAAATTGTGCCGTACTGAAGTATTTTGAAGGTGGGCGTCACACGCCCGGTCAATTAAAATTCGAGTTTGCATAACAAATGCAATTTGTTAACATTAGAAATGTAGCTTTATTGCCCGGTTGTCACTGCACTAGGTAGTGCTACACTGATGTTTTTTAAGGTGGGTGTAATTGCTCAGTGAATTAAAAATCCAGTTTAAATAAAAAGTGAAACTTGTTAGTTAGAAATTTAGCTTTATTGTTTGGTTATCACTGTAGCAGTTAGCGTTACACTGAAGTTTTTTTTGGGGATGAATTTGCACAGTATATGTAAATTCGAGTTATAAAAATTTCGTTTCTAGTTATTAGAATTTTAAAACATTTATGGTACTTAAATATAATGAAATATTCAAAGTTTTAATACTTGGAATTTTAAAAAATGCAAAATTTCTATGTTGAAGTTTGAACATGATTGATATTGGTAGTCAGATATTGTGCATAATGATGTAATTTAGGTTGGCGACATAGCTGTAGAGCACTTTGCGCGAAAATTTGAAATTGCACCAAACCTGTAGAGCTCTGTAAACTTTTATCAAAAAAAAAATATATATATATATATACAAACCTGTAGTGCCACCTCTTCTTTTAGAATGAATTGAAGTTTCGTGAAACTATATATAACATGGTTTTTTAATATCATTAATTATAAGTATAATATATATGCCAGAAATTATTTTTGATAAATGTACGACTTGTGCGTACTTGAAATTATTGATGTGACTTTTAATGAAAGATTCTGGGCATCTACTTTAGAAAATAGAAAAATATTAATCAGTACTTGCTTTTAAAAATTTTTAACTTCCGAAAAATAGAACACTTTTTTTTTTTTTTTTTAGCTAAATTAGTAAGATTTTAAGCTATCACAATTTTGTGTTCAGTATAAAGCACTATTAGCCCTTAGAAATTTGTTTTATTGACATAGGCACAGCAAAATTTCTTAAACAAAGAAACCAGTATTTAACAGTTTAATTTTGTGAGTATTTAACTAAATAAAATGATGAATTAATTAAATAATAAAATAATGTTAAACATATTGTATTTTGAATGATAAATATAGGAAAAAATGTTTTAAAAGTATGGAATTTTGAGTAAATTCTTACACAAAATTTTCATCTATAGTTTCTATCAACTATATTTAAGTTTATTTACTGTCATAATTACCAAATCCAATTCAAAGATATCATACTAATGTTTCACTGTCAAAGAAAAACCAGCATTTTAAACATTTATTAAATTTATTATTAGTAGTGTACAATGTGTAATTTACACAAGGATACGTAGATTTTAATACAAGTGGAGTAATGGATTTAAAATATGTTAAAATATGCACATCCATTTCACATGAACTATTACAAAAAGAACATTTTTAAAATACATATGAATAATTCTTCAAAATTATAATTGAGTTGTGTGTGAATTAATTTATAAAATCTAAAATTTACATTTTTATACTACTTAAAAAATCTACCTAACAAATCAATTCATTAAAAACTATTTTAAAAATTGGAAAACTCCAGTCATTATGTATAAATATAGCATAGTGATAAAGAACAAGAGTGATCAAAAGAAATTTAATATGAATGTTACTTTTTCAAATAGAAATTTTTTAAATTATTAATGCTATTTTTCAAGCTTTGTGAATTTTCCTGCAATTTGGCCTTGATGCGAACAACATGTTTACAAATGTTAGGTTCTTCATAACAAGCAGGTATGTTCAGTAATTCTTCAAATAAGGGTGACCAGATATCAGTTGCCCAATAACGCCTAAACTTTTTAACAATTTCCCACCTACCATCAGCATTTTTCTTGACTTTTGCATATTCTGAGAAAAGCATTGAATGGATACAGTCAAGAATACCTAACCAATCTGGTTGAAATACCCAAGCATTGCCTTCTAGTACTTCAATACATCTGGATTTCAATGGAGTCTTAAAGCACACACCCTCTTCAAAGAAATCAAGATCGATACTTCGGCCAAAGTCTATAAATTTAAGAAAAGATGTTTTATCATCTAGAAGTTCTAGAACATCAACATTTAAGATATCATTGCGCAGAAGAATATTGTCATGCTTGACATCAGCATGAATAATTTTACACTCATGAATTTGAGACATGATCTGTATTAATTCTAAAGTCAAATACATTGCTAAATACTCTGGAACAGAGGAGTTTTGTTTTTTGTAATAATTAACTAAATCTAACAATGTACCCTGCTGAGTATATTCACTAACTAAAATCATGTTGTCACCACATTTCTTTGAAGCAATGATATTCATCACTGATGGTTGAACTGTTGGAATTTTACCAAGCAATTTTAACCTCTTTTGCAGTGAAAAACTTATATATAATTCCCACTCGTTAGCATGCTTGCAAACTTTTATTGCAAACTTTGAATGGTATTGAGCCTTGTCTAAATCTTGATTGGATGCAGATTGTTTTTTTGCTAGATACACTTTACCATAAGCACCTTCAGCCACTAAGCTTTCAATCAAGTATGACGTCTCTTTAATTTTGATTTGATCAGAAACTTTAAGACATTTAAAACTGTGTTTACTAATCTCTAGTATATCATAATGCTCTGGAGGCTGATTGAGTGATTTCAGCAATTTTTCATTGAGTTGGTCACTGAATGGATCAATATCAGAAACTAATAAAGCAGCTGGTTTCTTATTTAGAAACTGAAATGATTTAAGGTGTATATGGCTTACAGATGAAGTATCTGTCGGATAATTGACAGGTTTTGGCTCTTTGAATATAGTGCCCTCAGAAAATTCTTTGTGGTTGGTGACATTACTATTCTTTTCATAACTGTAACCCTGATTGAAATTACTCAACTTAGTTACACTTGCTGAACTACTGGAGGAACAAGATGATTTATAACTTTCTTTACTTGTTTCCATTATGACACTTAAACTACTTATGGGCCTGATAGGATGATTACTCTTTTCAATTTTATGAGCAGGTTTACTTGAAATGTTATCATGAACCTCTTGCACATTGTTATTTGCATTAATATTTTCAAGGTGAGTATCTGGACCATACTGACAGGTATCTATTTCATTAGACATTTGGGAATTGGCCTTTTTTGCATTCTTAGCAGATGTACAAGGTGTTGAAGAGTAGAATGCAGCTGAAACAAATTGCTCTGTATTACAGGGTGGAATAAGTGTTTCATCTTGTAACTTTGCATAATTTTCATCAGTAATAATTTCTCCTTCAGAGTCATAATCATCTAATTCCTGTTGTTCCAAAGGAATAAACATTATATCTTTAGCCGGAGTTAAAATTCCACTCACCTCTCTTTTGGCTGTGCTTTGGACAAAACCTTCAGGAGGGATATTTTCTATGTCTTCATTAGGAAATTGGTCAGTTGCTAATGCATATTCTTTGGATGAAGTAATAACTGAATAATTATTTTGTTGAGAAATGCATTCTGTTGCATCTTTGTACAAAGTAAAAGGCATATTTGTTTTCATAACACTAATTGGATTTACTGGATTGTGGTTTTGCTGCAAAGCATTTTCTACAGGATCCTGATACAAACTTGTATTTATAATCTTCTCAGAACTTATTTTTTTGTTTTCTTTTGAAATATTTTCTGTGGGATCTTGATACAAAGTAAAAGGTAAATCTATTTTTGTATTATTCATAGGCTCATCTTGTTTATTATTTTGATTTGAAACATTTTCTGTAGGATCCTGATATAATTTAAAAGGCAAATCTGACACAGCAGCACTAGTCTGAAGGATACTATGTGATGTACAATTTTGGAAAACTTCTCTTGATGTTTCTAAATCTTCTGTTGGGTAGAAAGGAAAAGCAATTTCTCCTCCACAGTTATCCTTAAAATTGGGTGTGATTTGATTTTCCAAATTGGGTGTTGTATGGTTATAAAGTTCTTGCAACATATCAGCTGCCTCACAATAACTTGTAGAAGGAGGACATTTACCTTGTATAATATCAGTAACACTAGGTATACCTGTAAAAGTTTCAGTTGGCATATTTCCGAACCCTGGTATAGTAATAGTACTTTCCTTTTGCTCTGAATTGTTTATAGTATTGCCAGAACTATTCATATATTTATTACTACACAAAATTCCATTCTCATCTTTGATTAAATTACTACACATATTTTTATTCTTCTGATTTTGGTCTGAATCATATTGATGTGTAATAAAATCATTTTCCTTTTTTGTTTTCTTTAAATCTGACTGATCAGAAGACTTTTCTAAAGTTTTTAATTTTTCTGTGAGGTATTTTATCTGTTTATGAAGGAATTGAATTTCTGTTGATGAATTTTTCAATTTTGGATCAATTTCCAGCTTATGCTGTTTTTCTACCCAAGCAAAAGCCTTGATTTCTTCAAAAGAAAGTTCTTCATTAGAATTATATATTTTATCTCTGTCATATATAGGACGCTTCATAGGATTAGGAGGAGATATCAAAGCAACTAAAGGTTTTTTATCATGGTATCGTGGTAAGTCATTAGATGTTTTCTTTAGTTCAGCAGAGGAAACTTTGTCTTTAGTTGTATTTACAGTATCAACTTCATCAAAATGAATATTTCTTTTAGCTGAGCATAATTCTGAAGAATAGGGTTTCAGGCCTTTAGTTTCTTGGTGAGAACTGAGCTTGTGTTTTTCTAGCCAAGCTGCAGCTCTGAGCTCTTCAAAAGAAAATTCTTCAGCGCCACCATAAACTTTATTTTTATCATACATGGGACATTTCATAGGATCAGGAGGCTCAAATAATGCCATTCTTGGACTATTACTATACTGCCTTACTCTTAACACATCAGAAACTTTTGGTACAGATCTTGGTGTAGAAATTGGTTGCGGAGCTTCATCACAGTGAAAATTGAAACCAATATCAGCATTAGAAACAGATCTAGTATGTGAAGGCATTTGTTTCACCTTCACTTTATTCCATTTACTAGGCTTCAACTCATTTTCTTTCGACTGATCAGAATGGACTACAAATGGCAAATTATCTGCAGGCTGCAAAGGTAATGCAGGTCCATTAACATTTGCTTTATATATAGGAAAAGATACCTTTGTAGAAGGTTTATTCGATTTTGGTGCAGGTTGTTGCCTATTTATTACCATTGCAGCTCTGTTTGGTTCTATTACAGATTCACCTACTCTCATAACGGGTGCAGATTTCTTGTGAGGCTTTAACATCGCGAATGCAGAACGTTGGACCTCGAGATCAGAATTTTGTTCATTTTCCATGATCTTTCTCGTAACTCTCATTTCAAATTCTGAAAAAGCAGATTTTATTTTGTCTACTGGATCAGCATTTCTGTTAATACCTTCTTGCAATACTTGATTAGCTTTTTTAATATTATTCTGCTGTTCTAATTCCCAAGACCAAGCAATGAAAAAATTTGCTGAATGGCACCCTATATTTTTGCTATACATATAATTATAAACTTCAACTGGTTTCACAGAAGCATTAGCAAACTTCAACCATAAGGCAATAAAGCGTTTATCATCATAATATTTGGTTTCATCTTTTAAAATGGACAAGCATTTTTTTATAAGTTCTCCTATGTGACCATCTTTTCCACCTTTTAAGAAGTTTTGCTCTACCCAGTTTATATATTTACACCAAACTGAAAGAGGATCTTGGCCAGAATATGTACGCAATTCATTCTCAAAAGCTTGCCGCTGCAATTGAATGGGATCTTCAGGGTGTTCTCGTAATGCTTGCTTCAGAACTTCAGGTTTTCTTCCTTGTTGCAAAGGTTGTATATTTTCTTTTGAAAGCTCCCATTCATCTTCTGAACTTGCTTTAGAGCTGTTGAGCAGGAAAAGTAATTAGAAATAAAATTAAAATCAATTTGTTAAAAATTATTAAACTAGAATAAGCTTGTTTATTTTACGAATATTTTATTTTTTAGAAAATTAGAGTATTTCAATTTGAAGCACTGGTTTTTAAGTACTTTATTTCTGTTTAATCCATACATATATATTAAAATTTTAGTTTTTAAATAGTAGAAAGTAAAGACTTTAGTAATTTTTAAGTTAAAAGAATTTTGTCATCAAATTTCACATTCATCAAATTTCACAAAGATGTTGATTCTATTATACACGAAATACAGCTGCCAAATCACAAATTTACTTCACTACAATGGATTCCTGCTTACAATTTTTTTATCTACACTGAATCATTTGCAATTCTGACTGTTCATTTGCTCTAAATTTCAAGAAGTGTACTTATTTTACACTATATAGACTGTACTTAAAAATATTATCAATTTTTTTTTTGTTTATGTTATAGTGTTTTTAAGGGTTACAGAATAGCATATTTAAACAAACCTTTTTTACTTTATCTGAATGTAACATGAAACTAATCGCAAAAATATTATGTTGTTAATTTTTAAATTTTAGTTTGATAATCAGGATTAATCCAACATATATTACTATCCAATGCTAAAAAGTACAAAGATTTAAAAATTATAAATAAAAATTTAACAGAGAAGAATATTCCCTCTTTATTACAGCTCTTGTTGTAGTATTGTTATTTAGAATTTGTTTGATACTATTGATCTAGGTAATTTGTTTTTATTTTAATAACCAATGTTATAGTGGCTACTAATAAATATTTGTATTGGTAATCAAACATTGGAAGTAGAAAAGTGAGAGTAATCTCTATCAAGGGGAATAAAAAAAATTAGGTTTTATCCCTCCCTTTACTTACACAATATAGGAAAAAAATTGGATCTAAACAATCAAACTTAATTCGAAATTCAAATAGAAAACTGTTAAATCATAAATCACAATGAAGACTAGTCAATTGCCAGCTTGACTAACACTCAAAAAGGGAGAGACCTTTAAACAACTACAATTTTCCTCAAATAAAAATGAATAAAATTTGGGAATTTCAGATTTTAAATTTATGAAATTGAAATAAATTTGATAAAGTGTAGGATTCTCCATGAAGAAAATTATTTGCCTGGCGGGGTGTCTACATACACCTTTCTAAAGTATGCTTCTTTGCAATGTGCTGCTTTCAGTAAAGCTAGACTCATGCTTTGGAATGCAATAGAATGTCCTTATATAGCTATTTCAAAGAAAAAGCTATTTGGCGAAGGAAATATTTCTTAGGATGGCGGAAGATATTACTTGTTCTATTGCAGTTATTATTTGTGTTTCTTTTTGAGTAGTTATACACATCTAATAATAAAGTCATGAAAACAGAAGACCTTATTACAATACTTTAACCCTTTGACGTATAATAACAAGTCAGACTCGCCATTAATTTTACAGGCTGCTGAAAATTTTCATGAATACCACTCGTCACTATATGTCAAGAGATGAAATTCATATATCTCTGATTAATAAAAACCTAAACTTTTAAATAAAATATAATCTTTCTCGTTTTCCACTTTCTCAGTCAAATGAGAGAAATCATAATTTATTGTTTAATGTATGAATTTGAGATTGATTAAACTGTCAAAATTAGAAAGAAATATCTGATTAGAGCCTTAATTTAGGCTGCTTGTAACACTGCACTGTAGATACAAGAGAGTAGGATGACTAACAAAATATCACTTTATGCACTCGTCTATGTTGGTCCAATGTAACTTGTTGGTAATCTACAGTAAATTTATACAGCACACTCTACAAGAAACTACGACAAAAAGTGTGGCGAAGACTAATGTCACATTGATGCAAGAAGAGGCATTAAGTTTTGTGCAATTACATAACAAAGAGATCACTAATGGAAACTATGCATCATATGATAATACTAAGGCCAGGAAAAATTTTCATAATGATAAATAATCATTAACAAGGAGTATTTAGTTAAATTTTTAAAGCCTATACTAGTAATAGTGGAAAATGAAGTGAATAGTTATAAAACTGAAGAGAAATTTAAAAACATGCATCACTTTAGCTAAGATTAGAAACTGAATAGAAGATAGTTTAGAATATGAAGATAAAACTAATAATTGGTCAGAGAGAGAAAATAAGTTTTTAGAAGGCCAAATTTCTACAAACATTTCTATTGATTCTAATTGTTTTTCAACATTAAGTGCAATAACAGAATGCAAAATGGTTCTTCACAATATATGAAGCTGCCTATAATATATATTTTGTGAAATATTATGAAAACCCCTATGAATAGTAAATATTTTTCAATACCTTTAATACATTAATCACTGAAAAACTCAAACCTGCCAAAAATCCATAAATTTAACTACCTATTAAATTTACAAGGAGGTAATGCATTATAATAGAAGGGGTTTTTTTTAATTACCAGAAAATACAATGAAGTAAATTTATTAAAAGAAAAATTTACTAATCAATACATATGCAATAATTATTCAACTTATATGTTGTTAGAAACTCAAATGATATTATATCTTTAACAAAATTATTTGACACCTGCAATATACAAATAAGATCAGCTTAAGCTATTATAATATCATAAAATAATATATAATATAACAAAAATTAATAAGTTATAAAGAACAATACAACCTATCAAAATTTATTATTTAAGAGTTCACATGTAATACAATCTTATTACTTTTGTTAAAATATTATATTTGCATTTTCATTTCTATTTGTACTTTGGCAATGAAATTACAAACAGAAATGAGAAAGGTTAAAAGAAATGTTTGAAGGCATAGTTTGTAACGATGAAAATATTAAGAATGTTAAAATTAAACGCATTCGAATATTTTTTTTTTTTTTTTTTATGCTATCTTAAATCACTATGATAGTTAATCTTATTTGCTAAATGAATGAAATATTTTAAATAAACCTAAAAAGTTGTACTAAAATAATTATATAATCTGTATTAGTAATATTTTGTTTCAATATAATGTAATTCTATTCTATTCTGTTTATAATAACATATATAAATAAATTTATCTCTTTTATTACAAATAAAATACCAATATATTTGGTAATAGTTTGCAGCTTGTCTCTCTTCATGATCTCTGAAGTATACAAATCTTAGTTTGGTTTGTTTGCCACTGAATCCTAATTTTTTGCACACATGGGAAATTTTAAACTCAAGACTTACAGTTTAAAATTCCAAACAATTAGAAGCATCCATACCCAAGGTTGGATTTGAACCAACAAACTGTTGAATCGAAGGCCAGAACATTAGTCTAATAGTTCAGTTATCTACATGAGGGTTAAATTGATAGAAACTTTTAGATTAAAAGTTGGCTAAACTGAGTATTACGGTCACACCTCGTAAATCTCAGAAGGTCGCCACGGTCTGAGCGAAAAGTCGCCAAATCGGTAAAATTTGGCGATTATTTTTCATCGCCAAGTTTTTTAGCCATAAAATCACCAAAAGCGATTAGTCGCCAAATGTGTCACTATGCATATCGTCCGAATACCCCGGAAACGATAGCCATTTTTATTTTGGATTTTTTTATCGGCTGTAAAGAGCGGTAATTTAAATCTTGTTTTTTCATATTTATATTTTATTTCACTTCGGATGTAGCGTGTAATATAGATATTATCTTTTATATACACATTTTTTTATTTCGGTCGGATATAGTGCCGGAATTTCAATCCTATCTATTTGTTTTATTTTGCTGTGTGGATATTGTGCCGAAATTACAATAATGTCTTTTATATTCCTTTTGTATTTCGCTGAGAATATAGCGAAGGAATTTCTATCCTGTCTTTTATATTCGTTTTGTTTTTTGATGTGGATATAGCGCCGGATTTTCAATCCCGTATTTTATATTCAATTTTGATTTTGCTGTGCGTGTAGAGAGCCTGGTGAAAAATGTAGGTAAGAATTTTATTTTATTTTCTGCAGGCATGCTGAATTCCTAGAAGTGTATGTATTTAAATTTCCAATAATAAATGAAACTATAAAATCTATGCTCTAAAATTATTCTAGATTCGTTTACTTTTATGTAGTAATGATTTGTAACATTCTGTGTTTAATAGCTGAAATTCTGTTTTTTAATTTGTTTTTAACTAAATATTATTAAATGTAATTTTTACTACTCTATTTACTTAATTTTAATCCTGAAATATTTTTAAATAGAATTTTTATAATCAATTCTTATTACAATCACTGTTTTCTTACATGCGGTTAGGCTTAGCGATTCGAAATATGGGGAGAAAACCGGCATTTAGTTTTAGGGGAGGGAAGGGGGAATTTCTAGTAGGGTGAAACTCCCGCCGTTTTCCTGCGCCAATTACAGGTCGCTTGGCACTCTTTTTGGGTTGCCAATCAATTTCCAAAACACCCGTCTCAAGCCCTTGGCGAAAAATAATTTTTCGCCAAGGTGTGACCGTAATACTCAGTTTTACCTAAAAGTTAATGTTAAATGATTAAATTTAAACATTCTTTAATTTGTAACAAATTTAAAGTATTTACTAATTGCAAACATATCAGCCTATGAAAAAAAATTGACAACCGGATCAATAAATATTAATAATTTTTTCTTAAAATACTTAATATTTATTTTTTTAAGAAGATTTATTATTTCTGTTTTTTTACAGTTTTAAGTGGATTCCAAACTACTACAAATATTTAAGTCTCATTTAAGATTTGAACCCATGAATTGTAGAAAGAAATAAAGAGCAGTTAAGCTGAGATTTATATGTAAATTAAAAGAATTAACACTTATAAAAATTCACACCCTTTGAAAAATCAATAACAAGAATATTAACATTAAAATATTCAATTTAATATTTAATGAAACTCTGGTGCATATAGGTTAATTTCACTGACTTAGGGATTAAGATGACAGCTACATCACAGCAAATTTTCAGGCTCAAATTGGGAAACAAGTTTGCATTGGGAAAAATAAAAAGGTACTTATTAATTGGAAGGAACTTGGGTAAAAAAATAATCTACAATAATTTTATTCCTTTTAACTATTTTAAGACATAAATTTAGTGATAAAAAAAGCACTTTATGTAAAAAATTAAATTTGGAGTTCAAGGGACAATTACAATAATGGGCTGCATAAGAAAATCTCAAAAAGGAATAATAGCACTTTGGCATATTTTACTTAATTTTACATTTTTCATTTGAAAGTTTCCCGTCACTTTAATTTCACTACTTATTATTCTAAGACAATTATCTTAATATATATTCAGTTAAGATTGACACCTCAACACAAAAACTATCACTAAATTTGTATATTCATATAATGTTAGTCGCCTCTATATTTAACATAATTGAATAAGCCATCAAAAAGCTCATTTTTCGTATAAAACTTTCAACTTGAATTTCTAAAGATATAACTAGACGAAAACAAATTACACTTAAATGCTCTTTAAGTTTTTTAATACTTATTTCACAAGTTGCACTTTTAGTATTTACAACTCATTTATTTTTTTCTGAAAAAACTAAGTCGCATCTACCTCACACCATGATAAATTAAAAATTGTTGCATTTTTTTAACATTTAAATTGGAAAAACATTACATATTAATGTAATGTGCCCCATTAGGCATCTGCAAATCAAAACAGCAAATATTCACAATTGATTATTTTCAATTTTTTTCAAACACGATTAAGCAGTTTATATCAGGAGGAAGAAGATCAAATAATCTGATATTTAACCAGATATACAGAAAAAAAAAACTTTGAAACAACTGTAAAATAATAATTTTAAACTATAAGCAAATATATAGAAACTATTACTCATGTGTGTGACTTATTTATATTGTAAACTTGCACAAATTGTTTTTAGACTGATATTTACAAGAAAGTTTTAACAATGGAACATTTCACTCAGAAGTTAAAGTCTTCTGTTGTTGTCGTGTGACAAGTGCAGTTTGTTTGTTTGTCGCTCAACAGTCATTTTTTGCACACGAGGGTTAATTAGACAGCAACCTACAGCTAAAAGTGGATTCCGAATCACTACAAACATCCATGCCCAAGGTGGGATTCAAACCCACGAACTGTGTGACAAGTGCAGAAAAAAGAAATAAAGGAAAAAAAAAAAAAAAAAGACAAGGGTTAATCTGTGGTTTGGGTGCTCCTTTCCCGCCAAATGGACGATAAATGACCAAAGCGTGGCAACCCTGACTACTTCATCCTAAATGCACTCCTTGTGGCAATCCTGTCTTTTTTGCTATACAATTATATGTGTATTTTTTGTTATACAATTCGTAAAAAGACCATTGTTTTTGTGCCATACTAATGATGAAATTCGTTAAAAACACGTATTTCGGTTCCGTGGCCATAGAAATGTCGTTTTTGCGTAGTATATCTCGGAGCATTCAACTATGCGAGACAACACGCAAAAACGCGCCAATTAGCGACTTTCTGAAAATGCGCCAAGCAGGGGATCCAAAGCACATTTTCAAGTCATATGGAACCAAAGGCATGGAGCACTGCCCTGGCCACATCTTTAGCTTTTTCGGGATAGAGGGTGTCATGGCAGCAGTTGGGGTCGAGGCAACAGATGCAATTGAATAGATAATCTCGGACAGAGATGCAAGTGAATAGGTGATCCTCGGATCTAGTGGAACTCCTGATTTGAAGTCTTCTTAAAATATTTATTAATAATACATTGATGTCTAAATGGAATATGTAATGATCATATATAGGTTCAAAGAAAGGAAGTATATGTACATAATTGTGATAACACGATGATTGTTTTTGACGAAAATGCGTAAGAGAAAAAATTAAGCATGCAAAAATCTTAGCAAACTGAAATGAGTGAGCGACAGAATACGCGAGAAAACCAGTAATACTTAATTTTAGATTTACTTACATAATTAAATTTGATAGATACAATTAAAACATACAAGTACTCTTAACATTCAAGAAAAGATTTAATTAAGAAGACAAAATTTAGAAATGTAAACCACCTCCCTTAACGGATTACAAACAAAGAATAAATTATAACGGATTTAATACTAAAATAACAATTTTAAAGCAAACATACCTCATTGCGTTAAGCTTTCACTGTTATATCATATAAATTTCTTTTTACGCGGGTAAATTTGCAAAATAATTTTACACATATATGCTCTGTACGTACATATATTTGAAAATGTATTTGACGTTTAAATCAAATAATTCCGGGAAAGTTTCGATTACGATTACAAAAAAGCTACCATTTTTTTCACATTTCTAATAAAACTCTAAATATATGAAAAGCAAACAATTGAAATATAAAATTATGTTTTATTATTTCTAAAACTGTTTATATTTTTTATTCGAAAACATTTGTAAAATAATAAATTCGAAAGTTTCTGATATTTGAATGAAAGAACTGGTTACTAGTGTATTTATAAGTACCAGTTACATAATATTGATTACAGATATTTTTAATCGCCTGTAATGTAAACAAACACTTGAAATTCACTGATTTGCTCGAGCTGTATACTGCACATTTTAAAGCTAATAATTTATTGTGTTTAATTACTGTTATAATGGCTAATGGTTCACCTGTATTCTTGCGACTGATGTCAGCATCAGTTTCTGTTGCTAACTGTGCTGGTAAAATTATCAGAGAAATATTGAAAAAAGGTAATTTAGGAATCGTAGACAAGGTAAGTTATTGATTATACAAAATACGTTTGAAATTTACTCTCTTTAACATTTGCTTGAAAATCAGGTTTAAGTACCAGTTACCATTTGAATTGTGAACTTTTATTATTACTTTTTTATTTAAGGTATTTTTACATTTTAAAATGAATCATTGTTACGGATGGAAGATTATCTAGGTTATCACTTAGTCAAGAAAAAATCTCTTTACGAATGTCATAATTTTTTAGTTTTTTATGAATTTATTGCTAAGATATGAATACTAATTAATATAAGTTAAGATATGAATATAACTGTTGAAAAGAAATTAAAATAAGTGTGGCCATTTCAAATTCGGTGTATGTTTTTATCTGATAAGTGCTTTCATTTACTTGCTTTCTGCTTTAGTTATTTAATTTCACTTGTGTTGAATGAAATGATTTTTGGCTGCTTAATGAAGTTTACTTAAAATAGTTGCAGTGAAGTAAAAAAAAAAAAATGTTACTTGAACTGGAATAATTGTGTTTACCCAATTTTAATGAATATTGGTTTTGCTTCCAGACCAGTGCTGGAGTAACTGCTGCTATTACTTGGAATGCAAATGTTGTATATGTGTGTTTTTGAGGTTTTGATGATAGATAAATGTTGCCAAGATGAGGAAGTAAATTTTTTCTTGTAAAAAGCTTATGCATTCAAATAATAAATTTATAGCAGTTTAATAATAGAAAGCATAAATGTAAATACAAATTCTAAAAAAATATAGGAAAATTAGTTTTACAAAATTAAACAGAAATAAAATGCTATATAAATTATCTAATATTTTTGAAAAGAAGAATTTACTCTCATATATAAAGTCATTACAGTCAATTTTGTTGCAGTTGCAATTTTGCAGGCAAAAACACATCCATCTGAGAATATTTTTCTAATCCAAAAATCTAGTTTGACTTTACCATTTTAAACACACCAACTTAGTCTTATGTAAGCCATTTACACTAAAGCTCTAAAAGAGCTGTTTTTTCCTAACATAATAAAAAAAATAGTTGCTTCTCCACCTTTACCTAAAATTTTTGTATCAACAGAGAAATTAAACATCAAACCAGAACTCAGAATTCCTTGCTATTTCAAAACAATACTTTGAACAATAGCTATGATTTATCTTTAAAATATGGAAAAATGCTGAAAAAGTTAATACAGAATGAAAAAGAATTATTTAAGGTAATTGAAAAACAAATTGTTGGAATTTAAGAATCCGTAAAATTAAAAAACTACAGAACACTTCAAAAAATTAAATCAAATTATCATCACTAAGATACTTACTAAAATCTGAAAATGAAACAAAATGATCTTAAGTTCCTCATAACTACTAGAGTTGCCGAAACATAATTTTCTACATTATTCTTAATATTCATAATAGAAAAAAAAACAAGATATCAGACAAATTAAGAAATCCACCAAAAAATTCAGAAATTTGCTCAAAGGATCATACGGCAGCTATGCCTTGCTATTCCAATTTATTAACTTAACCAGGGTTATTGCTTTCAAACCAAATTTGCCTACAATAATGTTATTATTTGATTTTGTCTCTTTTCTGAATCCTATTTATTATCATGATTAAACATGGGGATATGTTTCTATTAAAAGTATATTACTTGTCATGTTTCTTATTTGGCTTATTTCATCAACACCAAGCTTTAAAATTTTATTTCGTATTTGTAAATGTCATTTGCACTTATCTAAACATAATTTTATTATTTTAAAAGTTTTTTTTTCTGCTAGATGTTTTAAAGTTTGGGATTTATCAAAACATGAGGGAGATCAGATTTCATTTATGAAAAAAAAAAAAGTCATCAGAAATAAATGTGTTTAAATAGTCATATTTTTCAGTTAAAATTGCTTTGTTATCACCCTTTGGTCAAAAATATACGTCATGGGCTATTGGCCCCATGGGAGCTATTGTGTCACCAAGTGTTAAAATCAAATTATTTGTATTACACTTTTATATTAATAATTATGGTACATTAATTTCTGTAAAAAGTAAAGATGTTTGCTAATGCATGCAAATATAAAGAAAACATTCCAGTTTCAATTGTAGATAAAAATAATATTTGTTAACCACATTGTGTACAGGTACAGATTTTTGTATCAATAATACATACAGATTTTTAGCATTAGTAATATAATTAGATACATAATATACTTAGTTCAAAGTGAAATTTTGAATATCATATATACTTTAATTAAAATGAAAAATTATATATAATACTTATATTTTATCTTATGCATGAAAAGTATTTTTTATTTCACTGCTACGATGAATTGTTTTTTTAAATTAATGACAAAAGAAAGAAACCTAAAATATTTGTCTAAAAAAGTTTGAGCTAGTTAAAATATAAATTTAATTAACTTTTTTTTTTTTACTTTATTTTTTAGAAGTTTATTTAGACGAATATATGTATTTGAATTTTTTCAAAATTCTGTCTAAAGTTGTTCTGAAAATGGGATATATCTGTATCAGTATTGCTTAATATTGAATTAATCTTATTTGTAACACTCTCTCAAGTTTCATTTTATTATGCCGTATTTAATATTCTCTTGTCAATAGGGCATCAATGATATACAAACAGAGGCAGATCGATCTGCTCAAAGATGCATTGTAAACTCACTTTCAAGGCAATTTCCTAAAGTCACCATTATTGGAGAAGAAGTAAGAATTTGACATTTTCTTTTTCTTTGTTAAAACAGAAAGTATATTTTTAGTAAAAATTAATAGTTAAATTATCTAAAAGTAAATTTTTGAAAACATTATCTACAGTCCTATTAATAATTAATCAATATCCATTCTGTCACTCTTCCTTGAAATTCCATTATGATATTCTGCTATTTTATAAATAATTGTATCTTTAAAATTGTATTTGGTTTATTTTTTTTATTTATTTATTTATTTTTTTGTAGTATTTTAATTCATATATATTTGAAGTGGAATATATTTTATTTCCACTTCATTTAAATCTTATTTAAATATTTTTTTATCAAACATACTTTTTTAATTTTACATAAAATATTCTTTTTTTCTGATGAAATTCCTTTTTTCTTATGCTTTTTATATTAGAATATAGCTTATATCTATAAATTATAATTAAATTTATAATAATTCTTTCCATTAACATATCACCATAAACACCAACTTTGATTTATGAAATTATATTATTTTTTAAATTTATTTGCAAGAAAATAAATAATGATTATACTTTAATAAATTAGCATGATTTAACCATAAATGTTAATACTTCCGATGAAATTAGATTTTTCTTCCAAATTCAGTTCCAAGTTGTTACAGTGTATGATTGCATTTGTATAAAAATGTAATTTATTTTATTTTTAAAAAGTTATTGACTCTTAACTTATTAATTGAAAATCACATTTATTTTTAATTGCAGTATTTATGCTCAGTTATAAACTTTTTTATTTAAAATTTGCCTTTTTTTTATCCATTTTAATTTTCTGCCTATAATATATATATATATATATATATATATATATATATATATATATATATATATATATATAACATAGTATAGACGGTTTAAAATTTTAATTTGTATAAATGATTTAAATTTTTTATTTTCTGTAGAATATGACAGTTAAAAAACTCTAATTATGTATCTAGATGTATTTTTATTTTCATGTAAAAATGTAAGAAAATATTTAAATAATAATTTATATATTTTTATTTTTACCTTTGAATATTTATAAATTTTACTGTGAAAAAATACTCAAAATAAAGAATGTAGTTTTTTGTAAATTATTCTGGAAAACTGTTAAAATGAACTATTTAAACAAAATAAATGTTTTTTGAAATTCTACCAAATATCTGATTACAAAATTGGAAATTAGGCAAAGTTTTAACTTATTTAAAATAATGCAACCCTTTTTTCTCCTAAATAATTTAAAAAGAATTTTTCATTGTAATTATTTATTTATTTCATTATAATTATTTTATAACATTTTGCTTATTTATAAAAAATGGTAAAGTTCTTATGAAAATGTATGATATAATTTGCTCAAAATAAAAAAAAAAAATGAATAAAGTAAAACTTCAAGTGAAATTGTCTGTGCTAGATTTGTTTGTTGAATTATAAATATCTGGAAGTAAAAGAGATTGAAGAGTCTTTTTACATTGCTAATATTAATCCATTACAAATAAATATACTTATAATTGGGCTGTTTAACCTATTCATTACAAATTATCAAAATTTTTCTTCGTTTTAAAAATTTCAAGTAAAATTATGTTAATTTCAAATGATGAAGAAATTTTTATTAAATAAAAATATAGAGCTTGTTATTTATGTAAGATAGAAAATAAGTTAACCATACAAAATAAGTGTTTTTATTTATACAATTTTCTTTTTCCAATCTTGGCCACTTTTATAAACGAGTCCTATAACCTAAATTTGGGATATCTTATCATATAATCACTATATTTAAAAATATTATCAAATTTCTTTATCCACACTATAAAATCTGCTATTAATGCATGTAAAAATTCTTTTTCTTTCATATTAGGAAAGTCAATATACTTTATTCCCTTATTAATTCAGTGATCCATCATGACTTTGACCTTACATAGTGGATAAGCTAAAAGCTGAAAGTTTTTGTAAGAATTTTTGCTGTGGATGTACTTGAATTGTTCATGTTACATTGTTGTCCTTTACAAACAATCTCATTTCATATCTCATGCTTCATAACATTACTGTATAATCCATTCAGGCCATTAGAGTAATGACTTGAATGTTAATGATAGTAATGATGTTCTGTATGAGCATCCTAAAACCATTATTTTTATATTCAGTAAATAATTATAGATCTTGATTATTGCAAGTAGCTATACTGCTACACAATTACTATAAACTGCAGATTTACCTCTGTCAAGGTCAAAAATGTTCTAGTAAACATTTTTCCTTCTTGTGCAAGATATCAAAATTAATTTTTTGTAACAAGGTTAAGATGAAATTTGTATTTGGGTAACTTACTATAAAAATTCTTCATTTAAACATATTGGAGTATCTCTACTCTCACATATTTTACACTGTGAAACTAATTATTTGTATATCACTGCCTCTCCTATCTTGTAAATTTCATCCCTGAAATGTCATTCTTGGTATAATAATTTTAAAGCCCATTAAAGTATATTAATCAATCAAAATTTATCTTTAAAAAATGGATCTAAGTCAGGGCTAAGGAAAGAGAAGGGTTGGCTCAAATTCTCTCCAAAACTGACACAGGTAATAGCCATTGATGACGTAGTCAAACATCGAAGAAGAAAAAGTTGCCTAGATTTTCTAAGGAAAATATTTGTTTTACTTTTAAGTCTAATTCTTTTTTTAATCAGAGTAAAAAAATACAAATGCCTCTCAAATATTAAGTAAATTTGCAATTATTTAATAAACTTTCAAAAATTATTATTAATTTTCAAATTAGAATTAAGTAACCAATATAAAAATATATTTACCTATTAGCTTCAATTTGTCTTGATTTTTTTTTTTTTTACTATTGATCCATTTCTTGCTTTTTTATTTTTATTTATTTATTTATTTTTGAGCTTTATAATAAGATATTATAGCTGCATTTCTATTCAAATCCGAATTTGTATAAATGTTCTCAAGCACCAAAAATGTTTAATTTTCTTTCAATGTACAGAAAGAAAGGAAATTTTTATTTCATTTATTAATGTTGCAATGACATTTTCTCTTTAAAAAATATGTTACCATGAAATTTGCTTAAAATTATGTCCATTGTTTTCAATTTTTTCATCCATGTTTTTTTTTTTTTTTTTTTTTTTTTTTTTAATAGTTACACTTTCAGTAGAAACAAAAATAATAATCTTGGAATGCTTAAGCATCTCGACTCCATTTTTTAATACATTTCCAAGTAAATTATCTTCAATTTTATGAGCAGTATAACCTGCCTTAGAAACCATAGCTTCTTCTTCAAATGGAGATATATCACAATTTGGATTAGAAGAGGCAAGTTCATTTTCCCAAGCTAATGGTAAAGGATTAATTGAGGGTTTAAGATTTAATTCATCATCTTGAGAATAAAAGAAATTTATAATTTCTTGATGTTCTTTTATATTAAATGCAGAATCTAACATTTCACTGGTTAAATAAATGTATCCATTTTGAAAAAGTTTACTTTCATTGACAAATTAGGTCCATTTTTTTAGCTATGTGTTTTTTAAACAAAAAAACTACTTTACAAGAAGGGAAAAGATGCATACCATATCTTGAGTTTAGTCTATTTTTAAAATATAAGTTGCATTTATAGAATTGAAGACTTTGTATAATCCATGGAGAGAATGAATTGGAACAACAATTACATTCTTAAAAGGTAAAACTTAATTTTTCCAAATACACGTAAATTGAAAACATCCTGCTTAATTGCATTTAAATTTTTTCTTATCAAAATATTTTTGCAATTTCAAAGCAGATTTTAAAAGCTTGTTACTAAGGAGCAGGTATTGGTATGGAACTGTTTATAATTATCAAAAATAAATTATTTATCAATGAAAAGAATGCGGCCACTTTAGTGTTTCCATAGAAATGTGTTATAGATTCAGCAGAGTAGTTTCTGAAAATAGAGTCTTTGCAGGTGCAACTTTTTGTCTTTTGTTTCTTTTAATAGTTAGAAGTTAGGTCTTCAAAGTGATGAGCCAGCTCTTCTCTTTTCCCTAGCTCTTGATCTAAATATTTTTTTTAATTAATATACATAGAAACTTTTTCTCTTACAAATACTGAAAGGATTTTTTAAATTAATTTTAGTTTACTTGTAAGCTTGATAAAAGTAAAGTTATTATTAAATGCATTTTAAATCATAAAAATAGAACTATCTGTGCTTTCAAGAAAGTATTTTAAATTCATTCATTGATTTAAAAATTGTTTTCTGAAAGTAATTTAGATTGTTTTCTCTAAAATGAGTTTTTTTTTTTTTTTTTGTGTGTGTGTGCGTGCAAGGAATAAACATGATGAAAGTAAGAAAGTGGAGCTACTGCATTGTATATATAAATGATTCAAATTTCATATCGAACTTTGCGTGCTCATTTTATTTCAAAATATTATATAAAAAAGTCATAAAAAATAAGAAATTTATAAGAAAGTGTAACTAAATTAAAGCAAAACAACTTCAATCAAAGCTTTAAAAAATGTTTTGCTGTATACCTTAATTTAAGGAAAACTGGTATTAATTTGGAATAGTGTTTTTTACGTTTCACACCTTTTAATATTTAAAATATGTTTATTACTTACTTTCAAGCTTACTTACTGAACAATCTTTAATTTTTTTCCATTAGAACTGCATCTAAATTTAGTGTTAGTAATTCAAATTTAAACAGATGAAATTATTATTTGGTAATATGTTTAACTGGGAAAAACACATTAGAGTGCTTATGTTTATAGTGTTGCAGGTGAACCCCAGACTATACCATAGGATTAACAAATTTGAATACTCTCCCATCAAGCACCTTGTAATTTTGCACCATGTTTAGGTGATGAAGTCACATCTAAACTAGCACCTTCTTTTCCCACCACATCTGCAAAAAGACTGGACATCACATATTAATATAGACACATCCCCAACTCAGAGCAACTCACTGAGAGAGAATATTGTCACCCTTTCAATAACTGCCAGTAAAGGATACTTCACTTTGCTGATCTTAAAGGGAAATGGCATCAATCTACTGAGCCACTGTGGTTCAAGGGATCATACAGATGAGTGCGGGAAAACATTAAAATGGATAAATCAAATCTTGTCAATCATGGTCACACAATATATTTTTAAATTTTTTTTAACTTATAGCTCTTGATATTTTTCACATTCCTAGCATCATGAGATTTTTCAAAGGAATTATGCAAAGATATATGCTAATTTATCTTTATGTGATAAAATAATTATTCGGTTCTTAGGGAACGCCATGATTTATACGAATTGCTATAATGATGCAAAACATGTATGTACTTAACTTATTATTCATTTTTTTCAGCTCATTTCTTCTTCTTCTTTTTTTTCCCCTAAGTAAAACTATTTATCAGATAATTTTTTATATAAATTTGCTTTGATATTTTTTATAATTTTAGGCACTTGAAAAGGTAGAGAATGAAGATAAATTGCTTGTGAATCTTAGCAGTTGTGACTTGATTGAAACTCAGTGTTCAGAAGAGTTAGCTTCTGTGAAAGAAGAAGATGTAAGGGATTTTGTAACTGTTTTATTGCAGAAATCAATTTACTTTCAGATCATAGAAATAGTACTTTCAATACTGTTTGAAATTTCTTTCAAATACTGTATTGTGTGTGCTCCACATACGGAGTAAAAAATAAAATTTGTAATATAATTTAATAATCAAACATTTTTCTTCTGTGTTCACCATTACTTAATTAATATTCTTCAGAATGGAATAATGCATACTTTTTGGAATGCATTGAGCATAAATTGAGTTCATCTTTATTTAATCAGAGAACTAATTACTCTATAATATACCACATCACGCAATTACACAAGTTGTTAATCAATTTGAAAAATTGATAATTAATTACAGTTTTTATAACTATTTAGTATGTTTTTCTAGTTACCAAGAGTAAGAGAAATTACAAATAAATAAATGCACTATTAATTAGTTTAATATTTTTTAACATATCCTTTCCAACAAAAATTTCTGGATTAAAATTTTCTCTTTCATTTTTTTTTTAGAGATAATGAAAAATATTATGTTACAGTTAAAGTGTGTTGCATGAAATAATATTGCTTGAGAGTGTAATGATGCATGCTTAATTTTCAGAGTATAAGTTGATACAAAAATTATTCACAGTATTATACCAGGAATTTTATAATTTGTTTGAATGAAAAAATTTTGCTTATAAAAATGTATTCATTAGTAAGTTGCAATTTTTTCAGTTGGATAGCCAAAGAATCACTTTCTTTCTCATTTTTCTAGTATTTATGTGAAATATTATAAATATATGAAAAGTGTTTAATTTATTCATTGTATTTTATTTTTAATTTAAAAGAAATATAATTTTTTGCTGGTGAGTGTGTGTGTGTGTATATATAAATTGCATACATATTTATAAATATGATTGTAATGTTTAGAAAATTTATGATATGTTATTTCTGTTGTAGATTGTTATATGGGTGGATCCATTAGATGGAACTGCTGAATATACTCAAGGTAATGAGGTCTATAAATATAATATATTATATTTTATTCCTATATTATGAAAATTATAAAAGAAAATATTTTAATTATATAATATAAAGCAATCTTATAAAACTTTATTATATATAATAAAGTTTTATTAGATTGCATAGTCATTTTAAAGAAATGTTACTTAATGAAATAATATTTCTCAGACTGAAATATAAGCATTGTTAAATAGTTTGAATATTATGAATTTAAATTTTTGTAAAAATACTCCTTAACTGATAAACAGTTTTTGTGTGTTGCAATTTCTATAAAGTAATTATACAGTCTCAACATTAACAAAAATTCTATTTTGTAAAACATGCTAAATTTCAAATATTCAAATTTAATTACCATTATCTTTCTAAAATCAAACCAGCTAAATTCTATGAAAAATTATTTGAACTTAGCTGCGCTTTTAGTTTTTATGGCTCTAATTTTGCAGTTGATTGATCTCATTCTCATCATTCTGTTTCACTTTAACTATCTTTTACTTACCTCAAGTAAGTCAGTACTTTGTAAAGTTTATATTAATTTCAGTTTCTCTACAAGAGAGATATATGCATTTTGTAAGGTTATATTTGTTTCACTTCAATCTTTTTGCAGTAACTATTTCATACATCAGACTCTGAAATAAAAAATACTTTAATTGAAAAATAGTATCATTTTATTTTTCTATTATAAATCATTAAAGAAATATGAGTGAATTTTTCAACATTTATTACTTTAATAAAGTTATGTAAGGAAAAAATAATAAATTAATAGAAAAATAATAGATTAATTTTAAAATGTTTGTAGTTCAATTTTTATGAAATTTTTCGTGATTTAGAAACTTAGGTTCATTGATAAAAAAAATCTAGTGGCTTATCTTTTCTTGAAAATATGCCCTAAATTAGCATTTTATGATTTTTAGTGAATTTGATTTTCTTATTTGAATCTCCAATCACTAAGAATCGTTGTTAAAAATATTCAAATTGATGGTGAATTTAAAAAACTTGTTTTGATTTTGTAATTAATGTGTAATAGTACATAAAAATGATATTAAAAATAGTATTAATTTTATATTTCCATTTTTATATATCCCTATTATTTTGCTTATTTTGCCTTGAAAATAAACACAAAATGCCTTTATTGTATTAAAATTTTACTTTTACTAAATCAGGTATTTTTATTGTCTTGTAAAACTATTGTGTTAGTGATCAAAGATTTGAGATTTATAGTTTTCTGTTTTTGAAGAAATATTTTCTTATATCTATTAACTAAAAAAAGTCTGAAAAAAATCTAGCGCAAAATAGTTTTTAATTTTAATTTCTGAAAATTTTAACTATACATTAATCATTTATTTTTTATCTTGGGACCTATATAATATTTACAAAAATTTTGTGTGGCCTTATAATTATTGTGTAAATGACATATGAAGGAGCGAAATTGTCAATTTCTTCATTTGTATTTTGTTAATTTCTTCATCTATAATAAATTATTGCAGTTTTAGATCATTAATTCTAAATTTTAATATCTGAAACAATGTAAAAATTTAAGTAAGTGACAAAGATATAATAAAATGATAATAGTAAATTTAAGTTCTTGGATAAGTTCAAAGAATAATTATAAAGTCTAGACATTTTGAAACACATTTCTGAAAAAATTCATTTACTTGTAACTGCACGTACGCACAGATTAATTATCAGTGGAAGTGGTGTGTCTGCTTATTTAATTTATTAAATTTTGGAAAAAGTCAGCATCGTAGGACAAAGATTATTTTAATTAGATCTAAACTTTGAATATCTGTTAATTAAAAACGAAAATGTTGTATCAAATAAACATATCATAGTAAAAAGTAAAAAAGTTTGTCAGTTCCAGATATCATTCGAAAATATTTGCTTATTATAATGAAATTTTAACATTACTAAAATTTTTGATTGTCCCCTGCTACAGATACTGTGACTCCAGTTTTTAAAAAAAGCTGCATTAAATCATAAGATCATGTGGAAACTAAAATGTGCTTGTGAAATATTTAAAAGTATTGCACTTTCTAATGTGTCAAGCATGGAATATATATATATGTTGTGTTGTTGTTACTTATGACACTTGGACAAGCCAAGCTCGCTATGCCTTGTGCCTTGTCTATGTGAATTTAATGTTTTTATTTAATCAGAGAACCACGAAGGTTAAAAGTATGACTTTGCTCTTTAAATCTTCTGATGAATGTCACCACCAGAGGATCCATTCCCTAAATTTTGACATTAATCTGAAGTGAAAGGAGATTTTCCCCAGACCATTGCACCCGTGGTTACTGCTCAATTATATATATATATTTATAACACAATCATATGCCATAACAATTTTAAATTTTCTTTTCACTCTCTCTCTTTTTTTCCTCTTGTAATCATAAAAATTAACTTTTAAATAAAAAAAATTAAAACAGATAAGAAAAACAAAATTCACATATCAAAAGGGCTGGAATTGCATATTCCAAAATATGAAATCTAAAATCTAGAAATTTCCTACCACCAACTTTGATATATGTGAATTTAGAAGTGCAACACCATCTGTTATTTTTAAAAATGTGTGGGACCAAACTCATAATTCTCCATTCCAAAAAGTTGAATCTTATTACTAGGCTACAGTCATCTTAGTAACTTTTAATTTTAAGTCAACTGTCTACCCATTTGCATGTAATTTTGATATATTTTTAAAATATATTCAGCTTATTTAGCCAGGAATTTTGTTTTGGTAAATAAAATTAGAGCTTCTAAAAAGTAAGATTCATTTTTTTCCTTTTTTATCCATAGTAATAATTAAATGAATTATTTTATTTGTAGTAAATAAATGAAATTCAACTATTATCATACATTCATGATAATTATTTTACATTATATATTCTTTCTTTTATGTGTGACTAAATATTTGACCAATAGTTATATTAATATTATAAGTTGCTTTTTTCACTCTATATACTATATTTATAGATAGTATCCAAATTTCCTATTTATTTTGCATAATTTTTTAAATAGTTTGAGGGTATCAGCCAATTGTTCAAATGTAAGCACTCCGGCTTTTGGTTAAACAGTTTTTAAGTTTTGAATCTTACTTCAGGCTTGGATATTTGTAGTGGCTTAGAGCAACTGCTGATCTCAAATTAATTACCCTTTGTGTGCAAGAAATATTCATTGAACAATAAACAAACCATATTCTTTAAGTGAGAAACTATTATTTTAAGTTCTCAACCAGTATTTGACTGATTATTTTTCTGTAAAATCAATCTTACTTTCACTTTTACAATTTTACTCTTATGAAGAAGATAAAAAATGTTGAAAGAGATAATTCTTAAATTATTTTTTATGTTAATTCAGTAATAAGCATTTCTGAACAAATTATTTTTTAAATTTTTAGTTTTCAAATTTCCCCCTTTTGTTTCTTGTAAAAATTTTGTAATTTAAAAATTACTTTGATTCATTTCCTTTAAATATTTTGGCTAATTTTCATTTTATGCTATTTTAAGGCATGAAATATTTTTAATCTGGAAATCATGAGAAAATCATAACTGTTAATTTTAATAACATTTTGTTTAAAAGTATTAACTTTTTCAGTCTAACTACAATTAGTGACTTTCTATAACTTAGTAGAATTAGGATGTTTGTAATAGAAGATCTCTGGATTAATCCTTGCCATTGTTGGAGGTACATACATGCATATATTTATAACAATATAGGTAGCCCCTTGATAATAGGTTTGGAATACTCGCCTATCTCAAAGATTTTTGTAATATGAATCACAGTTAGCTGATGGATCTACTTCTGAGCTGACACTCTTTTCACATCCATAACACACCAGTAAAAAAAATTTGGATGTAACAAATTACATTGACATATCTTCGACCCAGTAGGACAAAATATGGTCGATTTTCCTGTCATTGCCTGCAGAAAGAGCTGCTACATTTCGCATATCTTTACAAGAAATAACATGAAGTTACTGAGATACAGGAGTTTTACCCTTGTTGCTCTGTACAGTTAGGTGTTATATTCGTTTTTCTGTATGTACTTGCATTTGAAGGTCCCCCCCCCTCTTGCAACATGGTAATTTAAACTACTATCTATGAAAAATTCTCTTTGAAAAATAATCAAATGCTTTACAACTATCTTAAGCTTTTAGGTTGACTACTAAATGACATCCTATTTAATCATCTCATCAGATAATTATTAAAATTGACTTCGTATTTAATTGTGTTTTTAAACTTCTTATGCTAAATGTTATTTATTTTTAGGTTTACTTGATCATGTTACTGTGTTAATTGGCTTGGCAGTGAATGGGAAAGCTGTGGGTGGTGTAATCCATCAACCTTATTACAATTATAAAGTATGCTCTTGATCTTGCTATTTTCAAACCAATCTGTTGAATTTAAAAATGTTAAGAATTTTGAATTTACAATTAACATTTATTTCAGAATGAAGAAGATTGGTCCAAATTGGGAAGAACTATGTGGGGAATTGTTGGCATCGGTGGTGGTGGTATAAAACACAGCAATCCACCTGAAGACAAACGAATTATCACCACAACTAGGTCTCATTCCAATCCAATTATAAATTCTACAATTGCTGCTTTGAAGCCAGATGAAGTGTTGAGAGTTGGAGGAGCAGGTCATAAAGTAAGTTATTTGTTCTGCTTACAAGGTTAATTAATTTTAGATGATTCTTGTATATCCCAACTATTAATGTTTTAATAAAAGAAAGAAACATTTTCTATGTGAATTCTATTTTAGATTTTAATGTTTCAGAATGTACTTATGTAGTTCTATACCTAGATATCTGAAATCACTGACAAATAAAAGTATAATCTTGATCACTATAATTCTATTTACCATTACAATTGATATAATCATTGTGTCTTGAAAAAGTGATCCAATTATTTAAAAATTTGAAGACAGTTTTTTGTGACAAATTGGTTGCTGTTTTATAGTTTCACACCCCTGGATTTCTGATTTGACAGTTTTAAAATATTAATGTTTATTAATTATTTATTAAAAATTAGAGAAATTTATCAGCTCAGTTGTAAGGGTAATTACCAATATAGTCTGAAACAATACACTCTTTTATGTTAATTACAGTGTTTAATTAAACTTTTTAATAAAATTTTATAATTATTTTAAGGAACTGTAAGGTTACGATTCCTTTCACCAAATTCAATCTTTAGCTACTTTTCAGTTTACCATTTTACCTGTAAGTCGATGAAATTGATCAATTTTATAAAATTTCTATAATTATTCTATTAGACTTATTGAATTTGTTAAAGGAATTATAGGGTTCTAGAAAATTTTTCATCTTTTTAAATGAAAATTCTTTAATAAAAATGTAATATGAAGAAATGTAATTCTAATTTAGTATGATTTTTTCTTTTTTTTAATGATTTTATTTTACAAGGTAAATGTATGAAATCAAATTATAGTTTGTATGAAATCAAAATATTGGAACTAATATATATTTTACATATTTTGGTATACCTAATAAATGATCATTTAAACAATAATTTTCATTGACATTGTTGTAAAATCATAGAAATAGTTATGAAATAATATACAGGGTATCCTTTGACTATGTTGATATCACCTTTCAGTACTTATCTGAAATTAAATATTGAATTCCAGAATGAATATTTAATTTTAGATAATTAAAAATCTACTAAATTGCAGTTGTATCATAGTCTTATTCTTTGATGGCAGGTGATAAGTTAAGCCTTTTTCCTTCTGTTCAACCAGTATGTGCATTTAATTCTCACTCCAAGCATACATATTGGTAGTGCCTCATAATAAACTTTAAACTGAAAGCCTCCATGAAAATATTGCTTGTGTGTAAAATTGACCATGGAATTACATATAAACCAAACTTTTCTTTAACTTATTGAAATGTTTACTTTTTTCATATTTTGAATTTTAATTTATAAAAACTTTAAAATAAAATATATATTCTTTTTACTGTTTAAGATTTTTAAATCATTATTTTTTTAATGTGTTGGATTAAGCAAAACACCATTCTCTTCACAATGTTATACCGGTACGTTGAACCTTTATGACATTCTTTAAAATTAATATATTAAATCACATTTAGTGTATGTGTTTAAATCATGTGTATGTATTTATTTTTAGGTCTTATTGTTAATTGAAGGAAAGGCTCATGCATATGTTTTTCCTAGCAAGGGATGTAAAAAGTGGGATACTTGTGCACCAGAAGCATTATTGCATGCTTTTGGTGGGAAATTAACTGATATTTCTGGGCAGCCTATCCAGTACCATGCAAAAGTCGAGCACATGAATTCAGGTGGTGTTTTAGCTACTTACAAAGAATCAGAACATGAGTGGTATATGACAAACATTCCTTTTGAAGTGAAGCAGTCATTCAAATCCAAAGTTTAATTGTATTTCGTATTTAAAGTTATCCTATTAAAATCTAAATATCACTGATATATGGTAACATATTTATACCAAAGTTAATGAAATTATGATTTGTGTTTTATATTGGGTTTTGAAAAGTAACTATACATTCTTCAGATAATTACACTTTATTGCATAAATTATATTATTAATGAAACATGTCTTAGTTGGACACATGTTTAAAACATTTCAGTGTACTTTCTTCCATATCTTGGTGCAGCACCTGAAATATATAGTTGCTCATAAATCACAGTATAGTATACCTAGTGTAATTTCTTTTAATTGTTTCAGTTATCCATTGTTTTGTTTAATCTGTTCAGTATAATATATGTATATACTTTGGATTTTAAAAATTTGTATGCTAAGAAATCTAAAGATTCTGATGAGTATGGAGCTCACATTCTTAGCTATATGACCAATGACTATTACCACTGCATAAAAATTGCTGCTGCATGTCATGTTCACATTACCTATATTACCTTTGACAGTAGTGAAGTCTTTGTAGACCTTGTGGATTCCATCCACACATTCACTTTAGACATGTCCCATTGTTACTTCTGCTGGGTATTAGGTTGCTCATTAGTCTGCGTCCTGCAGTTGTATCAGTTTACATAATCAAGTGTAGAGAATAGACCTTCATCACTAAAGAGGACATATCCTATCAAATTATCATCTTCAACAACCTCAGAGAGGTCATGATACTAACTGCAGTGTTTGTTATTTTGAGCTTATCCACAACCTGATTGCAAAAGGCAGTCAGGTTGTAGATAAGCTCAAATCTTTTTGTAATTTGTAACGTAGAAATTTTCACACAGTAATTTATAAAACACCTAGCTTCCGAGCAAATCTTCTGATAGATGCTGAGGAATTACATGTGATATTTACACTTTTGACAATAGCTGGTTTTTAAACTGAGCTCCCTTGTTTAAATTGGGCTTGTGATGTTAATTATCCTCAATGCTACTATTTTACTTACACTTGTTTACTGAAATTTTAAAGTTAATCTAGTGACAGTCAATTTTCAAAAACACCCATGATATCTATCTGCACCAGTCAATCCATATAAATGAGATTTCGCCAGAACTACACATTTTGTGGTTAGTGCTGATCACATAATCTGCAAAAAATTTCTTTTAATTGATAATTTCTGTAATTGTCACAAGAATGTATGGTTACCTTTTCATTATATATAATGCTCCAATAAAAATATTATTTAATAAATGCATATTTAGTTATTACAAACTTTATATTTATTTGTTATTATTTTTTATTTAAAATTGTTTTATATATCAGTGTTAAAATATGTTCTATTTAAAACTACAAATTTTATTCAATTTGATTGTGTATTCATAATTATATATTTATTTTGAAAGTGATCAAATTTATAGAACTGATATATTGGAAAAACTATCATAAAATATTTGACTAATTATATAATTATGTATGCTGAATATAATCAAATTCATTGTTTGCAGTTAATAACATATGTATTATTTGCGATTAACATTTGTATTATATTTAACTAAAAATAAAATTTTGGAGATATTTTATAGATATTGCTGTTCATATAATATGTGATTATATTAATTGTTATAAGAAATAAATATTTTTATAAATTTGGTATTTTTTTGACTCTTATTATTGTTATAATCATTTTGTATTTTTATATACACATCAATGCCAATTTATTCTTTCTGTGTGGATGAGCGAAAGAAAGAGAAATATTCATCTTTGATATTTACAGCGTATTTGATTTTTTGATACAGTTTCTATTAAAATTAGCTTTTTAAATTATTATGCATACATTTTCTAATTGAATTTCAATTTTCTATGAACACGTTACTAAAATTATGTCACATGGGGTCATGTTACAATTATATACGTTATAAAATTTTATGCCCAAAATAATTATACTTTGTGCTAAATTATAATAAAAAATTAGTATTCTTCAAAATCTTATTTTTATTTTTGACACACCAACACTGTTTATCTCAGCATTTAATATTACTTCACAGCTTCTTTTTATAACATTTTATTCTCATTCTCTTTTCTTGTGTTTTTTAGACTATTAAGAAACATTATATTTTAGATGAGGATATATTAATATTTTGTTGAAATATATGTTTTGTATTTTATGATGATTCTTCCATTAATACTACATGTTTATTCATATCACTTGCACAAATATCAGAAGATATTTAAATTTATTTGTATGCAACATTTTTTTCAATAAAAACCTCATACTGTGGCAAGCTTTCTGCCATCACTAATATCATCTGCACTTACAGTTTCTTTTGGCATGTTCATTTATTTTTGTCTGACGATTTTTGATTTTACAGAAGAAGATTTGCTTTCGAACCCTTGTGAGAAACTGTGTAAACATGTTACAAAGTGTCTGAAATAGAATCATCATGCTATCTGATTAGAATCATCATTTATTTCCAGTTCTGGTGCAAAAAGTCAGATATAGAATATTGCAAAATCATGTGTACAACTTAATGTACTACTGTTGCATCATATAACACTGGAGTTTTGGTTCTGAAAGTTCAAAAACAAGGATTATGGCATTTAAAAAGAGAATCGACCTACCAGTGATGTTGAGGCATGCCTGCGAAAACTTTTAGGAAAAATTCAATCAACTGCTGAAGAGCTAGCTAAGAAATTAGACATTAGTGCTATGTTCATTATTTACACTCTGTAATGCATAAACTTTGTGCACAAGCTCATTAGCAAGGTGCCACATGAACAGGCCTAAGCAGATACAGATAAGCGTGCTCAAGGCTGCACTGATCTGCTCGAGTATTATCGCTAAGACAAAATTCTGAACCAGATTGTCACTTGTGATGAAAAGTGTATTCACTTCATAAACTGTTCAAGGTTACTAAACAAAATTCTGCTTTTGATAGACAGTTGAAAAGAATTTTATTTAATTGTTTTATATTAATTATGCAAAATTTTTAGACAAGATTATATTCTTCATTGATAGTATTCTTCACAGACATTACTCATTGATGCATAAACAAATGTAGAAGCAAATATATTTGCTTCTACATTAGTCTATGCATCATTAATATACATAAGGTCTATACGTTATTAATCGATGTTTGTAGTTTTTATTTTGAATATAACATATTAATTTCAATTACTGCTAAATATTAATAGAAATGAGATGCCATAATTTTCTACAAATAGATTGAAGTTTTAAATATATGGTATAAATTGTCTAGAAAAGCATCTCAAGGTTTTGAATGAAATTATGTTGTCATCACTAATTTTTTTAAAGTACACAAATACTTATTTCTAGAAGATTCATCAAGCAGAAAAGTTCACACCATTAAGAAAAATTTAATGACACATAAAAAATAATTTTAGAAATAAAATATTAATTTTTCAATTGTGGGTGTATTTTTTATTCATTTATCAATAAAATTTAAAAATTTCTAAAAATGATCTTGTATACATGCATACGTACACATGCTATAAGATCATTTTTCTTTAACTCTGGAAAAGGAATCGAGACTTCTTGAGAAATCTTTTCTTTCAAATCCATTATTTAAGCAAAATTCTGTTTAATAACTCTAAGAAGGAATATGTTCAGTTAAAATAAGTTTTTGAAACACTTCTGCACAACAAGAATATTTATTTTGATAAATAAAATAATGTGATAATACTGCATTAATGTGTATTTTAATATTTGTCACAATTGAAAATTTCTATTTAATAATTATTTAATTCATTATACTTTATTCGTTTTATAATTGCTGCATACATAATTAAAATATTCATTAATTAATAATTCTCATATTGAAGGAATTCAGGTAAATGTTTTAAATTTAAATATTCACAATAATTTGTTAATTATTATCCTTTTTTAAAGCTGAATTTATTTTTAATTATCTTTCAAATTCTGTTAACTTACTGAAAATCAAACAATAAATGATATAATCGTAATAGTTAATGAAAACTTTAAATAGAGTTGAATATGAATATCGATACTAATACATAAAAGTCTTATAGTATATTCATTCCAATCATTATATAATTTATTCAGGAATGCAAATGGAATTCTGATTAATTTAAATAAAATTCCCAATGTTATTGCTACGGTCAAACACAGTTTCAAATGGGATAATACATTACTTATGAACTCGTCAAAATTAAAAATTAAATTTCTATAAAAGTTGTTTTACAGAATGTCCTGTAGATTCATGTATTCCTGTGAACTAATTATTAAAAATTTCTTCATATATTTTCGTGTAGAAAAGTATTGTTATGCAAGAAAAATTGGATTTTACAATTTTAGAAACACTTGAAAACAATATGACACAAATTTTTACCAGTATTTAAGCACTGTAATGTAACATATTTTCATATCGTTTACTTATATTCCGCATAAATTAGATTTATCAATATTTTCTTGATTTACAATTAGTTGAAAATAATTTTTTCAATTTAATCCATATTAAAAAAAAGCTCATGATGCTATTGCTAAGTATTTTTATTAAAATTATTTTTTTATATGTTGTAAACATTAATCTACAAAACTAAATACTATAGTGTTAAACAGTTATAATATTTCAATTTAGATATGTAATCAGACTGTACTTTGTTTTATTGAAAAATGTCTATAATTGTCATTTCTCGGCGAAACAAAATTTGTGTGGTCTAGAGTTAGTTATAATTTCATGTCTCTATCCCCAAATCTGACTTCTATTTTTCAAATGTAACAATTTGCATGTAAATTATTGATATTTCTTACAATATTTTAACATTAACAATTGTAATATAAAAAGCAAACGAGCCAATTATCTTTTACTAGAGATTGCCATAATGAGTGACTGGAATTGAACCCGTGACCTAACTCTTAAGAACTCGGTTCGACTATTAGACCATAATGAGCTCAGGCATGCATATAACTATGTTGCTGATTGTTTGGGAAATCAATGTTCTACTTACAATACTATATCCACAAAATGTAATTGTTATATTTCCAGATATTCTACATATAAGATATATTGTAATCATAAAACTAGGAATGCACATAATTAAATAAAATTGATTATAAAAAGATTATTTACAGAATTTAGTTGTTAAAGTATGTTTTAAATATAGGATTGCATTTTTAAAATTATTTCTTGGAATCATTTTAATTTAGCATTAATTATTTTTTATTTCTTACCTCTTATGATTTTGAAAAGGGATTTTTTTATATTTGCTGTGCTAAAAATTTCTATACATATTAAAGTATTTTAAATCATGGCTATTATTGTTTTTTGTAAAACCGCACACACTCGCGCGATTTAAAGTATTATATCAATATGATATTTAAAATTATTGTACATTGTTCTATATATTAAAACTTTGTTTTCTTATGAGTCATTTTGTTTTCTTGGTTTATATGAAAGAGCTAAACAATTTTTATGCGTATCTTTTTTTCAATCGTATATTAGTTATTGAATTGTTGCTTTTTCAAATAATTATTGATAAATTTGTGTACAAAAATCTCTTCCTTAAAGATCTTTTTTTATTTGACAATTTTTTTCCTTAAATTGTATTATTGTGTTCACTTTAGGAATTATGGGCTAGGATACAATCTGTTTATTTCCATCTGTGTATATTTGCAGCTGAAAATGATTTAAAAATTAATTCTTTGTCATCAATCTAATCAAACGATATTTATCTACTGCATGTTATTCTATAGGAATTCAGATGATCTGGTTGCCGAACACTTAATACTCTGCCTTCGGTTATATAGTTCATGTGTTCAAATTCCATCTTGAGCATAGATGTCTGCTGAGATTTGGAAATCACTTAAAGTTGTAGTTCCCCCGATTTAGTTAGCCGTCGTGTTGCACCAGCATGCTTCCCTGTACCAAGCCTTAAGTTGGTTCTACCAGTTAGATAGAAGCAGCCGAGTGGAGTCTTCGTAATTTTGAAGCTAGGACCAAGCTGACCATCAATACTTCGCCTGCAAGTCACTTGGAGAACATTGCGACCACGCTCATTTCAACGTGCTCTAACCGTCATTAGTGAACACACGACGATTCTTATGTTAAGCCGGGGTTCGAACTCACTACTTTCCGATAATTAGGACGACACCCTAACCAACCACGCTACCGCGACCCAGTTATTCTTCGTGAGCAAAAATAACCGTTGAGCGACAAACAAGCCAAACTCATTTTTTCGTGTACAATTATAGATTTGCGTAAGACTTCTGTAGCTAGTTTCATGTAAGATATATCAAGATATTTATATCAAAATTTATATGTTTACTGATATTATGTTTCTCGATGTGAGCTAAAAGCATTCTATCATAGAGCTCCAAATGTATACTTTGCAATAATTGTATATATTATTGCAAAGTGTGTGTGTGTATATATGTATATATATATATATATATATATATATATATATATATATATATATATATATATATATATATATAATTGCATCTATGTGGTGTGTGCAGTATGTGGGATTGTATTTATTCTTATGCAATTTTATAAATTTGAATCGGGACAGACACCGTATAATCTAGGATGCCAAATTCTGGGTTTGGGGATTTTTTGACCGATATTTTTATGTATCTGTGTCAACCCGGTTTTATATTACGTCATAGATATGGAGACTTTATGCAAGAAAAATTTATTTCGTCAACCCAGTTATTTACGTCATCGTGGACGTCACATCATCTTGATAACATTTCTTTATTGCCAAAAAAAAAAAAAAAAAAAAAATCGGAATTTCTCATCCTGGATTATTCGGCATCTGTGTTCCTTTGAATCTATTCATAAAATAATTTTCAGATCCAAAGTACTTAACGTGTATTGTTGTGATAACAGCGTGACTCACACTTAATATCTTATTTTGCCGCAGGTGTTGTTCCTGATTGAGGGAAAAGCGCATGCGTACATCTCGGCCAGCTGGAGAAGCAAGAAGTGGGACACCTGCGCCCCTGACGCCATGCTGCAGACTTTCGGCGGAAAGATGACCGACATTTCCGGGAGGCCGTTCCAGTATCATGCGGAAGTGGACCTCGACAACCCAGGCATCGTGGCCACTTATACTAAATCAGTGCACGATCACTATACTTCTAATATACCGAAAGAAATAAGAAATTATTTTCGCAGTAAAAGCTTCTCCCATATATGAAATAGCAATTCGGCTTTCTACAGAATATCAAAAACTGGCCATCAGTGCATGATTAATTATTTACACTTTTAAGCATTCTGTAAAATTCCAAAACACGAAATGATAACACAAGAAATATTTTTCCGATTCATTTCGATTATTTTTTAATAATAAGTGTATTTCCAACTAGTATGTTTTTTTTTTTTTTTTTTTTTTTTCATTTTGGTTTTTTGTTCAATAGTTCGTCGGTTCGATTCCCTATTCAAATGAGAACGTTAAGTTGTTGCTCGAAATCCATTATAAACATACAAAAAAGTGACCGTTCAGTAACAAATAAATCAAACTGTCTTTAGTGTGAAAAATAAGTTAACATTCTGTTTTATTCAGTCAAGTAATCTTACATTCTGATTTATACATGCTTTATTTTTCTGAGCTTTTTGAATAGATAATCTATTATTTTCCCATCGTTTTTCTTTTTGATGAATAAACGTCTTTACTAAATAATTTATCTATCATATTTTTTTTTCTTTGCCTGATTAGCATTTTCCATTTTATGGAATGTTTAATTTTTATGCACTATGCCTAAGGAAAATATATGAATAATTCCTGTATATCGTGCATACGAACCCCAGACACATGAAATGTCAAGTTATTCTACTGGATGGCAGCACGTCTTACTTTTGTCGTAAATCTATTTTCTAAGTGTTCATTTTTCCCCGCGAAAACCCGTTTTATTTTCTATTTGTTTTGAGAACTTTTTTACAGAAAGGTATTAATTTACAAAGGATTTTTTTTTTGCTTATATAAATCTTATGAATTTTCAATATACGAGGGTCACTCTGAAATTTTTGAGATACAACTAAGTTTTTAAAGTTATACTTACAAAATTTTAGGTGTGTTCAAAGTAGTCTCCTCCAGCATCAATGCACTTTTGTACACGAATTTTCCACAGATTAAATGCCTCAAGCCATTCATTTCTTGGAATAGATGAAAAAAATGCATTTATAGCCACATCAATTTCTTCTGAATGAAAACTGAAACCGACGTCACGTAAGTTCTATTTTGGTTATTCTTTTTTAGATTAAAGAATAACCAAAAGTCGTACATAGCTATATCAGGTGAAACCGACGGATGTTCGATTACTTTAATTTGTTTTGGTTTAAGAAACTGAATTGTTAATCCGGCTGTATGTGAAAATGCATTGTCATTGTGAAGCATTAGTCCCCTAACATTCAGTTCTTGTAGAATTTCTGGAAGACATTTAGTGGTATACCAGTTTTCTGTTACTGTCTTCTGTCCCTCCAACTTGATGGCTTTGACCAATCCCGTACTTCTGAAGAAAACGGCATACATCCCTTTTTTCAGTGCACGGTGTTTCTTCACCTTTGTCGGCGTGGGATCATCTTCAAAGACCCATACTTTGCTTTCTTGACGTGTTGAAACGTCAAAAAAACGGTATGTACGTCTAATCACCTGTTACACTTTTAGAAATGATGCGGTGGCCACCATCATTTAGCAATTTAAGAGTTTCTTTACTGATTCTGACACGCTCCTCTTTTTGGTGCTCAGATGATGGGGAATCCAACGGCAAACTACTTTTTTCATATGTAATTCTTCATGAATGATTTTGTGTATGACTGCGGATCCAATGTTAAGTTCCTTTTGTATCATTTGATAGGTACAGTGCGATTATCATCCATTAACATTTTTCGTATGGCAGACACATTATCCGGGATTACTGCCGACGGCGGCCTTCTTGTGTGTTCTTCATCCTGAAGAAAATTGCGACCTCTTCTAAATTCTCTAAGCCATCTGGATACTCGAGCTGGAGATTCATCACCAAAGGCTAATTGCAATCTTTGAACGCATTCTTCTTGATTTAATCCTGCTTTAAAATCGTAGAAAATCATAGCGCGAAAATGTTCTCGCGTCAACTCCATTTTCTCTTCTGTTTAAAATTTATTGTACGCTAAACAAGTTGAAGTAAGTCAGTAAAAAATCGTCTTCTGTGTTAAAATACTTTGTATTTTAAAATTAAATCGTTATTTTTATTTTGTAAATTCTCGTCTGCGCGTATCTCAAAAATTTCAGAGTAACCTTCATATATATATATATATATATATATATATATATATATATATATATATATATATATATATATATATATATATATATATATATATATATATATATATAT
This sequence comes from Latrodectus elegans, assembly GCA_030067965.1. NCBI lineage: Eukaryota > Metazoa > Arthropoda > Arachnida > Araneae > Theridiidae > Latrodectus > Latrodectus elegans. The sequence continues at coordinate 19,412,153 of CM057822.1, read as the reverse complement.
ATATTATTGCTTATCCGCATTGATTATTCATCTATGTTTCTTTATAAATATCTATACAAATACATGGCTCACCTGTATGTGGATTAATCTTGATGGATATATTTGAATACGTGTTTAAGTACATATATTTGTGAATTCACCTATTTGAATACTTGATAAATGTTCTTGAAACGAAGTCGTACTTTAATAGATTTCATACCTATATTAATTTTTAGTAAAATGTTTATAATAAATTTATATTGGATTCCTTACAAAATAGATCAAAATTGAATTTCTCTGAACATGTATCCACATTTAAATTGGCAGTTTTTCTCCTAGCTTTAAGTTAGGAAATATCTTCATGTATGGAGAGTTTTAGTAATTTTAAATTTTTGAGTTTTATCTTCAAGTTTGATTTGTATTACATTTGAAGTTATATAAATGCATGATTAGGCTTCAGTTAAATATAATTTAGTTTTAAAGCCAAATTTATTTTTTGTTCTATTTAGAGAAATTAAGTGACGTTTCAATCAAATTCTCTTTTAGAGTACCTTTGAATCCAAAATATTATTAAACTTTTGAAAGCTATAATTGTTTTATTTTACAGTAAAATTATGTAAGTATAAAAATTCATTTTAGTGAAATTATTTTAATTGAAAATAAATTTAACTTTTTGTTTCACGTGAATAAATTAATAGACACCTTGAGCAAATTTTCTTTCAAAAAATCATTTGAATACAAAAGTTTGCTAAATTTAGTTACAATATAATAAACATTTTTAAAACAAGTCAGTTAATTGTAACAAAATATCAAAAATAAAAAATGAATAGATATTTATTTCTAAAATAAGATAATTTTAAATAATTTAATACTGTTACTTTGTTGAAAGTTTTTAATATGCTTTGAATGCAGATTAATTTGTTAAAGAGGTTTTTAAAAGAATGAGAATTAAAGTAATATTGAATTATTTTAAAATCATAGTTATAAAGTTGTAAAAGAAACTCTAATTTATCTGAATAAAAAAAAATAATAACTGGAAACGCCTTTTAATTTAGTAATTTCACAAATATAACTGCTTAACTACAAATGAAAATAAATCATTTTTCTAACTTATTTATGTATATATAGTTATATGGAATGTCATTTTATGGATTGGAATTTATTTCATTGATTAATTAGAGAACGATTTTTGCATTTCTAATTTATTCTCTCATACTTCGGAGGAGATATTTCACAGAAGTAATGTCTTTTTTTTTCATTTTTGTTTTTAAATCTAAGTATGAGTTTTAATCTATATGTGTGTGAATACTCTTATGAAAGAATTTTTTTCTTATTATATATATATATATATAATGTAGATAATTAAAAGATGAGTGGCTTATATTCATTTTACAAGTAATTGGCAGGTATTGTTTTCTCAGTTGGTTAAGACAAATATTGCATACTTATTTCACATTCATAATATCCGCTAATTGCTTGTAAAATGAATATAAGCCACTCTTCTTTTAATTATCTATATTATGTTTATACTTTGCAATATGATCAAATATTGATGAGCAAATTCACTTGCAATACTCATTTGTAACACTAAAGTTGATATTTTTCTGTTATCGTCCCTGGATATGGATATCGAGATTTCATTTTATCGCCATTTCAGTATTTGGCAGAAAATCCAAAGCAAAATGATAATTATCGCCAAAATACTTATAGAGGACTTTAAGTGATGAAAACGCCAAGAAAAAAAATAATAAACAGACTATATATCTAGCAAAACGGAATGTGATTTTAACTTCAGTAATTTAACACAATCCTATAATTCAATGGTTCCATTTTCCGATTCTTTCCTCGATATTGGATGTTTATAGTGATTCGGAAAATTCACTTTAAATTGTAGATGCCGGTCTATAAAGCCCTTGTGTGCAACAAATGACCGTTAAGCGGTATAATGAAACAAAAAAAAAAATAGTTACTCAAAAATTAGAAATTTTTATAGTAAATTAAAATATTAAGAAATGAGATAAACGAATTTGCGTTTGCAAATTAATATGAATGTGAAGACGCAGAACTCTGTGAATATCAGTGAAATATGTAAAAATATTTGCATTGCTTCTTTCGTTTGTTGGTCTCATGTGGCAAATTGGGGTGCGTGCTCCATTTTTCCAACTGAACCTTATTTCGTTGTGGAGTCCGACTGATTCAGTACACACATGTGATAGGGACCCGTTTATAGGGTTGGCATTCACATCTTATTCATACACAGAAAGGACAAAGACAGGATAGAGAGAGAAAGTACATCCATACCCGAATATGGATTCGAAACCAGGACCTCCCTATCCGCATTCAGGCACTATGACCACTAGATTTTATTTGTTGTACATTTTGATTTTTAAAAAAATGTGATATTTTATTTAAAAACTTTTATATTTATTGTCTGTTTCTTATATATATTTATATGTTTTAGTGAAGCATTTGCTTAAATAATTGAATGAATTTCTATTATATATCTGCGTATGTATTTTATGAAATTCTGTTATACATTTTTGTGAAGTATAAAAATATTGAAGAACCTATTTTAAAATATTAACAGTCGGGTTATATAGAAATTGCCATATATTTATGAAATATTGAAATTTTAGTGGATGTATTTAAGCTTTGTTAAATTAATATAATATTTATTTTTCAATGTATTGATATTATTTTTTAGCTTTTGAATTGTTTGTTATCGATCTGTGATAATTGCGCTTCTTTATTTGTTAGACGAGAATAGAAATATAAAACTGTTTTTTTTTTTTAAAAAAAAAAAAAAATAAGATTTATGGATTTGTATCTGTTGCAAACTGGAAAAACGAAACTTCTCTGCATGTACACAAACACATATACTTAAAATTTGCGAAAACAAATGAGCAAGAAATTTACATAGTTTAATTAAATAAATGACTTTTTAAAAATTATAATGTATGTGAGTAAGTTTTGTTTGATTAATATGAATACCTCATTCATATTAACGTCTAATGCAACTTATTTAAACAAAAAAAAAAAAAAAAAAATCTGAAAAAAATATTGTATACAACATTTTTTTCATAAATATTTCAAAGAAAATATTTTTGAATCAAATAATATTATGAAAAATTAAGTATTATTTATGAGAGATTAAACAAGCAATCAGTATCTGATAATTTTATTTATTTTATTTTGTATTCAAATGTATAACTGCTTTCAGTTATACATTTGAATACAAAATAAACATTCGTAAAACTAAATTATTGAGTAAACAAGAAATTTTTCTTACCGTTTTTGCATTACCATTGAATAAAGTGAGAATAAGTAAACAAATTATGTATTTATATTATATATTAATTAGTAGTATGACGTGGTTAAGACACCGGTCAGATACACGTAGGAATTTCAGTCGTTATAAAAGCAGGTCCACCGGACACATTCATCAAACGTAACTCGTACACTGGCTAAGAGAAATGGACGTGTCATAGGAGCTTCTTCGGTGTTGTATGCTTTATGACTTCAAAGTGGGTTTATCAGCTGCTGCATCAATTCGCCGAATATGTCAAGCGTTTGGAGATAGTGCTGTGAATGAACGAATGGCAGGGCATTGGTTTCATAAATTCAGGTCGGGAAATTTGTCTTTCTGTGATGATGCTGGTTTTGGTAGAATAATAATAGGCAAGTGGTTCACTATATGCTATGTGTGCTACCAACAGGCCAAACAGTCACTGAGGACCTGTACTCGCAGCAACTGGAACGTGTACATCACGCATTGCCACAGACAGAGCTAGTATTGATTAATTGCAAGTGTACTACTGTTCTTAGCCGATAATGCGAGTCCGATGTCATGTGGGGTGGCCAGGAATACCATACAACCACTTGGTCGGGAAATCTTTCGCCATCAGATTATTACCTTTTCCATTCTCTGGACACCACACATCGAGGAGATTTGTCTCTGTGATGAGCTGGTGTCTGGTGGACTAGTTGTCAAGTAGTTCTCCATGAGCTACCACCAAACGATCATGCGGATCTGTACTTGCAGCAATTGGAACGTGTGCAACAGAAGGAGCCAGCACTAATTAATGGTGTACTTTTCTTAGCCACAATGCGAGGCCCCATGTCGCGCGGGTGGCTAGGAGCACCATACATCGACTTGGTTGAAAGACGTCGCACCATCCTCCTTACTTATCTGACTTTGCGCAACCAGATTATTACCTTTTCCATTCTCTGGACCGTTATCTTTGAGGAAAATCCTTCAACAATGAAGCAGACTTGCGCCAAACACTCACAGACTTCTTTGCATCCAAAACTCCGCGTTTTATCGCAGGGTGATTGCCCAACTGAAGACTCTTTGGTACAAGGTGCTGGATGAGACCAGGGTGATTACTTCTAGGACTAATATTAGGCTACACTTTCTATTAGTCATGTTCTTTTGGGTCGTCAAAAATGGCAAGAACTTTCTTGTTTACCTTATATGATTATGCGTTTGGAACTTTAAAATTTATTTGTAATTCTACTGTGCTTATATTAGAGATTCAAAATTAAAAAGTGAAGTTTCAAAAATAATAAACAAATATTTATTGTTCATTTACCATCGTATCCTTTCATTACACAATTTAAAGAAACGCCAAGGAAATAATCTAGCATGTAGATTGCGCAGTATAAAGTTTTATCTTACCTTCTTAACCTTGAAACACTGAGTTATGATATGTAGTGGTCCACGACAAAATTTGCAGAAAAATATGGAAGTTTTAAGTTTCAACTAATTTACCAAATAATATGTGTTGATGTTATATGTCTTGATTTACGAATTAATAATTTAGGGTGATTTCAAGAAGGTAAGCTCATGATTTAATCTTTAACTTTGATTTAGTGAATGCAGCAAGATTCACCATGTTCTTTAGAATCCTAATTTTTTTTTAAAAGATGTTTAAATCAAGTTGCATACCTAGACAATGTTTAAATCAAGTTGCATCAAGACATATGTAAAATTGTAACATTGATTAGTGAATCTTTTATACTCAAAATAAAAATGATATCAAATTAATATTGCTTCGACTGACAAATACATCATTAGGAACTCGCATGATGTTATTTATCATTTAGGAATTCAAAAAAAAAAAATTTGTAGAAATTTTGATGTTCTAAAATATTATTTGACTTTACATTCATATTTTATAATTATTATAAAACATTTTATTTAATAAACAATATTTTCCTTTATAAATAAAAATTGTGAAGTTTTAATCACATTTTGACTAAAATAAAATTTAAAAAAAGAACCTAAAAAGGAAATTTTATAAAAACTGAAATATTAATAAAAACTTGCCAAACTATAATTAAAACACATGAAAATTTTTCCTTAAAGGTTCTTAAAATTTGCACATTTTAATAATCTATGAGAAAAGTATAAAAGATGCAAAAAATTCATTTCAAATAAAATGAATAGATCTATATAAAGTATTTCATTACTCAATTCTTAATAATTTGCTTTTATATAATTACAATTATTACTATAAATATATAAGTTACGCCATATTCTAATCACTGAAATTTCGAATAGACAACAAATATAAGATAATGGAATTATAATACTGAGAATTTTGTCAAGTAAATATACTATATCTCGGAGTGTGTGTGTGTGTATATATATATATACATATTGCGAAGATCCTAAATTATGAGTTTCTAAAACTGGCATGGCTATGTTTAATAAAATCCGAGAAAAATATAATAGGTATTTTAAATATATTATTATATATACATTCGATATAGCTTAGGGCTTCTGTGAAGCTAAATCTGGATGATATAGTGAATATGTAGAAAACTTCATTTTAAAGAATAAGATTTATTTTAAATAATTAATACTGCATTAAAAATTCTAATGATTTTGATATTAAATTTTTTCGCTTATTGATTAAATTAATTTCACTTGAGCCCCTTCCTCATCAAAGATGGAACCCGACAAGGATGAAAACTACTGAACTGTAACAAGAGAGAATTTCTTTTCAAGATAGCAGTGCAGTATCCAATCAAGAGAATGGTGTTCCTGGAATCGAAATACCATACGACACTGGAAATAGAAAAGTAGTTACCTCCAAATTCTTGGAAAATTCGTAATATTCTTTTAACTATTTACCCGATTAGAATATCATCCTTTCCCAAATATAGTGAGAGAAACTCACAAATATTTGTCTTTAGTAAATAGTGTTATTTCGTTTAAAAGTATGGACTTTACTCGAAATGTTGACTTCTGATTTATTGAGTAAATTTTATTTTATTCTTTACATTTTGCTCATTTAACGCATTTGTTTTTTAGCCATTAGGAATATTTATTAACATACATCTATAATTTTGAAATTTAAAAATCAAACTACTTTATTTAAAATTTAAAGATTTTTGAAAATATAATTTTTATTTGACTTGTAATTTTGTCGCTTTTTTCTAATACATTATGTTGAAAAAAAAATTTTTTTTGGAAAATTAAAAGACCAAATGTATTAAATATTTCTTATATGTACACATAAAATGTTTCTCGATAGTTAATCTTTAATTAACTGTATATTTCAGTTTATATAATGAAGGCATGTTTAGCATAGAAATCAATTTAAAGGAATATAATGAAACCAGGCAATATCATTATGCTTTGTAAAAAGCTACAGATTAGTAATATTTTTGAATGTAATAAAATGTTTCAGAATAAAAATAAGTTCTTTTTTTAATGTGAATTAGTTCTTATTTTAATTAAGAAATATATTTTAAAATCATTAGAATGTCTCCTTACTCATAGTAAAAATATGTTGGCAATTTTCAGGAAGAAATGTTCTCAGAATAAAATCATAAGATAGTGCTACGGTAAATGTGATTAATCCGCCAATTTTATGTATAATTACCAATGATTATACATAATTCCCACTAAACTCTCGATAAATTATCGAAATATATGTATAATCCCCAATTCCTGGTGGGAAATGTCATAAATTCCGATTACTCTTTGTAGAAAAATATTTTAATTTCAAAGAATAAGTATTCTTAATCTATATTTTGTCGCGTAGATAAAGCCAATGGAAATGAAAGGGCTCAAGATTTTCATTATTTCTCAATCAATCGCTACTTATATACAGTTTTAAAACCTTCCAGACCTGGAAAGCCCGCAGAAAATTGGGAATTGAAATTTACATGAATTTGCATAGTTAAATTAATAAAGCAAACAGAAATAAATTTTTAGACGACTTGCCTCGCTTGATTTTGAACACACAACCACTAGCTCACGAGTCCGCTGCCTAACCGACTGAGCCACGAAGTCCTTGATCGAGAAGAATATTTTTCACTACATTTCCCCCATCTTTAGGAAAAAGCAACGTCCGCTGCAATCTGGTTTGGCTCCTTGTAACAGGTCTCCTGGAAGTAGGCATCCCTTCATCATCGAATTGTCCTTTTGGATCAAGATAAGGTTTTAACCTTAGTACATGCACGACGTCTTGTGAATTTGGACGCCCTTTGTTTTGTTCCACACTTTCTACTGCATATGTCACATCAGACAGTCGTGTTAATCGATAAAGTTCCGAAGTAAGGTCTCAGCAGCTTTTCGGATATTCCACTTTTCTTACCGGGGTATCGACCCATACTAAATCCCTGGTATTGTAGCTGACAGGTCAATGCCTCTCGTCATATCGACGTGTCTGCAGGTTGCGCTTTGCGGATATGGAGTTTTGCTAGTTGTCTAGCTTCCTCAGCCTTGGTAATCAGATGAGGCACATAGCTTTCGTCAGAAGTTTCGTTATTAGATGGAAAAACTACGTCAAGAGGAGTCTGGATATCTCTGGCATGAACAAGAAACAATGGGCTAAATCCCGTAGTGTCTTGTTTTGCTGAATTGTACGCAAAAGTCGCAAAGGGTAGTATGGTATCCCAATTTCTTTGCTCAACGTCTACGTACATAGACAGCATGTCCGCCAATGTTTTGCTGAATCTTTCTGTCACACACACACACACAATCCATTGGTCTGTGGATGGTAGGCGGTCGTCAGAAGATGTGACGTCTGGCATAACTGGTTGACATTTTTAACAATATTTGCCAGAAAGTTACGTTCTCTATCACTTATCATTTCTTTGGGAGCTCCGTGATTCAGCACAATTTCTTCAACTATAAATCTAGCGATTTCGGTAGCCTCAGCAGTTGGTATAGCTTTTGTGACTGTGAATCTAGTCAAATAGTCTGTGCAAACAATAATCCACCGGTTGCAATTTCGGGTTACTGGAAAGCGTCCAAGTAAATCTATTCCAATTTTGGCAAAAGGTGTGTCAGGGGGTTTTATCGGTTGAAGCTGCTCCGGTGGAAGTTGTGGAGGTGATTTCCGTCTCTGGTATTCTCGACAGTGTGAAACATACCAACGTATGCTCCCATACAGCTCTGGCCAAAAGTACATTCTCCTTATCCGGTCGTACGTTTTGGCGAAACCAAGATGACCGCAGTTGGAGCATCGTGAAGTCTTCTTAGAACATCACTACGAAGTTTTTTTGGTACCACCAAGAGCCTTTGTTGTCCCATCGGATAATAGTTTCTTTTATAAAGTACACCACTTCTTATTTGATAATTTTGGTACGACTCACCTTTCTTAAGGATTCCTCTATGATGGTCTTCAACTTTTCATCCTTTTTTTGTTCTTTTCCATATTTTTCGATTGTTGCGAGGACGGGATTTCGTCATTGCTTTCAATTGTTGGCTCAATGAGAGGCTTCCTTGACAGAGAATCCGCATCCGAATGCTTACGGCCGCTCTTGTAGGTAATATTTATATCGTATTCTTGTAACCTGAGAGCCCATCGTGCCAGTCTTCCCGATGGATTCTTGACGTTCGCCAACCAACATAAAGAATGGTGTTCCGTTACTACTGTGAAAGATTTTCCATAGAGATACGGCCGGAATTTACTGATAGCCCAGATAACAGTAAGGCATTCCTTTTCGGTCGTGGAATAGTTTCTTTCAGCTGTAGTAAGGGACCTGGATGCATAGGTATTGGTCTTTCCTTATTATCCTGGATCTGTACCAGAGCTGCACCGAGGCAATAGCCGCTAGCATTGTACCCTTGTCTCCGCGTCTGGAAGAAAATGTTCTAGTACAGGGCCGCTGGTCAGCAATTTTTCAAGCGTTGAAAAAGATTCCTCCTGCGAAGCATTCCAAGAAAAGGTTGCGTCTCTCTTCAATAGGTTATGCAAGGGTTTTGTGATCTCAGCAAAATTTTTGATGAATCGTTGATCATGATATGAGCATAGGTCCAGAAAACTTCGGACAATGGCGATATTTTCCGGGATACTTTGCTACATAGCGTTAACATTGCTTCTTGAATGCATTTTAGAACTTTCCTCAAGCGTATTTGATGTTCTGCGAAGTTTGGTGCGTACACAACGATATCGTCGAGATAACAGAGATAAATATTTCACTTTAGGCCTCTTAGTACTGTGTCCATCACCCGTTCAAACGTAGCGGGGGCATACATAGTCCAAACGGCATAACTTTAAATTCATAAAGCCCATTTGATGTCACGAAAGCTGTCTTTTCTCTGTTTTTGTCGTCAACTTCTATTTGCCAGTAGCCTGATTTTAGATCCATCATACAGAAAATTTTCGAACCAGCTAGACAGTCCAGGGCATCATCGACGCGAGGTAATGGATATACATCCTTTCTGGTTATTTTGTTCAATCTTCTATAATTGACACAGAAACGCCATTCCCCATTTTTCTAATTCACAATCACAACTGGAGATGACCATGGGCTATTTGACGGCTGTAGCACGTCTTAGCATTCACTGCACTTCTTCAGCAATCACGCGTCTTTCGATAATTGATACACGGTAAGGTCTTTGCTTGAATGGTGCGCTACCACCTGTATTGATTTTGCGCCTCACTGAACTACATCGAGATTTCCTAAAATTTCGCTTAAAATAAAAAAATGTCGATAAATTTTTCTGGTAAGTTCAATGGTTCGTCTTCCTCAGCAATGGTTAGAACAAAATCGAGAATTTCTTTTAATTGTTCTTGAGTTATCCTGTTTCTGGACTGGTGTCCGTCGGAAGTTTCTTGCACTTTGTTACTCAGGGAGCAAATAGCGTCATTTGCTATTGTTGTGAAAAAGCCTATATTCATCCCTTTCGGTATCAGTTGGATTCGTCGGGAAAATTTCGTTACCCACTCTTTACAACAGCCATTCTCAATGCAGACAATTGAAGCTGGTACACAGATAATTCTTTTTTCGTACCTCAGAATTTCACTACTAACAATCATAGCTGCATTTGCTTCTTGCACTGTTGGATTCAAAGCAGATATTTGTCTTGTTGAGTTAGCTTCAATTAAGTAAACCGATGCGGCACTTAATGAACAATTTTATTCGTTTGAGACTGAATGGCATGGTAGGATTTCGGAAAGTTGTAGCTCTTGATTTCCACAATCGATAACGGCATCGGTGGCACGGAAAAAATCCCAGCCAAATATCATTTGATGACTGCACTGCGGAAAAATGAGAAATTCAAATGGCTTCACAGTCCCGTTCAAGTCCATTTTTGATACACAGCGTCCAGAGTTTTACCACAAGCAGTTTTCAATATATGTCCGTTTTCAATAAACATAGGAGTATTTAATTGTCACCGTAATTCTTCGGATATGACAGAATAATCGGCTCTAGAACCAACGAGGGCTTTTATACGCTGTCCATTCGCGGTGATATAGGTGGGTATCTTTTAACTTGGCTGTGGTGACTTGGAACGTCGGAGGTTTTTTCCCACTGCGGCCTTACCTCCTGCACAGGTCGAGTTAGTTTTCCTCATTGAGTCGGCGTGGAGAAAGACTGGAACGGCGTACTGGTGACTGCGACTCTCGGCGGTTGAGGGAACGTCGTAGATAAGGTGAACTGCTCTTAATTCTGGAAGAAGTAGGCTGGGCATAATCATCGTCCAAGCTAACAAAAGAATCGGTGTACATATCTCGTCGAGGGTTGATATTCCTACTCGCTCGTGCATTTTCAAATATTCAGCGTTTCTCCCGACAATACCTTAGCACATGTCCTGGTCTCCCGCAATGGTAACAGAAGGGAACATTATTTTCAGTCCTTCACAAGTCTGTTCTGCGTTGAGGAGTGGGTCTGTCGGTGGTTTCATGCCTTGGCTGCGGCCTGGTTGGAACCGAGCGTCGAGGAATGGTTTTATCTCTCCTTGAACCTGTAAGTGGTGCTAAAACCTCCATGATCTCTTCCTGCACCACAGAGGCAATGTCACGTGGTGGCCCAGCTTCATTGCTTGTGTAGCCCTGTATTTCAGGCAATATGTTTTGAAGCTCTTCTCTAACAATTGCATGAACTAATGACTTGAAATCAGTGGCATCTGTTTCGGCCGACATTGCGGAGACATTAGGTAGCCTCTGAAATCGTGGCCGAACGATACATCTTCGTCGAAGGCTCTCTATATGACGGCATCATTTTACAAGAGCGTCGGTGGTCTCATATTCCTGAGATGACAAAATCTGGTAAAGGTCCTCTGTAATATCCTTCATGAGATGTGCCACTTTCTTATTTTCAGACAGAGGGGTTAACTTTTCGGCACATTGAAAGTACATCTTGAATGTAAGATTCAGATGGCTCACCAATTTGTTGTGCACGGGTGAGTAACAGTCTTTCAGCTTGGCGTTTTATACCAGCTGCATGGCAAAAGGTGCTTTTCAAGGAGTTCCGAAAGACAGTCCAATCAGTGAAAGTGTCTTCATTGTTATCGAACCATTGACGAGCTGTCCCAGTGAGATAAAGCATGACATTTGCTAGACACAATTTGGTCGTCCCAGCGATTATAAATCGCTATTCGATCAAAATCCTTGAGCCACTGGTTAGAGTCTTCTTGGTTGCACCCAGAGAATATACAGGGGCTTCTGGGTAGTTGGTAGGTGAAAATTGGAACTGGTGCTATGTTACTCGGACCAGAGCTCGCTCCAGATGAGAGCTTCTGATCGTTTTCCCCTCCTTCAGCTATCATCTTTAAATGTCTTGCCCAATCCGGTAGGAGACCAAATTCAGGAGCGAGACCTCGAATACGTCGGCTTTGGTGTAACTCTTCCGTTGTAGTACCCGGCGCCTCCACCAATCTTTCGCGTAGATGAAGCCAATGGAAATGAAAGCGCTCAAGATTAAATCAAGATTTTCATCATTTCTCAATTAATCGCTATTTATATACAGTTTCGGAACCTTCCAGATCTGGAAGGCCCGCAGAAAATTGGGAATTGAAATTTACATGAATTTGCATAGTTAAATTAATAAAGCAAACAGAAATAAATTTTTAGACGACTTGCCTCGCTTGCTTTTGAACCCACAACTTCTGGCTCACGAGTCCGCTGCTTAACTGACTGAGCCACGAAGTTCTTAATCGAGAATAATTTTCGCTACAATATTAAATATTTCGTACAGAAGAGTGTTTGGAAGAACATCATGATGACTTAGAATAAAACATACAATAATCTCTCAGTTTAAGAATTTATATAATAGGGTTTTTTTTTTTTGTACGTTCATTTCAGTGTAGATACAACACCGATATATTAGTTAATAGTATCTGTATAAGTTATATATCTGACGTAAAAGGTATTCAAAAATTCAAAATGTGTATGTGTGATCAAATTTACTAAAAGTAAATTAAAGTCTAGATTGTTATTAAAGAGCAAATAATTTTTTATTTAAACAATACAGAACTCTTTAAATTGAATATTAACTAGTTCTTATAGTTAACACTTTTATATTTTCTTAATTAATGATCTGGAAAAAGAGAACTATTTAGATTAAAATTGATAAAATTACTTCCATGTCAAAAAAAAATATATATATATATATATTAAAACCATATTCAAAAAAGTTATTTATATTTGTGTGCTTACATGTTTACACACAATAAACTGCTATAACACTTAGAATTATAGTTTGCCAGATTTTTTACATTTGGACTACAAATTTGCAATCTCGAAACACATGGTTAATATCATTGAATTTCAGAAAAATGATTTTGTAACACTCCATCTTTATATTCTAAATTTGCGTAAATTTGTTTTCTACTACTGACATGCACATTTCCGAATCCTATATTCTAATTATGATTTTTTTTATCTCAAATTTATAAGTATAACTGAGCCTTTAAAATTATCTATATTTAAGATTATTTTATAGTAGATACTTTGTGATATTGATATATTTGCATTATTCTCATATTACATGTTTATTCTATATATTACTATTTTTTTTGAGATGGGTGCCAAAATTGCGGCCTCGTACCCGGGCGCCAATCGTGCTTTATTAGTAAATAAATACTTGTTTGTGAGAATTTTTGTTTAAGTTGGAATTCTTTACAATTTTTTTAGCTGAAGATAGTAAAACGGCTCTTACCATACCTGCCAACTTTCGGAAAAGTATTTCAGTAAAACTTTTCAGTTTTAATCCGCGTGACTATAAAAAACAAAATTATACCTTTACTCTTTCTTTTCCCCATCTATAGTTTTTCAAGCTGGAGTATTCCTCTCCTCCCTCCCCCATTAGGAAAAAGGTTTGACACGTGCATAACTTCCCACAGATGGATTGAATGGGGTGCTTAGTTCTATTTCTCATCATGGCTAATGAGAAAAATTCGCTTTTTTGTGCTAAGATATAATTTTTCTTCTTCTTTTTAAACTTTGACCAGAAGAACCAAAACGCGTAAAATAATTCATGCCATCAGTAAAAGTGTAACACCTGGTGATCTTGCGTAAAAGTTGGCAGGTTTGATAAAAAATTAATTAATAGATAATTAAATAAATGATTAGTTATGAAATATTAAAAGGTGAGAGTCTTACCTTTTAATAACTTTCATAACTATTCTTTTATATACAATTGCATGCCTCAGATTAAAAAGAAGCACTGCCAATTTAATCATGGCAATTCAGTATAACTCTGTTGATGAATGATTTGTTACATTGTGGATGACTACAAGTAGAAGCTTAAATAGAATTATTTTCACTTTAGAACAATATATGGATTAAAAAAGTTGTTTAACTATTGAAGTTTCTTAAAAATATTACCTACCATTTTTTAAACTATTAATCTGTTCCCTGGATAGAAAAGTAGCTGACATGATATACTCAATTTTAGATAACTTAACATGAAGTGAATGATAAATGAGATTCAAGACATAAATACTTCAACAAAGATTCTTAATAAACCCAATTTATTCAGATTTACAACAAATTGTACAACGTGAATTGGAGTGTTTCAGGAACTTAAGTGTGTTATACATACAAAACATACAATAATGAACAATTGCGGCATAACTAATAAGTTTACATAATATATATATTCCATGTATTTTTCCCAGGAAAAAAAGTAACTTCAAATAATAATAAAATCTGTTTTCTTTTTAGTTTCAAAATTAAAAATGCTTATTAAAAATTAATATATGTAATAAACACTATACAATTAATCCACAGCAAGTAAATAGGCAGCCAGTTATGAATGAATGAATGTCATGATATACATAGAGATGACCAACTGCTGTGATTTCAAAGCTGTGGAGTTACACACCAATCTATATTCCAGATGCAAAAACATAACAAATGATTAACACTATACAAAACAAATCTCTTTCTTAACACAGCGTTAGTATACAGGATAGCCTTTTAGGAAAAAGATACAAAAATATTACACTTCGTCAAGTATTAACAAACGTATTTATGGTGTCATCATCATATAAGGCCATTTTTTAATCTCGGTTTTAAGGATGGAAAGCGTGCCTAGATTTTCTAACAAATCATATGGAACAGACGCGGGAACTTATAAAATGCAGAATACACAGCACCAATATTTTTTTTCTTCTGCTGTTCAGCAGATACCACTAAGTTCAATAGGATGTCATCACAACATTTTTAAGTACACAATTTTTTAGCCTATATCTAACTGCAGCAAGGTACATTAATAAAACTTTATCTTGTTACCATTACCGACATATCTATACAGCAATCATTTTTTTTAAAGAAAAAGTTTACTCTATGTACAAACCAGAGGCATTTAAACAAATTTTTGAGAGATTTTGATAAGTGGACGTTTAATGTAATGACACTTATAGTTAGGGAGATTTTCTGTATGTTATATTCAAATACACAAATAAAAAATCTAGAACATGTTTTAAATTAAAACATTTGCCTTTTGTAATTATTTGTATCATTTATTACTTCATATAAGATGTAATATACATCCTATAATATACATGCATATAAAGTCGCAAATGTGTCAACAAAGGTTGTGCTCATGTATAAATGTACATCATTTATGATGTTATGTATAAATTCTTAATAAAATATTTCAAGACCTCAAAACAATTAAAAATTTCAAGAAGTGATCTTTTCCAAGAGGCAGACTTTGTTGCCATTTGGATATTAATTTTGAATAAATTAGTTTAGACAGAAATATCCATGTAATTATGAAAATAAACTCAATTGAGAAATTCCCGATTCTAAATATTGATTATTTTTCAAGAAAGTATTATGTAAAAAAGAATTTTAATAATTTTGAAATAAAGCAAATGACTATGTGTACCAGTATAATTGAAAGCAGCCAATATTAATTAATTCATCATAACAAAAGTATAAGCATAAACATACATGGAATGATAGAATTCAGAGAAGGTACAATGTGCAAACCAAAAATGAGAGGAAATTAGATACATATAATATGTACTTATTTTAAAATAGAACTTTTTACTGTAATTAAGATCTGATTTTATTTACTCTTTCTTTCACAACTTTATATTATGCTGCATCCATTAGAATCCATCCAATCTTTTAAATCATCCAATCACAAATTTACAGCCATATATTTGCATAGAAGTAATTACACCCAATACTTAAACTTTATGGAAATTCATTGTCTTTTTAATGACAACAGATTGTTAAGTAATTTTAATACATTTATAATCAGATGTAACAAGATCGTATACAACTTCATTGCAAGTGAAATAAGTAAATTACTTCAGAAACAATGACACAACCAAGTAAATACAATGTGTTAATTTCAGTACAATATTTTACAAATATCACAACTAATGCATATCATTCAGAATTATAAAATAAAATCTGAGCTGGACAAAATTTGAAAGATAAAAATATATACAAAACTATCAGCAACCAATATATACAAATGCAAGAATTCTATAGTTTTGTTCAAATAAAGCAGACTTATTCAGTTGAAGGACAAGAAAAGTAAATCTTCAACAAAATTTTGAGTTTTAAAGTTCTTTAAAATTCTATTAAAGCATTTATTATTTACTTTTTAAAAGAAAATATCTTGAATGTCATCTTCAAACAACAACAAAATTAATATGCAGAAATATTTCTATTCATCCAATGATTGCATAAAAATTTTAATATTTAGGGCAAAAAAATAAATAAAAAAAATAAATAAATAAAAAAAATAAATAAAAAAATAAATAAAAAAAAAATAAAAATAAAATTATTTTCACACAATATTATTTTATTATTTAAATAATTAAACTTTTTTTCCATTAAAATAACTTTTGCAAATTCTATTGGATATAATAATGTAAAATTGAATTTTGATAGTGATGTACCTTTTGATGCTAGATTATAATTACTCTGACAGAGAATTTTAAAGCATTGAGTTCTAAGACTTAATATATTGCTTTAGATCATTATAATATTGTCAAAATATTAAGTTCAACAAATATATAAAATAAAAAACCAGGTTTTTAAAGTAAAACTGGAATAAAATTTATGTTATTCATTTATTTAAAAAACTATTGTGACTTGAAAGTTAAAATTGGATTTTTTTTAATTTTTAAATTTAGAAAAGGTAAATTGTCAGGTATTAGTTTAAATTTTGTTTGTAAGTCATGTGTGGTTACAAAATTAAGAGAATTTATTCATATCCAGATTATTTATTCACCAGAAAGAACTGCAGCATTTTGAAGAGACTAAACAGAAAATCAAAATTAAATGCGATTACACCAACATACATATGGGAAGGAGAATTCTTTTTTTTTTCTTTAGTAAATTTTTATATCATTATGGTAAATCTAATATGCATGCAATCTTTTCTTGATTCTTACAAGATTTTCCCATCATACAACAAATTTTGCAACTCATCAATTTAAAACTACTAAATTATTTTTCAGACTTACCAAATTACAAAATTTAGCATGATCATTTAAACTATTACAAGACAATTAATAAATTACTTGTGTATAAAACAAGGGAAAATGTTTATTTGTAATACTACTTACTTATCAAATACATAAACATGAATGAGTCTGCTTTAAAATAGATTCCTACACACTCATTAGCAAATTAAATTACTCCCAAAATTTCAGTAATAGATTATTTAATGAAATTCAGGAAATTTAGCATATCCTAAAAAAATAACAATGCTTAAATAGTTTCAAATTATTCAGTATGGCAACATAATAAATCATACTGCAATAGAAAAAGTTAAAAGCCCCAAAGATTTTGTACTAAATATTATTCCATTTAATTTCTTGTATACTCAGTCTTTTATACAATATCACATGAAAAAATTATTCCAAAGAAATAAATATTTTAATTCAAATGCACAGTTCGAAATTATTCTGATTTCATATACTTAGTCACAGATTACATACAGGTGCACAACCATTTTGATCCACAGCACTTTAATTAATAACAGCTCGAAGACAAACAACAATACAACATGAGGTAATATTTCTTTGTACAATATTAACTTAATGAGTCAAATCTCATGCTTCAAGTAGGTTCAGAGAGCAACTGTTGCAGTAAACTTTTTTTCTGATCAGGTTTGGGTTCATCTGGTTGAACCTAGTTCACAAAATAGAAGTTATTTAATGTTCCAACAAAGAAATTTCAAAGCAACTAAAAATGTTTTATAATGTTAAATTTTTTTATAATTGATAATTATCATAACTAATCATGTTTACTAGGCAAATTAAAAAATTTAAATAATGCAAATAAAAAACTTATATTAGTTGAGTAAATCATAGAAGTGAAAGATTTATGGATGAAGGGGACAAAATCCAAATTATTTCTATATGAATTGTCTATGAAAACATTTTTCTAGGATCAAATTTTCCAAGCTTAAATTAACAGCAACATAGAAAAGATCTGCAAAATCCACAAAAAGGACTTCACTCATCTTTTGACAATTGTGATTTCAAAATGAGTGGTATCACGCGTTTCAAAATGAATGAGTGGTATCAATTAATATACTTAAAATCTACATATTAAATTATAAAACTTCTGTAAACAGGAAATTTAATATAAGCATAAAACCTTGATTCATAAGGTACAAAAATCTAGAACTTATATGAATGGGATAATCAACTGGCAGCATCGAGATGATACCAAAATGAGAGATGGGAAGGTTAACTAGATGGCACTTGAAAATATTAGAAATTTGTAAGTAAAAATATATATATTTAAGACAATAAAATTATATATATTTAAGACAATCAATCCATTGAAATCAAATAAAATTTTTATTTATTTTATAATCTTCCAAAGTTAACTTCTAGAAAAAATTTACCATTAAACAGCGAGTATCCTTTTTGAAAATGGCCTATCTATAAACAAAATTTTCATGCAAAATAAGACATTAAAACCATACAAACATCCCCTTTGGGAAGATATAATTCATAAGTATATAACTAACCAAAAAAATAATAGACAAGCAAAGTAAATTTAAAATAAGAGAGCGAGAGAACAATTTAATATTAAAACAAAATATATTATGTATTTCTTATTTGTCTTAGCTCTTCACTCCTAATGAAAATTTAAATGAACATTTGCAAAGATATAATTAAGAAGTAAAATGGCGTATATATTATTCAATAAACCTCAGGTTTCAAAGCATTTTAATATAAACCTTAACGTAAAAAAGGACCAAATCAGATAAATTCTAGTCAGATATCTTTCTCCATTCCATTGATATTCTCATTAGAAAAGTATAAAAGAGGATTCTCAATAATGATTAAAAAAATGTTAACTTACCCTTGGACTTATTGGCTGAGCAGAATTATCTTGGCTATTAGAATCATTTAACAATGCCTGTGATAATAACACTTGTGAGGCAGGTTGTGCTTCAGCTGTAAGTTAGAAATGGTAAGGCAACATAATTATTGGGAAAAGCAATTTTCAAATAATTTCAATTTTGCAACTATAAAATTCTATTTATATTTTAGAAAACGTATTAAAAACTTGAATACTTTTTACATTTTATTTCCTCAAATATTAATAACCAAAATTTACAAAATAAATTTGAAATAAGATTCTTTCAAAGTATGTTGAAATTTTTTTATGTACCAGGTCATCTTAATTATGCAAATATTAAATGATAATCTAATTATATATATATAAAAAAAAAACTTCAAGTTATTGTGCTAAAAACAAAATTAACTCAATATAAAATTTGATAATTTTTAATTAAAACAATGGGAATTTTGTTGTTTAACTTGTTATTACAAATAGAATTTCCAATATGTAGTAAATGCAATGTTAAACCAACATTAACCCAATTGATCTAAATTAGCATTTTTTATTACAATAAAATTAACATATTATAGAGTTGTCAAAACACTCAGTAAGAAATTACATAATATGGTCAGTTACAGACAAAACCAGAAATTAGTATTCTGATATTCTCACTTAGTTGATGGATAACTATAGAAAAAAGCACAGAACACAGAAAATATTTTTCACTAAAATCATATAATTTTGAAATAATACACTTTATCAAAAAACCTTTAGTGTCTATACACTTACCAGATAAAAGTTCAACAGACAGACCAAGTTCTTCCAAAGCTTCTCTGGATAAAGAATTGACATTAACAACACGGGCTGCAGTTACAGATCCACTTGATGTCAGCGACTGTAATATTTGCTGATTCTGAAAGAAAATTATTAACTTTAAAAATCGAAACAGCAAAACATTTATACAAATATGCTTAAATATTTAATATTAAGGATTATGTTAAATTAATTTCTTGAAATTTATGAAATAACTTTGATTATCACCAGAAACATTTTTTTAGTGGAAGACCAGATTTTTAAAAGGATTTTAAGCATATCTCAAAGCCTCAACAGTTTTACTGGAACACCCTTTACTTACAGCAAAGTTTTTCTGATTTGACTACAAGTTTGGAATTTTACTATGCATTATTTTTTCTTTTTCTTCTTTTGCAGCATTTTTAAAAGATGGCTGTAAAAATCCAAATAAAGACAAAGGCAATAACAGTTTTGACAGCTGATTCCCATTTTCAATAAAATTTTTACTAAGTTATGCTCAAATTTGAAAGACAGAAATTAAAATTTTATGTATTGTAAAATAAAAAATGCTTCATAAAATATAACATTACAATCATAATTTTTAAGAAGAACTTGTAAAACACAACATACAAAATAACTACTACTGAAATATTCAATACATACAAGACTATTTGTGAGCTGCTGATTTTGTGATGTATTGATAATTCGTAATTGAGCCTGCAGGTTATCAGAGGTACCCTGCTCACTGGCAGGCGATCGCAAACTAAAAGAAATTAAATCCATCATTATATAATGAAATAATTTATAAATTATAAAATGTATCACATATGAAACTCAATTTACCTATCACTAGGACTGGTTGTAAATACTTGGATATTCTGCCTCTCAAAAGTGAACTGCTGCCCACCAGATGCAAGACTGTAGGTGACAGGCATGCCAGGGGATGAGATAGAAACAAAAGCAGAAGTAGGTGTATTAGCAAGTGACTGATTGAAACTAGGAGAAGGTAAAGATTGAGGCGATAAAACAGAATCATTGCTGGAAAAATTTGACTGATTTTGTGTACCCGACGGAATACGACCTATAAATACACAATAGAGATAATAAAGCTATTAGTCATTCACTTAAATTTTAAAGAATGATTTTTGCAGACAGTCAAATATTAGGAATTACACTCATAAGAATTTAATTTTTAAAGCATATATTTTGGAGACAGCAGTGATTTTTTTTTTTTTTTTTTGACAGTATGGTGTTTCTATACCAATGAATAGATGCATTTAAAAAATGAAAACATTTAACAGTGGATCTAAAACTAATGAAATATCTTGAATAAAGTAGATTTTTTATTCTATTTTCATGAAACAAAGGAGTTATGAGGGAATTTTTAAGTTTAACAAATATGTGCATAATTTATATATTATATTTCCCCATACATTTCATCTCGGTATATGTTAACAGATTATTAATAACATAGTATCATGCAAACATTAGAAAAACAAATTATGCTGACATTAATGTACATTTTAAAACTAATATTAAATATAGAATATAAAAAGTAGAAGTTTTCCGTAAAATAGCAAAGTCATAATACATAATATATTTTACACACAAATATTGATTATATCATACAAATAAAAAAAAAAAATTAAAAAAAAATTCACCTCTTTGAATTCTTTGCTGCTGAGAAGTTTGAGTTTGCAATACCATAACAGGGGATACAGGATTAAAGTTTGCATCAGATTGCTGCTGTTGTGTAAACACAATGTTTCTGTTCTGTGCATTTGCAGATGCTTGCAAATTTCTTAACAACTGTTTCTGTTGAGCTGTTAAATGTATTCCTTTGGCACCAACAGATGCTTGCTGAAATGAAATGATTATTAATTTTCAAATACAATTTCAATATAAATAGAGTATTTTTTTTATCCCAATCAGTTTTTTTAAGAATATAACAGATACAAAGATCTGGTTTGAGTGAACTGTAATTAAAGTACCAACTTTTTCTAAAGCACCCAAATGAAGGCTAACTTATGAGATCAGCAGCTTAAAATAGATTTTAAACCATTACTAACGTTCTCTTCAAAGTTGGAAGTAAAACCAACCTAAGAATGCCAGAATGATAACCATTCAGGTATTAGATTTGCAAATTAATTTATACAACCATAACAATAAAAACTTTTACTGACTTCTCCCAAAATAAACGTGTAATATTTTTGTCAACTTTTTCTTTACTCAACAAACAAAATGAGAAATGTGATTAGTAACTTTTTATAATACAACAATAGCTCATTTAGTATGAAATTTTTCTTCAATATATTGATATTTTAAAAACTAAAACTACAATTTTGATTTCTATACACAAATCATAATTTTGCATATTTTTATTAGTGTATTTTGTCATGTTTCATGAATGCGTACATCACTGAATCTCAAACTTTTCAACATTATATATACAATCAAATTAAACATAAAAATGCCAGCTAACCTGCGACAACTGAGCATTCAGCATAGGATTCTGTAACTGCAAATTCTGCAGTGGGCTGGTAGTGGCTCTCTGATTCCACTGAGGGGAGCCTGCACTGGTAGATGGTGGAGACAGGACCATGAGGGAAGATGCAGTGGATGAAACGGGTGAGGGGGAGTGACTAGTTGCTGCTTGTGGGTAGGAAGGTGGAGGATGAGGGGACAGACGAGCGGCTTGATATGAAGTAGGGGGAGGCGTCTGACTGGGAAATGGCTGTTGTGCAAGAGGTGAAAATGGTGACGATTGGTTAACTCTTTGTCCCGGAGATAACTGAGCAGAGGTGGGTGATGTCTGGCTATTAGGACTAGGTAAAGAGTTTGCAGAAATCAGATTAAACCGAGCAGAACCAGGAACTTCTGGTATGCCAGAGGAACGCTAAAAAGAGAAAATTAAATATAAGACATTAATTTGAATTTATAAAATAGGCAATAATTTTTACATGGCTATATTTCTTAACATTACACTCCATTTTTTTCACATTTAATTAGCACAACCTTAATGATTCAAATTAAGAACTGATGTTAATATCTATTTCAGGATTCATACAAATTTCCAAGAACCAAATTTTATGAGTTTACCAGGGATCAAATCAAAATTTTTCAGCAGGTATAGACATTCATGTTAAATAATTATTTTATTTTTAAAATTGTTCTTAATCAAATATGCATATAATTATGTACATGAAACATTTTTTTTAAAATAAAAGTTAGATATTCAATGATTGCTTCATAAGCCTTCATTGCATTCAATAAATTTACAACAACAGAAATTTTTTTATTTAAATTATAAATGCCACAGATTCCTATATAAATTTATAGAGTATTTCAAGATGTATAGAACAACCTCTTTTCACATATACTTACGCAAAACAAATACAACAATTAGATGAAGTTTCCAAGATAACTTTTCTTCCCTCAATTAGTATTTAATAAAAAAGCAATTTAAAAATTTTCTTCAATTTACTTACAAATTCTTTGAAAGCTTTACAATTTCATTCATTTTTTAAATTTAATAAATTTTTTGAATTAAATATTAATATTCAGTGAATTTTATACAATATAAAGGAGACAGAAACAAACAGAAAAAGTATCAATTAAAATTGTTCGCCTGATTACACTACATAAAAATCTTGATTACTTCACTTCACATACATAAATCTAAATACTACATCTGGTTTTGATTAAACTGGATTATCATAAAAATATTGTGGATGAACTGTATCTTTATTTCAGTCAACAGTTATAAATACAGCAATTTGAAATACATTATGTGCCACCTAGTGGCAACATTAGGAGCTAATATTCATTTAGATTTTCGAGCCATTTCATTGAAAATTTTTAAAATATAAAAACAAAAGAGTATAATATTTTCAAAGAAAAAATAAATGTATCAAATTAAGTAAAAATTACATGAGTAATTCACAATTTTCAAGCAGCCAAATAAAATTCATGCAGTTTTCAGAAGTTGTACAAGCTTGCTATTTGATTAAAAATTTCATTTTCTTCAGGCACAGTAAAGTTTTAATTAATCTTTTTTTAAAGAAGCTCGGTAATTTTTGAACTAACTATGACATAAGTGCTTTTCAAGTTTAGACATCATAAATAATATTATTTTTCCACTTTAACATTGTTTAATTATTGGTAATAACACCCATAATATTACGATGAGACCTCATGTCAAGGTCTTGAAAATGAAATTGTTTCAAAGATGAGACAAATTATTAAAAAATTTTCAAATTAGTTTACCTTTTATGTACTGCAAAGCATCTGTTTTCTTTTTTTTTTTAAATGAATAACCTGCTTCTTCAGAAAATATTTATGTTAAAATATATGAGTCAATAAGCTTGTATATTACTTTCTAAATTTTACATATAATACACATAATAAATCCATGGCCTGATATTTTCTTTAATATATTACTGAAGTATATATAGCACAATTATTCTTACATGTGAGAAAAAAGTCATATTAAATTAGCAACACATCATTTAACTTATAAAATCTTTTGCATACACCGAAACAATCAGTAAAAATTTGTTTACAACAGGTCTAATAAATGAGTTTACTTGAAAATTCAAAAATTGTTTGAATGAAATACAGTCCACATCTATAATTTAACAAACAATCTCTATCTCAGTTATTCATTAGAAATCCAAAATAAAAGCTTTTTAAAAAAAAAAAAAAAAAAAAAAAAAAAAAACTGTGCAATTTACATGCGTGTGAACACACTCCATCTATTTTAAAATCTTCAAATACTATTAGAAGATGATATTTTCTTCATTCAATTTTTTGCTGTTGATAAATTTTAGCTTATAGTATCTGAATGTGCACGTATTCATTTATTCTCATCATATAACTTTAATGATATTATTCCTTATACATTCACTTTATATAGTTTCATTAAAATTAGAAAATATATTATTCAATTTGCTCTACAGATTTTTTCCTCTTTTGTTATGACAGAACTATTTATTGTTAACTCTACAAGAGCTCAACAATTTTAAGAACTAAAGTAATAAGATTATTTTGAGGAATGCAGTGAGATAATCTTAGTATTTAGTGGCTTGATCACATACAAGCAGATCTCAGATTTCTATGGGCGATGCCACAACTAGTTTCAATGCAGTATCATCCAAAATTGCATGAAGATATTAAACGTTACCCTTAAGACCAATTAAATTTTGTATAAAATTAGACTCAAGTGATTGCCTTAATAGAATTACTTCCACGGTGATTGAAATGAAATATTAAATTAAGTTAAAACTTTCTCATAAATATTTTAAAATTGAAATCACAACTTGAAAATTTTCAAAAGGAGAAAATCTGTTTATATGATAAAGACATGATAGGCCTGTAAATGTAAAACAATTTTTCATATGTAAATCAAAATATTTCTTGAGGATAATAAAAAATATTAAACTGGATATAGAAAAATTTCCCTTTAAAAATTAATTTTGAATTAAGATTTATCATAAGGAAATGTATCTTGAAAAAAATTCCAAGATTTTGATATGGTATTTTAAATTATATAATGCAGTTGTAGTAATACAAATAATTAAATTCAGTAATTTATAAAAGAGCAGTTTTAGGGAACCTAATACAAATATTAGGGGAAAAAAAAAAAAAAAAAAACAACACACAATAATATCTAAAAACATAATTTTAGTTTAACATAAACATTTTTACGTAAAATTAATAACACTTATATTGTTAAATCAAAAATAGATATGATAATAACAGCTAAAACCTACTTAAGAATAATTAAACACAGTTCTGATAGAAAATAACATTTTTTAATTAGACAAAATTCAGTTATACTTATAAATTTAAAAAATTAGTTTTCTTTGCATTTAAATTATACTAAACAGGCAAAAAATAACAATAATTTTAATTAATACACCTTTAATAATTAAAAATATCAAAGATGTCAAATAAATCTATTAACAAGCTAATTATAAGACAGGAATTAAAATGATGATATAAGAAATCTTACATCATTGAATGAAATATTTAATTATAACCCTGAATGAAAAAATTCGTTTTGGTATAATTGAAAGCAAAGAAAGATATTCTTTAATAATGGAATTCTTTCCCAAACCTAAAATATTTCTAGAACATTTTGAGAGGGGATTTATTAGGACTACTAGGCATTTTATTAGATATTTCATTATATTTTTAACAAAGCACGAAGAAATATTGAAAAATTCAACAACAGAGTATTAAAAATCATCTAGAATAAAGAAATTTTATAATTAGCTGAATACAGTTATTTAAAAGATGTAAAATATTTTTCAAATTTAATGCATAATTCAATACTGCCAAGCATTGAAGAGACAAAAAATTATAATTTAGAGTAAAAATTGGAAATTTGGGGAAATGATAAAAAATGAATTTATTAACTAAGCCCAGAAAGTATTTACATTTCTATTAATGGTATTCTTTAACAATACAAAAAATGAAAATAAGGAGAAAAAGGACATACTAACCAATAAAGTAACATTAGGAGCAACTGTATTGTTCATTAAATCATTTATATTTTCAGTGGTGAAGTTTGTGCTTCCAGGAGAAGTAACTACATCAAGGGGTTGAGTTTGCATGGATAATTGCTGCTGCTTTTGTTGTTCTAATAAACGCTTTTGCTGTTGCAGGAGTGCTCTTTGTTTTACATTCTTCTGTAGCTAAAAATAAATCGCTGTTTAGATTGAATTCTTTAAACATAAACTGAGAGAGAGAGAGTTGGTTGGGTTTTGCCAAACAACCAAAACTCTCTCTCTCAAATTATGGCGCAAGGTCCAGATAAGGACAAGCTGCGCCAATCACAAGATACACCAGTTTTTTTCACCAATTAAAAGCATAAAATAGTAATATAGTTAAAATGTATATTAAAGGTATAAAATAGAAATATAGTTAAAATGTATATTAAATGTCTGTAAACATACAATATACACATGTATAAAATTAAAAACTTGTATTTAAATAAAATATTTCTAAATCAGATAAAATTCATAAATCCTATGTCTTTTAACGCAAATAAATTGCGATGAGGTGGTTCCCCAAGCAGATCTTCTAATGTTAAAATGTTACTGTTAAAATATCTAAAACGCTGATGGTTAAAATCTGGGCACACAATTAAAATATGATATATTGTGAATGGCTCATCACACTTTTCACACCATGGTTGGAGATCACTTAAGATCAAATGCTTGTGGGTGAAACGCGTGTGACCAATTCGAAGGCGAGTCAGTCAGACGTCTGCGCTTTGTGGAGATAAAACAGATAATGGAATGATGTATGAAAATATGAAATGGAGTTTGTTGCTGACTTGCAGGTTCCAGGATTCATGCCAAAGTGAATATATGAAATGTTTGAATCTTTTTTTCTCATGTCCATTGATGGTATTGAAGGCAAAATGGAAGTAGCTGCAGCATTAGCTTTCTCATTGCCATCTATTCCTATGTGGCTTGGTATCAAACAAAACAGTATCTCAAATCCCTTGTTTGTAACAGTATCAATTAATTTGAATATCTTAGACACAACTGGATGGCAATTATAGTTGTTATTCCTCAAAGCTTCTAATACACTCATACTGTCAGTGTACACACAGAATTTACGTTCATTTTTAATTTGTAGCAGCTGAAGTGCTCGGTATAAAGACGTAGCCTCAGCGGTGAAGATGGAGCAGGATTTATGAAGGCTATAACTGTAGGAGGTATCATCAAGATACATTCCACAACCAACTGATCCTGGACATTTGGATCCATCCGTAAATACTGGAGTGTACATAGTATACTGACAGCGATGGAATGAATAAAGCTGTTGAAGAATAGCAGTATTTGTGTCTGATTTTTTATTACTTCTAAAGGGATTCAGCACAATAATGTGTGGATCGTACCAAGGGGGATGTGCGAAAAGGTCGGTAGACTCAATTCGGACATCACATAGGTCGGAAAGCAAAATAATAGATTTAATACGAGAGAGAAAAGGTTGAATGCTTGATAGTCTAGCATTATATAATCTCTTAAGAGCAGCACTTGGAATCGTGGAACGCAAGGGATGATGAGGTGAGGACATGATTTTTGAATAATAATTAAGAGACAGCTACATCCGCCGCAGGTCTAATGGCAACTGTTGGCAGATCACATATAGACTCTGGACGGGTGATGTTCGAAAAGCTCCACAGCATATCCTTAAAGCAGTGTCCAATCTGCGTAAGATGGACAGTCTAGCTGATCCATAAGCAACACAGCCATAGTCAGTTCGAGATAAAATTACAGACAGATAAATTCTTAAGAGTGATGTGTGATCTGCACCCCAAGATGTATTCGAAAGCACTCTGAGGATGTTGAGTATTCGCTCGCACTTCTTCCGCAAATATAGAGTATGCGGAAGGAAAGTTAACTTCTTATCGAAAATTACCCTGAGGAATTTTATCTCAGTCACCACAGGAATAGGTCTATTGCTTATGTGAAGCACAGGATCAGGATGAAGGCTAGTTTTCCTACAAAAATGGACACAGCAACTCTTACTAGGAGATATACTAAGATCATTTCGTTCACACCAAATGGTTAAATTGTTTACAGCTGTTTGCAATTGTCTCTCAATTATATTCATGTTTGATCCTTGATATGAAATTTGCAAGTCATCAACATATAAATTACTATGAACAGAAGATGAAAATTAATGAAGTATGTTATTGATGAAAATGTTAAAAAGGGTTACGCTTAAAACACTACCTTGAAGGACACCCTCAGCTTGAGTAAAAGTATTAGAAACTGTACTTCCAATACATACTTTAAATAGCCTAGTAGCTAGAAAATTCTGTATAAATATTGGAAGATAACTCTTAAATCCAAGATTATGCATATTACGGAGAATGCCATAACGCCACGTACGATCGTATGCTTTCTCAATATCGAAGAAAATTGCAACAAGATGGTTTTTTCTCACGAAAGCATTTCGAATTTGGGATTCCAGATCTACTATGTTGTCAATAGTGGATCGTCCTCTTCGAAATCCACTTTGGTGAAGAGATATGCAATTATTCTTCTCTAAGATGTAAATGAGTCTAGCATTGACCATACGCTCAAACGTTTTGCACAAGCAACTCGTAAGAGCTATTAGACGATAACTCAGAGAGTCAGTTGAATCTTTGCCAGGTTTCAATATTGGAATTACTATCGCTTCTCTCCATGATGTAGGATAAGCATGCTCAATCCAGATTCTATTAAACAATGAAAGTATGTTAATCAAAGAATCATGATTTAAATTACGGAGCATTTGATACGAGATTCCATCTGGTCCTGGGCTAGTGTCGTTTGCCTTAGATAATGCAGTCATCAATTCTGACAATTGAAAATCACAATTATAGGGTAGATTATGTTGATCATGAAAGCTTAAAAGTGTCCGCTCAGCGATTCTTTTAATCCTTAGAAAAGTAGGATTATATGAATCAGAACTGGAAACACTAGCAAAGGTTTCACCGATGACATTAGCAATATCTACCGCAGAGGAGTGTATTGCAGCTCTGGTTTTTAATACAGGAATGGAATAATCCTGATAAATACCATTGGCTGCTTTAACTTTCCTTCATAATTGTTTGCTTGTTGTCGTTGAATTGATTGACGACACATAGCAAATCCAAGATTCTCTTTGACTCTGACGTCTAACTCTTCGAGCTTGAGCTTTGGCTTTTTTAAAAGCAATAAGATTCTCAGTAGTAGGGTATCTTCGGAATATATTCCATTGCTTCCTTTGTTTCCTATAGGAGAGTTGACACTTTTCATTCCACCAAGGTTTCCTGTGTTTATGTGGAATGATGGAATTTTTAGGGATAGCAACATCCGCAGCTCTGATTATTGTCTCGGTGACATATTTAACGGCATCATCTATCACATTTGTCTTAACTCTTGTCTCACTGATCACAGCCAATTGTGTGAAAAGTGACCAATCGGCTCGACTGTACACATATTTAAGTGGGTTGTGACACACACTATTATTTCCAGTCTGAGACACGATTAGAGGGAAATGATCACTGTAGTAAAGGTCATTTCCAACTTCAAAATTCAGCAATGGCAAGAGTGATGGAGAACATATAGCTAAGTCCAGAGAGTGAAATGTCCGTGTAGGTTCGTGAAAATAAGTTTTCTCGTCGGTATTCAGCAGACAGAGGCAATTGTCAGATATGAACTGCTCTATCTGACGACCACGAGAATTTGTAGCTTCACTACCCCACAGAGTATTATGGCCATTAAAATCACCTAGAAGCAGAAATGGAGCTGGGAGTTGGTCAATTAAATTATCTAGTTCTTCCGAATTTACGACATCATGTGGTGGTAAATACAGGTTGCAAACAGTGATACGACAGGTTACGTGAATTTTCGCTGCTACAGCTTGTAATGTAGTTCTTAGTTGATGTGCTGTACTTGCACACGAGTTTGATGTGAATATGCAAACTCCTCCAGATACAGACGCATCACCACCATTATCCTTTCTGAAGCATTGAAACCCATGCAGTTTGGTGCTAACAGTGGGCTTCAGGAATGTTTCCTGGAGAGCCACACATGCGGGGTTGTAGCGAGAGATAACAGATTTGACGTCGTCTATTCGAGAACGAAAACCTCTACAATTCCATGAAACAAAGGAAGTCATTAATAGGATGAATGTTATTCACCAGCAGTGCTCATCTGAGTTTCTGATGAATCCTCAAAACTATCTCTATCTAAGGGATAGAGTTTAACAGTATCTTCCTCCAACGTTAGCCTGGCTTTTCTTTCTGTCAAGGAAGACCTACGAACGCGTTCTTTGGCAAGTTTTAATTTTTTTGCTTGAGATGCTCTTGATTTTGCAACAGACAGTTTGTGCATAGCGGTTGAAGATTTTGTATCTTTTGGCTGGGGAGATGGCTTTATTGAAGTTTCTGAAATAGAATCAGTTTGGGTGCAACAAGATCTGGTTACTTTCTTAGTAGCAGTCGCAAAGCTGATACCTGGCCATGGTGTATGTGTGGCGACAATTCGTCGAGCCTCCGGATAAGACACACTATTTTTGATTTTGACGGAAGTAATTTCTTTTTCCAACTGCCATGATGGGCAAGATCGTGAATAGGCAGGATGGTCGCCTTTGCAATTGATACAAAACTCCTTAGCATTGCAGGTAACACTATCGTGGCCAACGTCAGCACAACGGGCACACGTAAGTTTACTTCTGCAAGCTATTTTTGAATGACCAAATCGTTGGCATTGAAAGCAGCGAAGCGGATTTGGTATATAGGGTCATACAGAGCATCGCATATAGGCAACTTTAATATGTTGTGGCAAATCAGGTGTTGAAAAAGTCAAAATCAGATGTTTTGTGTTGATAGAAACACCATCTCGTTTAAGAGTTATCCGTTTGACACCAGACTTTTTGAGATATTAAATTTTCCAATATTTCGTCGGTAGACGTATATATTAAATCTGATGCAGAAATTACTCCCTTGGAAAAGTTTAATGTCGTATGAGGTTGAACGACAACATGCACATTTCCAATTGATTTTAGTGATTGTATAAGTATTGCTTGCCTTTCGGAAAGAATCTCAACTAAAATATCCCCAGTTTGTAGTCTTCGAATATTTTTTACTTCACCTACACAAGATGAAATACTCTTTTCAATGAGAAAAGGTGATACAAATTGGAAAGAACCTCCTTCAGTTCTTTTAATTATGAAATATTTAGCATTCATCATTGACAATTGTTGCTCCAAAGGGAGGAAAGAATTAATAGAAATATTCATATAGAAAATAATAAAATTCAGGGACTAGACGGCACCACGGAGCCCTACAAGGGGATACAGGTTATTGTACCAGTGCTAGTCAGTCCCTATACGCTCATGGTACATCCCTGAAGTGGACTCCACCTTTAACGAGTCACCCAGTAGATGTACCGATCACTTGATCCATAAAGCCGATTGATGTGCTGAGCACCACAACACACCTCCCGTTTACCTGAAGCAGAGGCCAAAGCAATGTGTTGGTCTCAAGAGGCCTCAATTACCAGGATCCTTCTTTCCAGGGACACTGGTCTCCACACACGGGCAAACACGTGGGTGATTTAGTCCTCAAGAGTAGCTAATAGCAACAGAGCGGTGAAAGCTACTCAAGGGGAGCCCTCAACCTCTCTCGAGGCAACCACACTGAGGGAGAAGAGGAAGAAAAAGCAGGAGAGTAGAGGAGAGAGAAAGAAAGAAGAGGACAGATCACTGGGGTACCTCGGGATTGTGATACTCGTGTTTACCTAAAGAAGGTAAACCCCCTGAGGGGCTGAAAGAGAGAGAGAGAGAAGGGAGATAAAAAGCTTTAAAAACATTTCATAGATTTCATTTTAGCATGAATTCCAATTTTATACTGATGACCAAACAAATAATTGTACTACAATATTTTACACTGGCCAATCACAAATAAAAGAAATCCTCCAAAATTATTTGGAATCATATCATAGATAAAAAAATTCATTAACATGTATGAGCTATGGTAAAGATTATAAAGTAGTGACATTACATAAACCAATTGAATCAGAATTATTTATATATAATTTACAATTAAGATAGCCAGTAATTTTTAGAAAATACTACTAACAGTATTTCATAAAAATAAATGTAAAATGGGGGAAAAAACTGTTTTGAAATTGAATTCAATTTAAAACTCAAATAGCTGAATGAGTAAACAGGAATGATGAAGTCATTCATAAGAAATTAACTATTACAGCACACACATTTTAAATAATTTATTTTTTTTTAATTTAATGAAGATCTTGCTATTTATTCCATAAGATTTCCCTTAAAACTTGTCTTTTAAGTTTTCATTTTAAAGGTTAGCATTCTTTTCATCTTTTTAATTTGCAAAATTTAGAATATATTTTTCTGTTACCCCTGCTTTGTTAATGGATTATTAATTTATGCTGAGAGAAAGTATTAAGAAATTTTAAATGATTCTGGTGACCATTCAACTTTTAATTTAAAAGATAAACATTTTCCCCAAATTAAACAGTATTTGCTATAAAACAATTATTACATCAAATATTATCATTTCAGACATGTCTACTTTGAAAATTTTTTTATTTCTCCTATAAATTTATTGTAACACAAAAAAAAACTTTTTTAAAAATAAAGAATTTCATAAAAGTAACAGGGTTGGTTTAATGTTTTGGAAGTAAATAGAAGTTAATAATAAAAAAGAAACAATTTACTGGATTGAAAGAGGGAATGTTTTGACATACAAAATGATTCTCTAGTGTTAATTTTTTAAAGCTTTCTCCTAGCCATCAAATTGAATTTGTTTGTTTAATGCACAAAACAAATGCTAAATTTTTGACTATAGGGAATTGGTTTAAATTGAGACTAGATTAAAATACATAAATAGGGCCTAACCAAATCTTAAATAACACTAAACTTTTTATGTAAGTAAATAATCTTCTATATTTAATAATAAAAAAATCTGAAAGAATATACAATTATAAAAATAAACATTCAAATGAAAAAACTTT
Source organism: Latrodectus elegans (assembly GCA_030067965.1). NCBI lineage: Eukaryota > Metazoa > Arthropoda > Arachnida > Araneae > Theridiidae > Latrodectus > Latrodectus elegans. Next base: position 19,378,819 of record CM057822.1, on the reverse strand, counting down.
TTTACATTAAACTTATGGATCTAACTTTAAAAGAATAATAATACAACTAAGATAACTAGTTATTTATATGATGTTGATATTACTCTTCTAACATTACTAATTTACTAAAAGAATGAAGAATAAGAAATAAACATGATGAAAAATAACTAGATAAAAAGTAATGTCATATACAAAACTAATTTGAAAAAAAAAAAAAAAAAAAAAAAAAGGGGGGGGGGGACAGATTGGCACTAAACAGTCATTGTTTGTACAAGACTACTAATTAGAGTTGGACTTACATTTTAAAGTGGATTTGAAAGTACTAAATACGACTAAAATTCCACTGGGTCTGCTGAATTGAAGGATTGTATGTCAACTGTTTAGCTACTTCTTTGATAAAATACGGGTAGAAAGTTTATTGCAATCAGACAACAGGTAATAAGACTTCAATTTGAAATAAATATTCAGCATTTCACCAAGAAAACTTTGAAAAATATTAGAAGCAACCATTTTTTTAAAAATGAAATAATTACAAACTAGTAATTATAAAACAATGCCTTATTACATGGAAGTTGACAGTATATCCAAATCAGATTAAAAATTTATTAAGAAAGCATTATCTCTCATATTATAGAATATATTTAACATATTTATATATAGCTGGATATAAATATGTATAAGTATAGTGAGCAACAGACTAATATGGAACTGAAGGAAAATGTTGAGACAGACTAACCACATTAATTTATCTAACAAATATGAAATTTCCATTGAAATTATGATAAATAATTAGGAAATGCAAAAAAGTAAGATTTTAAATGAACTTTTAAATATTACCCGAAGCATTGCCAGATCAGCAGAGCCAATGTTGACATTTCTGACAACCTGTACATTCCTTCGTTGAGCTTGTGCCAACACATTTTGATTTATTATACTGGCTTGTGTGGAATTTGGCAAACGAACTCTATTAGTCACTAAACTATAGTTAGGAGGTAGGGAACTATTTGCTAATTGCTGCTGCTGTTGTTGTTGCTGCTGCTGTAACAAGAGTAGTTGTTCTTGGGTAATTTGAGCTTGAACAACAGGAGTTCCTGACACATTTCCAAGAGGGCGTCCAGCCTGAGAGTAAGTGGATATCACAGCTGCATTTTGATTTGCTCTGTTGGCAATTGCAGCAGCAGTGCCTTCCAGTTCTTTCTGAATTGCACTAATTGCGATTTTCTCATTTATTTCTTGAGCAGTTGGAACACTTGCCAGCCGAGTTGTAGAACTGGTTTGAGGAATATCAAGGTTATCACCAAGGAGCTTCAGAATAGCTTGGGGATCATCACTCCCCCGAGGTATCTCAACATTGTGTTCCTCACGCAAGCTATATATCTGAAAGGAAAGATACATTATTCAAATACAGAATTCTCTACAGGGGGTGAGGGATCTAAAAGAATATAAAAATAAGAAAAAACCATTTTATATACAACAGGCATCACATTTTAAAATACATCAATCACATCTTTATATGCTAATCAAATAAAAGCAAAATGATTTTAACAGTATTCATTGGAATATGATGGACATATTTCTGAAGTTTTCTTGTCGTTATCATTTACAGAGCAAATCTTTTCTATAAAATTTAATTACAAATAATTGCATTCTCATTTAATAGTTATTATAAAGTTTAAAAAATGATAGCTGCTAAAAATGTAAGAAAAAGGTTTTATTTCTTTTTTCTGCTTATCTTTTCTACATTTTGAAATGGTCTGAGATGTAGAATAGAAGTCTATTTCCATAAGTTTCAGAAGAGGATATATCAACTGCTATTAATTCTTTTTCTTCATATTTTGGTTTTTTAATTTTTGTATGATCAGTCTTAGATTTATTGGTAACTGAAGTATATTTCGTTGTGCTATTAGAAGTTGATGGTAAAGTGGATTTAGATGACAAAGTTGAAAGTAGAGCAGACATTGGTAAACTACTCTTCTTTCCTAGATTGTTGCTAATTTTTGCATGTGTTTGTAAAATAGAAGAATAGATAACTGCAGCTTTTTGGTCTTCTATTTTTTTACTATTTTTCTTGCTTCTAGGAATTAATATTTTGTTTTATCTTGGTTGCAATTATTAATTTCTCCATGATCCACATAGGGCAACATTAGGCAGGCAGCAAACCTGGTCACCGTCACCTGGTGGATGACTATACCAGATGTCCACAGGCCATCCACCAAATGTTGTGATGTATGACCAAATTGAGACAAAGCTTTCCACCAAACGAAGTATTCAGCATGTTTAATTTTTTTCATCCACAACCGAGCAACAAGTGTATATCTACTGGATTCACGCTGTTTATATTAGGACATTTAATTCAAATTTTCTGTAGAATATGTAGAATTTTATTTTATGATATATATTTATTCGATTATATATTTCTCAATAGATAACAGGTGCTTGTAAAACTTACGTGATAATTATTTTAATAAACATTTTAAAAAATCAACTATATAATAAAGATCTTATTTGAATAATTAATAATAATTCCAAAAAACAATAATCTCGTAAAATCTCACAAGATTTTTAAAAACTATTTTCATTTCATTTAAGTCTTCTACATTAAAATTGCTTTTTAAAATAAAAAAAAAATATTCCGAATATTTTTAGCATTTAATAAAAATTAACTGAAGCAAGCGTTTTTAGTTTCAATTGCAATTAAAACACTGCAGAAACTTTAATTTGAATACTATAGTATAGTTGTATTTATTATTACTTTTATGAATGCATTAAGTACTTGAACTCTTTAATGTAATAAATAAATTTATTTGTATTTTTTATTTAAATATTATAAAACAGAGACTCTGAAATAAAATGTAATTATTTTTTAAATTAAGATTTTTAATATAATGCAAATGCATAAGTATTTGTAGCAAAATTTCTTTTTATTAAATCATTTTCAAATTTAGTTATTATTTATAGTTTATAAAAATTCATTTCAAAGAAATATTGTTAACTTTTTTTTAAATAAGTTGCATGGGCAATTAGAATAAGTTTTATGTTATTTAAATTTTGTCCTCCCTTTTTTTCTTCTTCCAAATATACTTCAGCAATAATACTGTTGATATTTAAATCAAAGTGTAATATGCAATATTTCTTGGTGTTTTGGGCATGATTATGTTTTCAAGTATGAAAACAAATACGCAGTATAATAATAATACAAACTAAACTGTAAATAAACTTTAATAGGTTAATTTTTGGAGGGATGTTGTTAATGACGTAATTGTTTTGTGTTTGGCTGGTATACCAGACACCAGGGATCCACAAAACAAACATCAATGAAACACCATCCACAAGCAACGCTGTGCACAGGTTTGCTACCTGCCTTAATAAAGTACAGAGCATGAACCAAAAAAGTTACAGCACTCGAACATTTCTGAAGTACAAACATAAGTTTCATGATATTGCACATTTTCCACATAAAGGATCACTATTTCTACATGTCCATTGAGAATGATCACATGCAATATTGACTTGAAATGTGAAACATCTAACAGGGTTATTAGGAAGGATGAAGTTGGAAACTTATATATTGCTTTTACAGATTTTGTAATACTGGTGCCTGAAAAGTTAAAACATGTTTACTGCCATGTTGAATGTTTATATGATGTGCAGCACCAGATCACTCCTTTATCACCATGTTTTTCCAAAAAATCTGCTTTTGAAACATGTATGAAATCGGGGTTAGAAAGAACACCACAAGACTCGTTTAAGTTTTATATAATAATTCTTTGACTGGAAATGAACCCATTTTTTAAATATTACTGATTACCACAGCTTGTTGCAAATCTATGCGAACAAGACCTCCTCATTGTAATTTTTTTTAACATTTTATGTTACCAATAAATAGAGTGAGAAGTTTTTGTACTAGAAAAAGTAATTCTGCATGAAAAGAGTTTGAAGTGCTTATCAACATGTAATATATAGATGAAGTGGCTTCAAAGACAAAAGACGTGGAATCCATAGGATATACTGCTAAGGAAGGTGAGCCCCACAAGGGGCTCTTGCTTTTTAAACACACTGGAAATTACCACTATTTTTATCTCATTATTATTAGATAATAAATATTTTTGGAATAGATTTTTATTAGACTCAAAATTATTTTTATATTAATTATTTCTTTTACATAAAATTTCCATGGTTAGAAAAGAATATAAATTTTTGGAAATCAATATAGAATTTTATATTTTCTGTAATACTAGAGCAGATTTTAAAACAAACAATACATTTTTAAGAGCACATAAAAATTGCACTACTAAAAGGATAAACTTTTAAATATATTTCTTTTTAAAACTACAGTAAACCTTTGTCTTAATTAAACTTTCCTCTTTGTCTCATAGTTTTAACACTTGTAATCATTTATTTCTAAATTACTGTTTGATTTTCCTAAACCTGAAAAAATATTTTTAAAAAACATGGTAATTTATATACAAGTCATACCTGATCCAAGAGAGCATCAAATCCCAAGTCACCTATTTGATTGGATGGCACAGCATCTGATAGAGAATTCACATCCACAAGTGTGGCTTCATTTAAAATCTGAGCAAAACTTGTTGATGCTATTGTGTCAGAAACTGTGGGAGCCAATTGTGTTAATGAGGCAGTATTCTGTTGAACTGGGTTGGCCATATTTGACAAACTAATAGCCAGAGATCTAGGAATGACTACATTTTCTTCATTTGTGCCACTGCTAAGGATTTTATCCAATATACCCTGATGTTGCTGTTGTTGTTGCTGCTGCTGCTGTTGTTGTTGAAGATAGGAAGCTTGTCGCAAACCTGATTGTATAGCAGCGATTTGTTGTGCAGACTGTTGAACAACATGCCCCCCAGAAGTAACAATATCTCTCTGCACAGATGGCGAAGTAATTGCAATAGTATTTGTAAGCGTCGATGTTGGAGTAACACCAAGAGAAATTGCAGTTATGGGTGTGTGGACAAGCTTCTTCTCAAGATTCTTCGGCAATCTTTCTTGAGGTAAACGTGTCATGATTGCACTGGCAACACACGTTGGTACAGTGGGTGGAGTTTGGGGAGTTTGAGCTAACATGGATGCCAGCATTGGATTTTGACCTGCCAAATGAGTCTGAAAATAACACATTAACAATTATAGTATCAGGTGGAAAAAAAAAAAAAAAACTATTCTTTGAACAACCATTAAAAATTACATTTAATACATAGAATTCACTAACATTGATCAAGGCAAATTATAAGTTTTACATAGCACAATAAGTACAGGAATATTATTTTTATTACATTAAACAAAAATTAGATCAATTTTGCATTTATTTATTAAAAACATAACAGTTTTCAATAAAAATATGCATCCACTTATAGTTTATAGACATATTCAATTATTTCTGGGTTTATTTCACAAATATTTTGGTTTTGCTACAATAGGCTTTCGTAAAAAATACTAATATCATTACACGTAGATTAAATATATAAATAAGTAAAAATATCAAAGAATAAAAATGGGGGTTTAACATTCAATGGAGTTTAAGAGTACTTTAAAAAATTCAAATAAAATGATTTAAGGCAAGACAAATTTTCCTTCTTTCAATTTCAAAATTGTAAAACATGAATGTGCAGAGCCAAGGAGACAAGAGTTTTTATTTTTATTATTATTTTTTTTTACAATATTATATATGTGAGATTAAAAGCGCCACCAGAGGGCCATTCACATGGAGTCTGTCTCCAGACATTCAGAAGGTAGAGACAATGAGGAGATGGAAGTGGAAGACGTTTAATTCGATCTTGTGACTTTGAACAATTAACTAATTTTAAATTATAACTAAGATGTTAGGTTGTGATTCAGTATTCATTTGTAAATATGTAAATAGCTTTTTCTTATTTTATCCAAAACCATAATTAAATCATTTAAATAATGTGTTAATTCCAGACAATGAACCAAGATATATATATATATATATATATATATATATATATATTAAAAATAGGAAAATAGAAAAAAATAAAATTGAAAAAATTAATAAAGAACATTAAAAAACAATGAGAGAAGAGTGAAAGATATAAAATTTGTTCTTTTTCATCACAGGATGGAAGAATAAGGAAAATATGTTCGGAATTCACTTAAATACATTCTAAAGTGTACACATTGCCAAAATCAACTCCTTTTAATATCATAGAATGTATACAAACTTCTATTATTATGAATATTGCTGATAAATAAGTCTTTCCCTTAACATATGACAGCTTTAAGGAAGGGAAAAGACTAAGTGTTTTTTCTTTATTTTGACTGAACAGCTGCATACAATTTAAAATGGTAACATGTTATTCATATTTAATTTGGCTTCTAAATAAATAATTCATAGTATAATCTTCAATTATTAAATATATCTATTAAATAAATTATATGAACATACAAAAAAAAAAGTTCATATGAGCATTAAATAAAGGATAGTACTATATAGAAAACCCTTAGGTCTCTTTTACACTAGACGACTTAATAGCCTAAAATTTTATATGAAAAATTATTAAAAAACCACACAACAAACTGGTCACACAATATCATTTTCTGTTCAGTAAGAAAGAGAGCAGTCTATGATGTGATTTTTAATAACTTCTCACGATAAAATATTGGATGACTTTTTATCACGCGATAAAAGTTGTCTAGTGTGAAAGAGGCCTAAGATCTTTATGCTGTTACACCATAGAAAAAGCAAGTTTTCTTATTTAAAAAAAAAATTGTTAAAATAAAAATACAAAGGAATAGATAAATGATTAAATCTATAACCATTTTAAAAGATGGTTGTAATGATGAATTCTTATGTTGCTAGTTTTTGTGATTCAGGCCTAATAAAAGTATTTTTTTACTATGTTTATATGCTCAGCTTCAACTATTTTTAAATTAAATAGATGATTAAACATTCATTGAATATGGAATATTAAAATATGCATCACTTTTGAATTACACATTTCAAAAGTGATTAAGACTATCACAGTTAACATTAATTTCTTCCCTTTACTAATTTATGCTTATATATATTCCCTGCATAGTTTAAAGTTATTAACAGTAAAATTTGCTACTATGCACTAAGCATAATTCAGAATTAATATTATGTTTTTCTTTGATGGCTTAATATGAATAATTAAACCATCAAGGAAAAACATTAAAATTGAAAATTTTTAAATAAATTTTATATGTTTAAAAAATTCTAATCATGTAACTCACTCCATTATTAGGCTTTTTGAGTGCAGTACTGGGTGAACTCCTATCATTTGCTTTACGTTTTAAAGCATTTTCTGTAATAAATGTAGCATCTGAAACTCCGCGGCTTGATTCCGCAGACATGGATTTTGGCACTTCTGCAGTACGAGAAACTGTCATGTTTTCATTTTTTAATTTATCATTCTAGAAAAAAAGATAAATTTTATGATTAAATTTTAACATAAATGACAAATAACAAAATATTTAATTGGCACAGTTATTAAAAATACATTTATTATACATAGTTTCAACTTTACTAATCCAAAAATATAAAGCTGACAATATAAATAATTTAAGTAAGTTTAAATAATAGTTTTTTAATTTTGAAATAACTTGGTAACATTTGCGTTCTTAATGTTACAAATTGTCTCAAAATAAAAAAATATATAATAACCATCTCATATATGAAGTGATTTTCTTTTAACAATAAAAAATGTTTTGTAAAAGCAAACTGCTTTGAACAAACAAATGAAGAGTTAATACTTTTTCTAATAATTTATAAGCTATTATATAAATGAGTGAACTTTTAGCTTTGCTGTTAAACAGAAAATTAAAAATAACTGGTCTAAAAAAAATATTAAATCATTTTATGTTCAGTAATGTTTCATATGATGAATCATTTGCTCTCAGAAATTTTTTTGTTACATTAATACTTTATCAAGACTACTGACATCCCTAACCATGTTAGAATCCAGTCATCATTTCTTTTATTTATATAATGGGGGAAATTTTTTTTAAATTGATCAAAAAATCTGAAATTGCATTCTTTGTAATTTTAACAATGATTCAAAATGAATTCTAATGAAAAAATAAAGCAAATGACATTTTTAAGAACATTTACAACTGATCTTCAGGGGAATCTAAATTAAAACACAGAAGAGAGCCTGCAAAATTTAAGAAATGTCACTGCCAATTTAATCATAGTAGCCAACCACAGCTGTTCACCGAGAATGTATTTTATGCTAAATTAGTTCGTTGTTTTGAGAACAATATACTAAAGGGCATTTGGCTAGATACATCCATGTAGGAGATGAGACTCCAGAAATTATTGAATTGGAGAGCAGATTGCTAACTTTGGAAAAGCTTGCGCTGCAGATACCAAGTTGAAGGAACATTAATATATCAAGCAGAATTATGATTTTAATTTTTTTTAACAACTTCTAACTTACAAAGCTTTGTTTAAAACATAATTCAAAAAAAGTATTTGACACACAGAATATTAAGAAAGTTAGTGGAAAGTAAGCATTGCAATAAACTAAAAAAATAACACTTGTATATGTATACTTATACATGTTTGTGTAGAAACAAAAAACAAAATAATAAAAAACAAAAAAACTTATGGTTTACTAAAAGATTTATATGCAAATAAATTCTAAGTTATGTTCAATGGAACTTCAGATTAAAGTTGATAATTTAGTTGAACAGGAGAAAAATATAGTGGAACTTAAAATTTCATCATTGATATGAAAAATTTACAAGTAAAGTATTAAGTAAAATTAAATATGAAATATTCGTTGCCAAACTTAATTACCTGTAAGGTGATTTTGCTACCAGGACTGGATACCAGTAATTGATGTATAATATCAGTTTTACGGTAATTTTTCTCAACATCATCATTATTATTCAGAAGCTAAAAAAATAGAAAATATCATATGAACTTAAATATAGCCAGCAAAAATTACATAAAATAGCAATAAACATTTGAATAGCAATTTATTTTGATAAATAAATATTGAAAAACAGGAAATTAGAGCTACAAATGAGGCTGTTCACTGAAAGATAATTAGTATTACTGATAATAGAATTGTTCTTTTCAGAATATTTCAATAACAATAGTTTAGGAAAATATATTGAAAAGAACAAATTTTTCATTACTATGACACAAGGTTTTGTTTCTTGCTTTAGAGTTACTTTTCTGAAAATAAAGACTCATTGGAAATCGATCTGGAATTTAAAAAAATCAAGACACACATAATTTTATGTGAGAAACTTTTACACTTGTATTGGAACCAACAAATTAAAAAATGAGTTTCCTAATTACATGGAATCATGTTCACAAAAGTAAAGAAAGATACAGTAAAAATCTTATATATTTTAGAAGGATTGTAGGTTTTAATTTGATTTTATATTTTCTAACACATAAGGGTTAGTCATATTTCTCATAAGAGGATTAAATTAACCTGGTCTAACACAGTTTAAAATGAGACATTTAAACACAACAATCATCTTATATTTATGATGAGATTGGAACCCATAAATTGTAATTAAAGGTAAGTTAATAAAACAAAAAACATAGTAACTGGATAGGTAGAAAATCAGTTATTTTCCAATATTTTACATAGTGTTCAAGAAACCACTATTATCCAGTAAATAATTAATGAAAATAAATTATATTTTAAACAACCTTAGATAATGAAATGTTTCTGGTCTCATTTACCATGTTACTTAAAATGAAAGAGAACACAATTTAAATTATTTAATTTCTTAATCATATAGACAACATGCCTATAAAACCACACACACAATATAAGTTTTTTAACATTAAAATAATTACATCATATTGCAAAAATTCTATCATCACATGCAATACAGCAAAACTTTGATGGTGAGCTACTGTCATTCATGGAAAATACTACATGGAAGGAATTCAGATTGTAATTTCTGATTCCTGAAAATGATTTTCCGTATTTTCTAGATAAATTGCTTCAGTGTAATCAATAAACAGCCAAAGAAAATTTTAAATGGCAAAAGAATACAGCAAATAATGAATGGAATTGTTTATAAATCAATCTCAAAATTTTCACCCATGTATACAAATATTGTATACCTATTTTCAAAATATTTAAAAGGAAAACAAAAATAAATTACAGATAAAAAACGTTACAAATTTATATACATATTTATTAAAAGGAATACTATACAATGTTATGAAAAAAATCAATGTGATATTAAAATTGAATAGAAAAGAGAAAAATACTTTATTTTCAGCAATGAAAATAATTACAGCAATTGTATTTTGAATTCTGAGATTCTTTCACAATCCAAATTAAAAGACTTTCATCTTAATCAAAATGAGAATGTTATTAAGACTTTCTCGATGGCAATGAACATAAAATAACTGAGAAATAAAGATCAGTTCTTTTCTAAATAAAGTTGTTTACAATTACTACAGTCATGTAGACTAGAATTACAATAGTTTTGAAGATTTCCCACAAGTTAAAAACATAGTTTCTATGATGCAGAAATGAACAGTAGTTTTCAGATTCGATGACTCAAGCATCCCACTGAGGCTGATATTCATACCTTTTTGAATGTAAATCTTTTGATAAGTTTCCAAAACATTCCTATATAAAATCAAAGATAGGTCACACAGATCCCATTAGTTTTATCACCATAAAACCTTAAGAATATTACCTTATGTTTTGTTGCCAAACATAATGTGAAAAGTGGCTATTCTTAGATTTTACACACTCATTTCCATTGGTAATATTCATAGAATTAATTTTGTTTAAACGATAATTTCAAAAATTAAATGGCAATAACTATATAAAACAAGAAATTAAAACAGAAATATAAGGCACTCATAAAATTATTTATGCCATTTTTTTTATAACAATATAAACAGTTCAAGCATGTTAAATTCTTACACACATTTACATAATGTACTTTTCTCATTTTTTTAATGGATATACAATTTTAATAGTAATTTTAAATGATATCCCAGACAATATTTCCGTATCTGTTGATTTAGTAAATCATATACAGAATATTTTTTTTAAATGATTGAATATTTGATGTACCTAAAAATGCTAAAAAAATTCTTTTAGAGGGTAGGCAGGAACTCATTATATTAGATTAAATAAAAATAATGAAGATGCTGTCTCAAAAAAGGACTAATGGGTTTAGATTGTTCTAAACATAATGATTTATAAAAAATAAAATTGCATACCTTTCGAAGCATATTATTGCCTAATTGCCTTTGTTGAGAACTTTTCTCAGCAGCTTTACAAGCTCCAGTATTGAGAAGTGGATTTGGTACAGGACTATCAATGCATTTTTTGATAGGCTCAATAGGCACATCTTCACTGTTCTCATCATCTTGACTGAGCAAGTCTCTTAAGATAACATTGTCTGGTGGGGTTACATTTTGATTATGAGTCGATCTGGACACAGTATTGTTCTCCAGTAAACGAGACCCAAGCAGAGCTGCCACCTCCTCTTGAGTCACTGGCCTCACATTCTGCCTCAACAAGTTTTCATCAGTGTTTTGAGTTAACAGATTTCGCAGTTTCTGATTTGAAAGCTGCCTTACACTTTGACTAAGGTTGTTTGTAGATGCTTCAGTGGTGAAGTTCAACGTATCCGACTTTGCAGACAAGGCACGTGGAGGCGGACTTCTACCACTACTGGATTGTGATGCAGATGGGCTGAAACAGCTACCACCATAAGGTGTAGGTGCCCGACTCTGCATAGCTGGAGACGGAACAGAAGAACCTCCCCGATTGGATGTTAAATTGGGCACAAAGGCACTGTTTGTTGGGGATGCAATCGTGCTGATTTCTGAACGGTTAGAGAGAGGAGCTGTTTGTGGACTTGACACAAAACTTGTCACACTTGTGCAATCTGATTCCTTTGACTGGGCAGAACTTGGGTCAAGATTCCAACTTGATGATGGAAAAATGTCTAATACAAGATCACCCAAACCAAATTCTGAGTTATTTGCAGTACTGAGTGAACCTGAATAATTTCCATAAGAATTGTTCACACCCAATGGAGAAAGAACAACGCTTCCATTCATGCTAGTAGAAGAATCAGAAATGCTTTCAGGACCACTGGATGTGCTAGCTGTCGAAGGAGAAGAGATGTTTCTCAAGCCATCTTGCACAGAACTTTCACTGTCTCTGCAAAAAAATATAGAAAGTAAAGCACTTAAAATATTATAAAATAGAAATGTTAGTATCTCAAAACAAAATAAATTATAAAAACGAAGTTAGTGATGATATTTTGAACTATATAATTTGAAAATACATACTTCATTTTTAGTCAAACCAATGTTAAATATCATTTTTTGGTTATATGGATATGATTTTAAAAAACTATTAGTTAAAAAATAACACAAGATAAAATAATTAAATGCAAATTAAAGCAATATTTAGTATTTAAATTTGTTACATAAGCACATACAATAGAGTGATTACAAAAAATCTGACAATTTTTCAATTTAAAATGTTTCAAGGACCATGTCAATGAACTTTGATAGAAATGTTATATATTGCATGGAAAAAATATATGAATATGTATGTACACACAAATATATATATTATTGAGATAATTTATTTCACATTAGTCAGGCATATTAACATGCCTGACTGTGAAATAATAACAATTCCGATTTCTAATCAGATTTGGATTATCAATGTTTGCCTTTTTCCTTCAACAAAAATTATTTTAAAGGGAAAATTTAAATAGCACCAAAATAAAAAAGCAAATATTTCCAAAGCAATTTTCTCACTTTAAACAAATTAACAACTTACAAAATAGTCACTAATAAAAAAAATAAATGAACAAGTTGATTTTCATTTTTCAATATCAATAATCAAATGAAAAATATCAAAAGAAACAGCAAACTTAACATTAGAATCAGAATTCAGGTTGAATAGAGAGTCTAAAACAGAAAGACAGAACCCTATTTACATAGATTAGTAGCTAAGTCAAACTTCAGCAAGCAGTTAACAAATAATATTCAATAGCATCAATGGTTGGATTGTATGCTGACTAAAATATATAAATTATGACATTGCATTCTAATATTTTCAAATATGAATAAACATAACTTCATTAAACGGCAAATGGATAACAAATATATATTAACACTAGAAAAAAATTCTTATAATTATTAATGAGCACAAACAATATTCTATCCAAGTTAGTAATTGTAATTCTTTTTCTGTTCAAATGTCATTTTTGGAAAAAAAAAAAAAAACCCATTTAAACAAGGAAAAAAAACCATTTAAATGTTTTACACCTTATATAGACAATGTAATTATGTACATTAACTGAAGATTTGGAACATTTACCTAATGATAGAATGGGTTGATACTGCATACTCTTCAACAGAGAATACTTTGCTTTTTGTCTGTATCTTAGCATATTTATCTTCTTCAATGCGAAATTTATAAGGAATACATGTAGCCTGACCACTTTCAAATGCTAAAATAAATATAAATTCGATAAAATAATGAATATATACATACATAAATAAGAAAATAAAAAAATTCAATTCATACAAAAATTTCAAATAAAAAGGGAAATACATATTGCTGGAGGAAAGTAAAATACAACACTTACTTTCTTTTAAATGCTGTTTAAATGTAGCAACATCATTGGGATGGCACAAATCAAGCATTGACATGTTCTTTAATTCCTTGCGTAGATACTGACTACTTGATTGTGATAAATTGCTATATTTTAAGGTAAAAAAATTACAGTTAACTTTAAAAAATTAACATTTGCAACTTATATTAATTTTAAAAGTTTTTAGCATACCAACAAAACTCAGGCAATTTTTTTTACATAATAGGTACACATGAAATTTATTTTGTTGATGTTAACTTACATCACAAAATGTATTTGCATTTCAAATGATTTAAATAAGAAAACCAGTTAATTTTAATAAATTACTAATGGCACATATTGATTTAACTAACCAACAATCTGTAAGTTCCAGACCATAAAATTTCTATTCAATATTATAACTGATTTTCAAGATTTTTGAGAATATTCAAGTATGAAATTGTATCCTGTTTTTCAATTAAAAATTTGCTTACATTTTGTTTGCTCAGATTTATCCCAAGTATAATAACAGAAAATTTTAAAAATTCCATATTAAGAGTATTCTTAAGTTAATTTACTTTAAAGGCAATGATATAGTTTAATAAATTTTCCTCTAAATAAAGGATGTAAAAAATTATCTTCTGCCATAGAATGTGCAAATTTTTAATTATAGATCAATGAAAATAAATTGGCGTTAAAATAAAATAGTCCAAAATCACATCTGACATCGAAATTTTTAGATAATACTGTTCCCAATAGCAGAAAACTTTACAACTGAATACAGTTATCCAAAACAAGTGTTCATGGAAAAAAGCTCAGCATCTACACATTATACAGGTTTCAGCACTACAAAATAAATGACTCTTTATTCTACTAAATACAAAAAATACCTTTTCAGGACTAAAAACCCAATTCAGTTGTCCAAGACAATGCTTTTCAAGTTTAAAATTATATGAAGAAATATTTTATTTCCAGTAAACAAAAAATTATTTTATATTTTGTCACTGAAACAAAAGTATCTTTTGTACTATACCACTGAATATTACTTGGTAGATAATTACAGGCTGCTTATGTTCTTGAATGGTAGATTGAGAATGGTAAAGTGTGTTTGATAAATTATTGTTTGGCATTGATTTGCTTAAATTTTAAAAGGTTAACATGGCATTATTAAAGATTACAGGTCTTCCTGATTAATGCAAACAAGAAAATCAAAATTACTAGATTTGAAGGAGGATAAAAGAACCCAAGACATTTACTAATATCTAATCCACTTAGATATATGTTGTAAATGTTTTATAGCAATTGATGCTTTTATCACTGTTGTGAAGCAGTATCTATAATCAATGCTTCATAAGTACCTACAGTAGTATCATAACTATTATATTAGACCAGTGATTCCAAACTAATTTTGTCATCAAACCCCAAAATTTATTGCCAATGCTCGCGGAACCCTGAATATTTTTAATTAACAACTTTACAAAATTAAGCATCTGATATTAAATGAATCAAATACTTTTTGAATGAAAATTGCACTTTCTTGGCATTTCATGTTGAATTAAGTATAATTAAACAAATAAATTCATCATATAAATTTATAAAAATATGATATAAACTAAAATAAATGGAAAAACTTTTTATGTGAAAAATGAACTGGCTTCTTTGATTTCATGGTTCTGTTAAAATCGGGTATTAGGTCGGATAACTAAATTCTCATATCTGGTTTTATGATTTTTGGTTTTTACCACAACATATTTTGAAAACCCAGCTTCACACGAATAAGTGGTTGCAAAAGGCAATAAAATTCAAATGGACTATTTTTCTAAATTTGAATCTTTCTCGAATACATCTGACCAGAATATTGTTAATGAAGTTCTCTAAATTCAGCTTCAAATCATAAATCCAAACTCAATATTATAAACTTTTCAGAATACATGCAATACAATCCTTTTAGCTTTGCTTTTATTTAAAAAGAACTTTGTACCCAGTAATTATCTTGATTATTTAAGTTTGGAAAATAATCACTGAGTGATTGATTGCAGTGAAAAAGATAAAAGTGTTTTGATACCACCGCAGATTTCCATACCTAAATTCACTTCAGATTCTTCAAGAAAATCATTAAGTGCCTGCTAACATTTAAAGTTATTTTGCTCCACAACTGAAATCCAATACTGTATTTCCCTTAAAAAAAAGGCAATTAAACAAACAAACAAAAAAAAATTAGTGCAATAGGTTGACTTGTTTTTCTAGTAGAGACGAACATAATTCTTTCAATTTTCCAAATATATCAGCAAGGTATGCAAATAGTCAAACAATATTATTTAATCACTCTGATAATTCAAATTTATAACGAATAAAATAAGGCATTTTGAGTTCTTTTTTCAAATTCAAATATTCGCACAAGTATTTTACTATGTGATAACCCTCAAACTTCCATAGAAAGAATTAAAGTAGTGTGATGACAATCCACCTTCACACATGGCTTTGAAAATATATAATTGCAATGGTTTACTTTTAATAAAAATTAATAACTTTCAACCTGTGAAGAATGCAACATGTATTGTTAATGTTTCTTACAACATTAGCACCACTCAATTTTCCTGTCATTATTTTTGCTCCATCACTGCATGCATTAATACATTTTCTCCAGTTAATTTCAGGCATTGTCATAAAATTATCAATGCATTTTACCTTCCCCGTGGTGCTAAGTTTGACACTTTAACAGAGAAGAGAATCTTTAAAATTTTTTTTATTACAATAATACTGAAGAAAATCAAGCAGAATTGCTAATCCAGAAACATCTGTGAACTCATCTAGTTGTAATATACAAGAGTTAAATGCTTGTAACAGTGAAATAAGTTCGATTTCAATGTCACCTTTATATAATATTGTTAAATGACATACTTTCAACTTGTTTACTATACCTATTGCCCAACACACCTGAAACAATATCTTGAATAAAAAGGTTTAATAACTGATTTACCAATAGTGTGCCTTGACTGTGGGAGCAATAAGGTTAGATACTGTATATGACAAATATGTTATATTTTGAATTTTTTTTTTAAACCATGAAACTCATGCCTTTATTATGGCTTTCAAGATTTCTTTTAAAAAACAAAATATCTTGGCCTTTATCTGGTGGGTAATAATTTTCCAAATGCCTCAATAGTTTTGCTAGGGCTAAAGAACTGTTAGCCAATATTTTGTTGCAAAGCAAAACACACATTGATTTTTCTTGTCAACCAATACTAGTAACTCCAAACAACAGGTAACTAGTATCACATTTATGTTTTTTTGTTGATACTACCTGTCCAAACTTGGAAAATGAGACTGTAGCTGTATGAAACTGGAAGCTGATGGAATTGAGGATACTATAATGCCTGTATCTGTAAATTCCAGGATTTCTGCATAACTATTAACAATGTCAGTTTTTTTAACGATCTATTTTCTAACTAATGATCCATTAGTCATCACAAAATCTCTCTTTAGCATGATTTTGAAATACACAAAAAGCTGATCAAAGAACATTACTTTTCAGTCTTTGTAATATTTTGAATTATCAACTCAAATCCTGAAAACTCTTGCTATAGCACATTTAACTTCATCCTCCTGGATTAAAAGAATATGAATTTGTTAATCAAATTACAATTTTTTTTTTAAAAAAAAAGACTTATCCCTTTCAAATTTGGCACTTTTATATTTCTAAAAGCATTATTATGAGAAGAAATTTAAACCAAATATATATATAAAAGAAGGAAATGACAATTTACATGAAAAGTCTTTTTCAGAAGATAAGTACATTCTGCAGCCTGGGAAAAAAGTCACTTAAAAACATGTGAAATGGCATATTTATAGCAACATTACAAGAAATTTGGTAAAAATTTACTGATACACAAACAATTAAATTTTAAGATAAACTGATTCTTAATTAAGAATTATTACCTAGTATCTATGTCAATTACTTTTCCTTCTCTATCAATCCTAGTGGTAAACTGTTCGACATTGTTCATACCAATTCGTTTTTCTTCAAAGGGTACTCGGCGAGCAATGCAAGTTAAACCATTTCTGGGTTCTGCAAAGCAACCAATCAATCTCAGTAAGCAATTAATAAAAGTTAATGTTGCAAGCTGTTAAAAGTAACAAAAACCTTTATATTAATAATACCTACCACTATTTCCATCATCTAAAGGCATGAAATTAGCGGTGACATTCAAATTCTCATATTGTGAATTAGGAGACGATTTATTTTCCATCTTAACCTCCGAATCCTCTTGCTTAACCAAAAAACGGCAGTTGAAATGCTTGGTTGGTTTGTTTGTGATAAATGAATTTTCAGATGACCAGTCACGCCCATTACCTAGAAAATATGAAATCTAGATTAAAAATGCTTCGCTCCAACTACTGTATAGAGGGAAAATAAATATAAAATTTATTCCACAAGCTCATTTTTGTATTAATATACATATTATTTATAATAAAAAACATATTAACTAATAAAATCAGCATTTTCAATGCCCCTAAACATATCTCATTAATATAGCCAAAAGCAATATTAAAGAAAAAATAGTTTAAAAAACTCAACCAAATTTAATATCTTAAAAGAATATTTCAAAAACTTAATAATGATATAAACAAAACATAATGGCATAGAAATATCAATCTTATGATTAGAAGTTCAATTATGATTAGTTCTTTAATAATATTTGTTTTTGATGCATTTCAATAAAAAGAATTGTCTCAAAAATACTACTGACATCTTAGCAGTCTGATGCCTTCTACAGGTTTAATGAGTTTTTTACTGTTAAGAGGACAGTCCTATAGCACAAAATCATGAGGAATTTCATGCTTTTGGAAATAAATCTTCAAGGATAGAGTTATAATCACATCACAATTGTTAGAATATAAAATTAACAGCATCATTCTAGCAAATCACTAGCATCATCATGTGAAAAAGTAGCTAGAAAATGTTTAATTATTTTATAAAACATCCTAACTGACTAATTTTTCTAACATCTACTAGAACACAATATACATAGAGCATTAATCTGTTATATCAATAAATACACATGTTAATTCCTTGCCAACCACTGGCATATACATATATACACCTTTCCAAAGTACGTTTCACTGCAATGCGTTGATATCAGTAAAGCTAGTTACAAATGACTTTGGAATGCAACAGAATGTCTGTGACATTGTTGACGATGGACTTACCCATTTCAAAGAAGGAGCAATTTGGAGAGGGGAATATTTCTCTGGGACAGGGGAAGCTGTTATTTGTGTCAAACAGAAGTTGCAGTCGGCAATTATTATTTGTGTTTTTTTTTTTTTTTTTTTTTTTGAATAGTTCGTAACTCTGGGTTCTTTTGCTTCCATTTTTATTATAAAGAGTTATAAAAGCTCTTTATTTTTTTTTCCAAATGTGTCTAAAAGTGAGGACAGTGAGCTAGATGACTATTTTCCTACATCTCCAGCATCAGAATATAACATTACATCCAATGAAGATTCTAATAGCAACTATTTGCAAGACGCCCAATGTTGGACATGATTGGATATAAACAATTTACTTGTTCTGCCTACACACTTTCTATTTTCAGGACAACCAGGAATACAAATAAATATAATTGATGTTTGTAACCAAACTCTCTTTTATGAATTACTTTTTGATGAAGAGCTGGCACTCCACATTGTACCAAAATTAACCGTTTTGTAAACTACTATATCACGAATCATTCTAGTAAAGAGAAATCAAGAACAAAGTTCTGGCATTTTACAGATTCAGGTGCCAAATGATTACAGTGCCAGATGTATATTTACTGCACACAACTCTAATGACTTCTTAAGTGTTTTCCGAGTTTTTAATTTTTTCTGACATGTGAGTATAGCGCAGTATCTTTGGAAAGTTTACTTAAAAGGTAATTATATGCAGTGGATATTAATGAGCTTCATAACAGGCTACAGCCATTAGGATAACCATAATGTAATACCAAATTTTCCTATTATATTTAACAGTAAAAATGGACGAGAAAGTCAATATTATAGAGAGCAACATTTCAAAGACGATAGAAAATCTTTCATGACAAGATCTAAGAGTTCTTTCCCATGATTAAGTTATTGATTTTACAATTGAAGGAGAAGTTACAATATATGCCTAGTTAGCTAATTTTCAAAAAATTAATCTATTATTTTATCAAATACTTCAGCGATCTGATAAACAAGGAAGAATTCATTAATTTTCATACATACAAATAGTCTAAAATAGGGGGTGGAATCATTGTGTCACAAATGGGGGGTGAAATTCTTCAAAAGATTAACTAATGTCCAGTAGTAGAAAATGATGCAAAGTTAATATGTCAAAGTATATATATATATATATTTTAATTTTACCTTAAAAAAACGTTAAGAGATTTAAGCATGAAAAACATTTCTGAGAAATAAATAGGTAATTTCTTTTTAAATAGAGCAATTTTTTCAAATTTATGTTGGTTTAGAGAAATTATTAAAAATGTACAAATCAAAAAACTTTTCAAGATTAAGTCAATAACATATATGTACTAAAATAAAATCAATGTAAAACACAGGAGCTTAAATGAATTCTAATTTCAATTTTGTATAACATAATTTAAAAGTAAAATTTACCTAATGGCATCATAAGCAAAAGATTACTATGGAATCTTGCCCTATCATCTGGATGAATGAAATCATAAATAACTTTTTCATTAACTTCGTCCTAAAAGAAAATAATCATTTGTTTCGGTAAAAAAAATCCATGACAAGTGATATAAAGAACTCACATTAAGTTTTAGCAACTACTTTCATAGTTTACATAAATTAACTTCATAAGATACAATTTTTTATATATATAAAAAAACTATTTCCTGATACTCTTTAAAACTTTATAATATTATAATAAATAAACCATTGAGTGCACAATCACTTATTTCATATAATTCCTAATTTGAAATACTAGATTAAATTAAAACTTAACTGAACTAAGAAAACTTTGCATATCTTTAACATTTTTTAAATTAGCCAAGTAATTTTTTAAAATTAGCATTCAAAACTAACTAAATAAATATAAAAAGTTATAAGAGATTATATACAATGCATGATACTTTTTATATTTAACTTTACTTATATAGTAATAAGTCATTGAAAGTAATTTCTCTATAAATAATAAATGAATACAACTTCTTAGGGAAATACCAGGCTTGTAATTGTGATATCATGTTAATGATAAATTTATGAAAACATACTTTTGAAGCATGTAAAAATTAAGTTTGCTTTTTCCACACTGGATGGCTAGAATATTTTATAAGAAAATGATAAGTGTTTCAGATGCTGGGCTTTTAAAAAGATTATGAATGTATACATAATTGAAACTTGTACATAAAAATAAATACTTTCTGTATAAGCAATCATAAGAGAATATTTGTTTTTAATAAAATTAAAGAATTTTAAAGACACTTCACTTCTCTTTTCAAATTCATAAACAAATTAATAACAAAATAAATACAAGCATTAGAAAAAGTTTTTTAGAATGACTTTTTTCCTTAACTATTATTTAATAAAAATAATTCTAATAAACTTTTTTAAATACAATTTCCCATCTGAATTCTAGATTTTTTTAATTCTTTAATCATTTAGCAGAATTTTTTCCTTTTTTGGTTATTTATAAATGCAAAATATTGCTGTTAGAAAATGCTACCTTTCCACCATAAATATTTTCATTTTCTCAAATCATTATTAATATTGAGTAATAACTGTAGCTTCTCTGAAGCATCACAGCAAAAAGTGCTTGATTGTTCAATTAACTTTAATTTATCAGTTTTCAGCATACACTTTTCAAATTCATTCATCAACTTCCAAACACTTCTTTTTGATTTTCAGTTCATCCATCAATTTTAGAAATGCTTTTTTCCTATTATTATTATTTTTTAATTCACTTAAGCATAATTTGCAATTTTATCTTTCACCAGCATAGTAAAACTAAGTAAGTTTTTATTAATTATCATAGTGTTGACACAATTTATTTATTTAAATATCCTATTATCAAATTTTTGTTCATAAAAAAATCACTTTCAATAAATGCTTGACTATGAGAAGGTAGTAAAAGTAAATTAATTAGTTTCTATGAGTGATAATTTTGTAACTTTGAGAGTAAGATTAATAAAAATATTTATCGTTTGTTGTAATCATTATATTTTTGCTATAAAATTTCCTTTTTAATTTAAAATGTTCTACAGGATTTTCTTTTTGTAACAAATCCAACATTTACTTGACTAGCAACTTTTTTAACTGTCTTTTATCTGTTACATCACTAATAATAACACGCTTCATACAGATTTCCAAAAATCAAATAAATTTTTTTAGGAAGTACTGATATTCACGTTAAATAATTAATTTTATTTTAAAATTGTTCTTAATCAAATATGCATATAATTATGTACATGCAATATTTTTCAATTATTTCTGTAAATAATAATAAATAATTACAAACATTAATAAGACTTTTTTATTTGAGTTAAAATTATTAATGATAATTTCAAAAGCCTTCAATGAAATTACATTCCACATAATATGTGATTATACATTGTATAAAATAATGAGTAATTTAAATGTTTTTAGACATTTCCAATAGATTCAGATAGCAAAGATTCTTTTTAAAAACTTTTCCATCAAACTTTTGAACAATGCATGAAAATCTCCAACAATAAATGGCAACATTGGTTTATCAGTTTCATGAAGTGTCAGAAAAGGTTCTACTTCCCAAGCAATAAATATAAAAACATTTCATTTAGCAGAAAAAGTACTTCTGCACAATATCAAAAGTTTTGGTACCAGGATTAGGATTTTTTTTTTGGAACAAATGACATCTGTTGAAAACACATATATTTTCTTACCATTAATCTTTGCAAAATTTTAAAGGAAATTTTATGCCTTGGCCAAGGCCTATCAAAGTCATCCCTATGAGTCCTTAAATAGTCTGTAAACTGCACTTGCAGTTACCTCAATTTCCAGAAATAAGAAATATCCATGGCTGTGTAAGTATGTAGAATGTGTAGGCTGCATCTTCTAACAGTTACAATATTTGAATAAAGTTCACTTTTTAAAAAAATAAGCCATTTTAGTAAAAATAGACCAGTTTACATATGGGCCATCCATTGGCAACAGGAGTAGTTCACTTGTTCCTAATTAAGCATTTCTCATTCACTTTTTCAAACTAAATATCTCCATATGATGAATGACGGAAAAAATCGGATGGGTAACACAGTGTTTTAACTGTATCATTATCCCAAGATCTTTGGCAGTCCAATTGTTTTGTCTGCAGATGATTATTTCAGCTCTCACCAAACAGAAGCACATAATTAGAAACATTCTAAACTTTTTCCTTCAATAAGTTGGAAAAATAAGGTGCAATTCCAAAAAATGTTAAATAAGGACTTTTTCCCACACAACTGAATTACTACTTTGCAGTAGCACTGTTTGGAAACATTGCTTGAAAGAGGCAATTTATATAGTTACAAGAACTGTAATCGAATCCACTGTTTAAAACTTTAAGGGCCCATAGAATTTCAACCTTTAAAACTACTTTTGAAGAAAATAAATGAATCTTAAATTTCAGAGCATGCTTTGAGTTCACATTCTTTAACATGATCACAAAAGAGAAAAAATCTTTTAAATGAGTAATTTTTCTCAGATATAACTTGTTCTAATAAATACATGTGCTTCTCTCCATTTATATGGGATTTATTTGCAGACAGACAATAGGCACATGTTTTTTTCTGAATAACGCAAAAGCCACTTTGTATGTCTTTTTCAGAATCCACTGGTCATTGAAAATACACTTTCCACTAAGCATATTAAATAATTTATTAGTCTTTATTTCATAAAAAATTATACCAATTCAAATAAATTATACACAATTTTCAAGGGAAACAAGGAAAATATGTTTTAATTAAAAAATTTTATATTTAAATATTAATATTCAAAGAATTTTATACAATATAAGGAAAACAGCAAATAGAAAAATAATTAAAATCGCCCGTCATAATTGTGCAACACATTGATTTTGTTTAGTGATTACTTTATTTCACATACATTTAAATACTATTAAACTGAATTATCATGCAATTATTGTAGCTAACGTTAATACAAGTCAACAGTTTAGAATACAAAAATTTAATACCAATCATGCTGCCATCTAGTGGCAATATTAAAACTAAGTTTTTTGACAATTTTATTAAAAATTTTAAAATCTAACAAAAATTTTTTTTAAAAGATAATATTTTTTAGCAAAAAAATATTATAAGAGTAATTTAATTCTCAAAGAATAAAGTCAAAATTCTAGGAATTGTGCGAACCCTGTAAAAGTTTAAATGAAGAAACAGACAGTAAAGATTCTTTTAAAAACTTAAGAATTAGTTTTTTCAACAATGCATGAAATTCTCATGAAATAAATGGAAACATTGGTTAATCAACTTGATGAAGTGTAGAAAAGGCTCTACTTTCTGAATAATAAGTATAAAAATTGGATTTAGAAGAGAAAAAACATCTGTGGTACAATATCAAATGTTTTGGTACCAGGATTAGGAAACATAATGTTTGGGAACATGACACATGTATTTGAAGATTAAAGTAACATTTCAAGCAATCTACTCAAAATGATAAAGTTTTTTAAACCACCATGTTGATAAAACTTAAAGAAATTTTACTCCAGGCAAAGCCAGTCAGGTTACCAAAGAAGATAAATAAGCCCTTAAGCAGTGTGTATACAGTACTTGCTATTACCTCAACTTCAGAAAATGAGGACACTTATGGCTGCAAGCATTGTATTGAATGTGTTAATTGTAGCTTCTGATATTTACATTATTTGAGCTCTTGCTCATTTTTTTCATCAGATATTTTGATAAATAATAATTCATCAAAATTATATATTTTTACCAAAGTATGGGAAGCATACTTTACAAAAATTTTATACTTAAATATTTAGTGAATTTTATAATATATAAGGAAACAAACAAATAGAAAAACAATCAATTAAATTCACCTGCTTGTGTCAAAACATGTCTAATAGTATTTCATTTCAATCAAATTCAAATCTAAATATTACATCTAGTCCTAACTGACATGGATCATCATGAAGCAATTATCTAAACTAGATCCTTGTTTTAGTCAACAGTTAGGATTATAAGAACAATCTAATATCAATTACACTGCTATCCAGTGGTAACATGAAGAGCTAACACTCTCAATTTTATATTAAAACAATTTTATTGAAAATTTTAAAAAAACACAAAAAATTACATTTTTGAAAAAAATAATTGCATTATGGTAAGTAAGAATTTTATGAGCAATTTCAGATCAAGAAGTCAAGTTAAAGTTCCATAAATTGCACAAACCCAGATCATCTAATAATCTTACTGCTCGGTTCTACAACCTATGCAGATTTTTGGGCAACCTTACCAAACAGCTCCAATTTTCCAATGCTCAACTTTTGTCTCCCAATTTTTTAAATCCTCTTCCATCTCAGGCTGTCATTTCATTCTCTAGAACATTCAACCTTTTGTTCACTCGCTTACCTGTCTTCCTCAATACATTTTTTTGTTGCTCTTTAGTTATTTGCTCCAGATGATCAAGCCATTGAAATCTTTGTTTTTATTATATATCTTTTTTCATCATAGAACTTACTTTATTCTGAATTGATTTTATAAATTTTCAATTGTTATTTTTATAAACTTAGCTGAGACTTGATATTTCGTATTCTGTACAACATATCCTATAAACTTAATAAATACAGTCATATTTTGCATTACTATCAGGTTTTATTCTTACTCTCATGGAATAAATCAAGATCTGAAAACTCTTTCAGTAATTCACTTAATGCATGTCAACAAAACATTAAAATTGAAAAAAAGAAATTTTTTCATCTTCATTAAGATTTGTACTTTTTGCACTTTTTAAAACATATATAAAACTTATCTTCATAAAAATACAAAAAATTCATACGATTTTATAAGTTCCAAACAGTTATTGTCGTAAATCATTAAAAAATGGTAGAACTTACAGCAGTATAATTCAAAAAGGAGACTATGTTATCTGACACAAATTCTATTTTGCCATCTACATTGACCACGAATATGAAACCATCTATAGCCTAAATAAAATATAAGAAAGATAATAAATATACAGGCCTAAATAAGAAGGTTTACAGTGACTGGTAATTTAGATTGAAATGCAAAAAAATATATACTTCTAGGAGAATAGCTCCAAAAACTTGATTGTTTATAATGTTTGGCTTACTAGATGAGACTTCACTTTGTTGGAGTTCATTACAAAGTTCACTTTCATCTAAATAATAAACAATAAGTACAAATATATTCAGATATTAAAATAAAAAAAAATAAATAGCTTAAAAATAACAATCATTATTCAACACTATAATGTTTTCACAAAACATTATTATAGTACATTCACAAAGGAATATAAATATATAGTTTTATAATTAAAATAAAAACAAATGGATTATTTACAAAAAATTAAAATAAATACTGCAAAAGAAAAAATATTAAGAGAATTTGCAATAACAAGTTAAATCAATAACACTATATAATACTAATATTCAATAGTTATATTTGTGCTGATTAAGATATTGGGGAACAAAAAGTACTTTTTAAACTAATAATGCAAAACTTTTTCAAAAATAGAAAAATTTACAAATTTTTGAAATCTTAAATAATATTTATCTTTACTGATAAAAATATTGATTCTATAAAATAAACCTAATCAAAAGTATATTTAATTTCATTTTTAACAAAGTATATAATTTAAATTATAAAAACACCTAGCAAAGCAAAGTCTTTTGCAAAATTCCTAAAAAGAGTGTAATATATTTAATTGATCTGATTGTTAATTACTTTTTGCATATCAGAGGTACAGGCATTATAATTTTATGGTAAACCTCTGTAAATATCTATGACCAAGACAGGATGTTTAACTAAATACCAGAGAGCAAACCAATAAGCTGCTAGCACATTCTGAACTGAATTTATTATATACATACATAAATATATGCAATATAAATTAGTACTATCAGATTTAAATTTTATGCAAGCTTGTTTAATTTGAAAACAAAAAGCATGCCATACCTGTACAAGGACATATTTTAATTATTTTCTATAAGATTTCTGAAACCAATATAATTTATGCTAGAAATTTTCAATATTTTAAAATTGCATTAAAACATATTATTAAAGAAATTAGAAGAAAATCTAATAATTTCTTAATAAGGATAGAATACAAAAGTAATTATAAGAAGGTAATTGACATGTTTTCAGAAAAAAATGTTTCACTATCTTAACAATTCAAATTATTTATATTCATAATGAAATGATTCTTAAATTCCTAGAGCCTTAGTAAGAATCTTTCCTTGTACTTATATTTTTTCTTTTATTTAGTACAAAAAATTTGGTGAGCAAACTGGTTTTTTACCATAACCATAGATATCCCTCAACAATATATAGCTGAAGTACTCGCAAATGGAACAGTTTTTCTATAAATTATATTTACACATAATAGATATATAATGAATTTTTAGAAAATGTAACTATAATTACTAAAATTTGAAATAAATATATCAAAGTACAATAAAAAACTATTAACATAATATCTTATGTAATTCCTCGAAAGATTGTATGTTTAATTTTAAACTTCAACTCAAATAAAAACACTGTTAACAAATTCTGACAATTTTTGGCAACTTTCAGGTGAAAACTAGATGATAACTTACAAAAGTACAATAATTAAAATTTTTTTCTAATAAAATAATGATGAAACACTCAATACTGATTTACAAACCACATGCAGGTTAACTTTCAATGAAAATAGGCAAATTTTATTGCATTCATCGAAAATTTATAATTTGAAATCTTTCTCATCTTTACTTCACTTTATATATAAGTATACAGATATGATATACAAAATTTAATACATTACATAATACACAAAAATAGCTCAATTTTAACTGTCAAATTTTATAAAATTTAACATTAAATGAGCTTTACACAAGTCAACTCTGCACAATATAGAAACTATGATTAAAATAAATATAAAATATTCACAGCTAAAGCCTTTAAATAAATAATCTTTAAAAAATAGTCATGAAATTAGGAATATAATTTAAAATGACAGATGCAGAAATATTAATATGAATTGCAAAAAAATATAATAGTAAATAAAATCTCACTTAATTCTTTTTGGGTGCGAATCTGATTAACAGTTTCTTTTAATATGGCACACTTGTCTGGTTTGCAAGAAAGCGAACTCATGTCAGATGGGCTAGCAGAAACAAGTTCTGCCAGTTCTTCAATGTGGATATTTTCTTGTTCTCTGCGGCGTTTTTCATTAAGGCACTTGTTTCTGAAAAAATACACAATGAATTACAATTTGAAAAAAGGGAAATATTACAATTTTTAAGCATGCTCAAATAAATAGATACCAAAAAGAAAAATTAAAAATTATACAAATGTCAACTGACACATCTGTCATTTTAACATTGATATAATTCATAAAAATAACATGAAACATTTAAATTCAGAACATACAGTTTAAGACTAGAAACATGCTTAAAGTAAGATTCAAATCCATGAACTATTGAACTGAAGGCCAGTTCAGAAATAACACTTAAGAATATGGTCATTCAATTTCATACAAAACACAGGTAAGCACATTGTATATAATGCTGGCTTTTTGATCACCAATACTCAACAATTTACTTCTCTGAACAACGTTTTTAACGTATATTAACAGGAAAATATCACAAAGTTATGTCAGATGATATAAATGCTCAATCTATCTTCTGAAGAAATGGTTAGCGATAAAATGAATATTTAAACAAGAAAAGAAAGTTGACTACATTTAATAACCCATAAAAGTCATATTTACAAAAGTTTTTCAAATAGAAAAATGAAATTCTCTTAAAATTTTCAACTAGTAAAATAATAATAAAAATTATTAAGTATGAAATTAATTTATAGAATTATTCTACATGTAAGTATTTTCTACTCGTATGGAATTTTAATATACAATTTATTAAATATTGAAATAAGCCAGACACTCTTTCTAGGTATCTTCACATCAAATACAACTATATTTAAATGTAAGGTTACAATAATTTCTCATTAAAACTTTGACATACAAAGTATAATTTCAAATATACTAACAATCATGGAAGAAACTTTAAAATTACCTTTACAAAATGGAATTGATGAATTTATTCATACAAATATAAATAAAATCGTAAGGGTGAGAATAAAATGTTTCTGCTGGAAGAGAAGTGTGCAAAAACACTCTAAGAAATATACTAAAGTAAAAGCATACCTACATTTGTGAGTAGGGCTTTGAATCTGATTTTTTTCGTTTTTTGCTTCCTACATGAGGGGCTACACTCATCGTAAATACTCATCCAACATATAAAGAGTGATTGACCCTAGAAAAGAAAAATAAATATCAACACTAGTAAATTTTAAATAAACCTTTTTATTAAGATAAGGTACACACAGAAAAATTAAAAATATTAATAATAGGACTTAAAATTTTTCAATGATCACCACGATCCAAAATAGTTTTGAAAAATGTTTAACACCCAAATATTATAATTTTCTTTTTCCTTAAAATTATTTATTCCCCTGATATATGCTTTTGAATATGAATTCAAACGATTTATCTAATAAAAAATTACAAAATAAAAATTAAATGGAAAAGAAAAATTATTTTTGTAATATTACATTTAAATGATTATTTTCTATTTTTTGAAATTACTGTTTTTAAGCTTAGCATATTTTATAAGAAAAAACTACTTACAAGCACTTTCAGTCAGAAATTATCACATAATTATTTACATCTACAATAATCCTTTGGTTCTAAAAACTATAAAAAAATTATTTTTTCTCAATGATATTTAAGTCTTGCAATTTTGAAACCAGTATTAACTTTTTTTTTTATTGAAAAGCTTAAAAGAAATATATTCACTTTTATTTACCTCATGAAACAGAACACCTTAAATATTTACAAAAATTTTACATCTAGTTTAAAAAATCAATTTTAAGTGCATACTTTTTAATCAAATATATATTTAATAATATTGCAATATTCTGCACGGTGAAAATTTTATTTTATCAGAAAAACATTCAAATGTTTGATTTTTTTTAAATATGACAAATCAAACATAGTATATAAATAGATATGTGGTAATTAATAATATCATTAATTTATAGATATTCCAAGGAATCCATCCCAACAAAATAACTGGTACACATATAAAAGCCTGTCATCCTGGGAATTTATTTTAGCCAAATATTTTTTTATTTTTGCAACAATAAAAACTATATCAAATACATAGATGTAAATTGATTAAATGCTTTTTTTTTTCTTCAATGTGAGTTCACAGTTCTAATCGACATGCTATTTTGAGAGAACTCAGTTTCATTAAAGAATATCATATAAGCATTCAGCATAATTTTCTGTCTTTCTTTTGAAAAATCAGTCAAATTTTTAAGTTAATGATATTTCTTTACCAATTAAAAAAGTGTTATCAGTTTAGCATATTTTAAAAACATTAAAATTAATAGCTCTTAACTACAAGAAAAATTTAACTGTTTTTATTCAAAATATAATTTTATTCATGAAGCAAATAACACATAAAAAAAATTAAACAAAATAGAAGTTTGTTTAAAATATTTCACTATTTTACTTATTTTATATAAACAATTTATCATATACTCAATAAAAATTTACTTAAAGAAATATTAAAAATTCTTTTCTTTACACCACTAAAAGAACCTTGTAGTGCTGAATAAAAAAAAGTACAGTGAAAAAAAATAGAAGGGAAGGGATAAATCTCTCAATGTTCTTTCAATTCAAAATAAGTATAAGAACTACAGGATATTTGTGCAATCAGGCATTTTTAATGTATGTGTGATTCTTTACTTTATAAAAACTAAAACAGTTTAGATACTACTAAATCTTTAACATTTGGCAAAAAAATTCAAATCATATATCAAATTCAAAGTGATTATTTTATCACTGAAAAATTTATAATATGATTAGATTAAAGAACAATTAAGAAATGTATAGATAAGTCCTTAATTCTTTTTTCTTTAGGTTAGTTACAACCTAACATTTTTTTTTAAATCAGCAGTATAATTTTGAATTCTCTTCCATCTTTTTTTTTCTGGTGAATTCTATAGTCTTTTAGAAAATATGTAAATAGATGTTTTATCATTAAGCAAGTTGTAAATTTTTATATCCATGATACAAATTCCAACAAATTTAACTTTAGATATTTACAATTGTAATTTTTGACAATTTTAGCAAAATATTTTGTGATAAGTTTGGTACCTTTTATACCTATTACAAATACATTTCATATTTATTTTAATCTTACAATTTAATTCTATATCCTTAATATTACTTTATTGCATGGGATGTATCATTATGCAAAAAAGTAATATTAAGATGTAAATTATGTCATTTTAATTTTAAATCTTAATATTACTTTATTGAATAGTGTAAATAAGAACAATCATACTTTTTCAGAATGATTTCTAGCTTCAAAATAAATTGAGAGCAAATAATTATTGGGTTCATTTTTATATTAAAATATATGTTTATTAATTTTTATTATTTGCTTAATTCTCTTCAAATATTTTTGTCTGAATTTAATATCTAAATATTACATCATATACAGCTATTTTTTTCACAAATAAAAATTACTTTAAAAAAATCTTTTTAAGAAAAATATACAATCAACGAATATTTTAGCACTAAGTTTTCTTTAACCAAACTTTAATAATAATTAAATTACATTATATACTTCTTATGTATTAAAGTAAACTTAGATCCAATGAATATAATGGACTATTCAAGCTATCAGGCAAGTCTTTCTTTGGTTACATTTTTACTTCTCCAATCAAACAACAATTTATAACTATATCAGGGGTGTTTGTGAGACTCCAAAAAATCCCCTGAAACTTTTATGGACTTACTACCGACATTTTGGAGTTTCAAGAGGAGGGGGGAGGGAGAAATGAAAAATTACAATTATGAAGTATCGAATGACCTAATTATAAAAGTTCAATGAATTACTTTTTTTTTTCAAAATTAATAACCATAAATTTTCAAACATATAAACACTACATTTTATGTAAATATTTTAAATTACCTGAATTAATTCTAGTCAAAATAAATAATTCATTATTATTCCTACTTCCTTTTGAACAACGATCCTCGGGATTTCCTGGTATCAAAGTTCAAAATCCCCGGAATTCCGGGGTTTGCCCGGAGCACAAACACCCCTGCTATATTATAATAACAGAAGATTTCCATTCATATTAGCATTATCTTTTTTGTTTCACTTGAGGAATAAGTTCCTATCAAGTTATAAGATAAGGCAGATTCTAGGTTTCACTTAGGATGCTCATATAAAATTTGGATTTCTCATGTAAAAAAATAAAATATATATATATAAATGCACGATTACTCAAGTTCTAAAATTAAATTTTTCCTATCAAAACATATTAACAGTAAAAGAAAATATTAAAATTAATAAAATAACTACAAAAAATTTATTTACTTTGGTAAAATATTTAAGAAAAAATGTTTTAATACATTGATATTATAATTAAAAGCAATAAAAACTAATAATCTTACCATAAACATTAAGTGCAATTTAGTATCTTAAAATTATTTGATACCATAACTAAATGGGTCATTCCACAGAATTTGAAACCAGGGGAGAAAAAATTTTTTTTAAAGATTAAGGTAGCAAATACTTCTTTTATACTGAAAAAAGTGTGATCTTTCTCATACTTAACTTTATTTTTAAGTCAGATGCTTGGTTTTAATAATACAGTGCATTTTAAATACCCTGCAAATATTTTGAAATCTTACCTTTAAGGTATGACAAAAGTTTGTTCTAATTAACTCATCAATATTTGGTTTAAAAAATCTATTTTGTATTTATTACTGATTATTAATTTATTTTTAATCAAAATGCACCTCATCAAATCAGAAATTGTGTTTTAATTATTTTTTTAGACATAAAATATCCAGATCATATTGAGTAGTCACATACATGACCAAGACATGAAAAAGTTTTTACAGACTGCATTTTTTTACTTTACAAAATCCATATTTTATTTGCAAAAGTAAATCACTTTAATCTATCTAAAGCCCTAAAAACTTTAATTTAATTCCACTTAATAGTAGAATAGACAATGGTCAGGTTTGTGACAAAACCAATGGTCAGGTTTGTGACAAAATCAAGTGATCAGGTTTGTGACAGTGTTAGTATGTTAGTGTTTGTAATTTTCTCACTAGATGGCTGTTTTCTATACTGATCAGTACTTTCAAATATTCTAACCAGGTGGCAATACTAGTCTTGTTCAAAGCACATGTTGTTTATGTACTGAAATTCACATTACAATCTGCAAACATCAAATTTAGTCTGCATTGAAACAATATCAGAAGATGAACACTGATCAGAGAGCAAGAAAAGCTGAAAATCAGAGAAGATATTATGTGAAAAAAGGAATGATACCAGTTTTAAAGAGAAAGAAAAGGAAAGACAGAAATGATAAGGAAAAGAAAAGGCTATAAGTATGACCAAGAAAAGAAAAAGAGACAAACTGAGGAAGCCAGAGAAAGACAAAGGAAATGTAGAGCTCTCAAAAAGGATCAAAGTATTTCTGGTTTATCTAAAATGACTTCTGCCTCTATCTCCCAAACTTCACCTTACAGAACACCACAAAGTCTTGGCAAAGCTGTAAAGAAAAGCTTAAAAGCATTACCAAAATCACCTAGTAAACAATTGGCAGTTGTCAGTGATCTGGTAGATAGAGTGGGTTTAAAATTACACAAAACCATGGAAAACAAACTCACTGACATTAACAGTAATCAAGATAAAGCATTGGTAGTAGCATTTTTATTTCGGCCTGACATTGTATATACTGCTCCAGGTATGAATGAGTGAAATGACTATATGGGAGAATGGCATTCAAAAGGGTTAAAGTAAATATTTTCTTACAATGCATTTGAAGGAGGCATATGCTTTGTTCAAAGAAGAAAATCCAGGTTTATACATTGGATATTCAACATTTTGTAGTATTAGACCACAGAATGTTCTGCTTATGAAAAGATACTCCTTGTGACCAATGCAAGTGTAAAATTCATGAAAATTTCATGTTCTTACTAAAGGGACTAAGGATAATATATAGCTTAATGACTTTGGGAGAAAGTCTTGTGCAATCTCAGTTTTAAATTCTGACTGTTGGAAAATGAACTGTGTTAAGTGTAGTAGTGGACAACTGCTTAATGAATTTCTGGAAGAAAGGGAAATAAAGGATTCTACAACTGTTCAGTGGCATGAATGGGTAATGTCAGAAAGCTCACGGTTATATAAAAAAACTCATGAAGGATGCAAAGGAGAACTAACAGAATTGATACAATCAAACTTCAAGAATTTTCAGCAACATGTCCATGTAAAAGAATTCAAGCTGCAGCATTCCAGTCTGATATTCAGCAAAAGATACAGTTGTGTTACAAGTTGATTTTGCCATGAATTATTCATGTGAATGGCAAGGAAATACAGTCAGCACTTTGGAGCAGACAAAGTGTGACTTTATTTACAACTGCAGTTTTGAAAAATGAAAACTAAGTGTTATCTAATTGTATCCGATACCAAAGATAAGTCGAAACAGACTGTTTCTGCTTTTATAACCAAACTCCTTGAGAACATTGTGTTCAATCTATAAAACCTAAGTTGATAGTATGGAGTGATGGTCCATCAAATGAATTTAAAAATAAGTTCATATGTTACTTCATTCATATTTTATCAAGCACCGAGAAAGATTTTCATCAATTGAATGGAAGTATTCAGCAACTTCTCATGGAAAAGGTGTAGTAGATGGTGTGGGTGGTAGTGCAAAGTCTCGTGTGTATGCAGAGGTCATGGGTAGACTTGAGCTGTTGTGCAAAATGCTGATAGTTTTGCAGCAGTGGCAGCAAAAGTAATGCAAATGTAAAAGTCATTTCTGTAATGCAACATGAAATTGATCAGTTTCAGATTATGTGGGATCTTGCAAAGAGGTGTCGGAATAAAAAGGCCCATGTAATAAATTACCAAAATAAGCACATATATTTATTTGCTAATGCCCAGTCAATAGATACTCCCAATACAGCAAGTTTGTTATGGAGACATTTCCCATGATTGTGAAAGCACACACCATCACTTCAATCAACATCTGTTTATGAACAGAATGCCAATATAATAACAGGCACATTTTGCTTGTAAAGTATGGGGCAAAAATCATGGAAACCATATGTTGCTCAAGTATCAGCAATTGAAAACTTTGATCTTAGTGTTGTTTTCTTGAAAAAACAAACTGAAACTAATTTTATATATCAAGAAAATGATGTAGCATATATCCAGAAATATGATATCCTTAAAACTGCCTGTACCAACAATTAATAATCGTGGAGTTGTTGTATTTCCTTACCCAATAATGTAAAAAGAAGCAATAAAGACATGTTAGTTCATACTATGTCACATACATGACTACCTGTCACATACATGATACACAGAGTTTTCTTAAATTTATCCATCAAAATACAATTTTAAATGAATTGTGCTTATGTATATTTCTTTGGTACTACTTCAATAATTATTTTTACAAATCTCACTAAATTTGACCCATATGATTCACAGAATTTTAAATAAGAAGCATTGCAAGTGTGATCCAACTTCCATATTTTGTCACATACATGATCATACATATTTGTTTGTTTTTTAAACTTAAAAGAAAACACAGAATATCTATTATTTATTATTATGTATTGTCACTTCATATTTTACTTCAGTTAAATATATTTTCACCTTATTTACTACATTTATGTCTAGAAATACCATAATTGTATATGTATATATCCTATGATTGTCACATACATGACTGTGGAATGAGCCAAATGTAAGTTAATCACCATTCCACATGAATGGTTATAAAGTCACTAATTTCATAAATTTGAAAATTTATCATAAAATAATTTTCTGGTGTAATTCTTGGTTCTGATCTGCTAGAATTTATTTTAAAGAATCTTCTTTCAACATGAACTAAATGATGGATTACCCTTATTATGATTGTATCTAGTTTATTGTGACAACATCTCACTCCATTTGTTTCGATTTTTTATACTTTAACAAACACTGATCGGAAAATTCTCTGGAGATCACATGGTAAGAGCCCTCTGAAATATTCAGAATATTTTTGCCTTTTCTAACATGAACTCATTTTCTTCCAGGGAAAAAAATTTCTTTATAGATAACTGGCGATACTTCTATTTTTCGATGATAGGGGAAACAGCAAGGAAACTATCCCAATAGATGATCATGTAGAAACCATAAGCACACATCCTTCAATAATGGATGGAATAAAACTTATAATCTTCTGTTTTATAGCATTGTCCTTCTAAAGACTTTTGAGGGGTAAAAAAAAAACTTCTTAAACATTTTAGTTATCTCAAATCTTTCCATTCAACAATACAATAGGAAGAATGATAAATCTATAAATGAAAATCTTCATCTTTCAATTTAAATGTTATTCTTCAACTATGATAACATTATACAAAAGCTTTGGATATTATTAGGAAATAAAATTTCTTACAAAAGATTGAATTGAATAAATTGAATGATGTAAAAAAAAGTATTAAAAGGAAGAGAGTTTTCATACGAATAAATTTATTATAGAATAATTCTTGCTTCCTCAATATTTTGAAACAAAAAATTGGATCAATAATAAATGTTAGAAAAATTCATAATTCATTACACTAACACAAAACAAAAAGATCAAAAGTAAAATTAATCATGCAAATGTAAAAATGATATTTTTTTAACATTACAAATCATAAGATTCTATGACTAATATTCTATACTTTGTTTTCTGTGCAAGAACTCTTTAAACTTAATGGCAAATGAAATTTGTGTTTTAGTATAAACATTTTAAAGAATATAATATTAATGTTTAAATAATATTTATAATATAAAATAAATTAATTCTCCTTATACAGTACATGGGTTAACTTATTTAGTACATAACAAGTTTTATTTTTTTTTTATTTTTTATTTATGAAATTTATAAGCAAAAGATCATAAATTTAAAATACCTTAATTATTTCTATATATACAGATACAAATTTAGATATGTACATAAAGTATAACCATAAAGTAAAATTGCTTTACCAGTTTTAGGTTTTTATATCACTTGTAACTCAATAGAGGAATTAAACTTAAGATAGAATGACACAAAATATAGAATTTATTTTACTTATAATATTGGAATTATATATGAAGAGAATTATGAAAATTCTACTTTTTATGAATGTTATAAATAAATGCATATATATGATTAATTTTTTAAAATAAACTTACTGTCAACATTATTAATTGATAAATGAAGTAATGGCTGCATATATATGAATGTATCAATGTGTGTGATATATATTACACATAATAACATTTGGAAATAATGAGTTTCTTAGAATCATCAAACCATAATTTTTTCTATAATTAATAACAAAAAGAAAATATACACATGAAAATATACACTATATCCACAGAGTTAATAGCTTTACAAGGAATGGATATTCAGTTCTGAAATTTTATATATACTTATACATATAACACTGACCTTCACTCAAGATAGCCTGGTCAGTGACCCAATTCCCAAGGTCACTAATGTCTAATCGAATTCATAATTTAAACTTTCATAGCTCCTCACCTTTTTCATAAAAGCATTAGTAAATTTTTCTCGATGCAGAAGGGGGAAAAAAGGGTTAGAGGGGGAAATAGCCCTCATACCTTATAGCAAACCGGACCGCGTGACCTAGTTTTGAAGAGAGGAAAAAGTTTAGGCCTAGTCATGTTGCAAAGCACCCCATAAAAATACTAGAAACATGACTCAAGAAAAGCTTCATAATTCCCTGACATAAGATATTTTCTTAAAAATCAAATAATTAATCGTAACTCATTTCAACAAGAATGAAACTCGTTTTCAAGATAGTTTTTGTTTACAAGGCCATCTGTTTGATAGCATTCAGGCAGCACTATAATTAAATGATTAAAGTTATCAACACAATACAACACATTATAAGTTAATATTTAAAACATAAGTAACTAAATGCTTGTGAGATCAATGTCAAGTTCTCGGTCACTACATATAAGTTCAATTTCAAACCATAACCTATATTCCAATTCCGGCCGAACAACTTTTCTCCGCGCCGACATTAGCGTTGGAAAACAAATCAAACATATCAATGAGCATATTGTTTTAGATTACTTCATATGGTTATCACTCTAGTGAAAACAATTCATCGTGGTAAAATTCCACTTACCTCTCGAAAGTAGAATAATAAACATCCAAAATATACGATCCTCCATCTTGTATTGTATCGTCAACAAAAGTCAATTTTTTGCCAAGATGGAGAATCGGGCAGAATGTCTGAGATTGCCTGGAAAAACCATTCGATAAACGGGTCAGGATAAACTTCCCGGTGTAGAAACTACGACCGATGTCAGCTGCTAGGCTCATAATTTGGCGAAAATGGGAATTTTTGGCGACCACTTGTTTACAATTCTATGACAAAGAGCGAGCGAGTTTATTCCTTTCAAAATTATGTAATCAATTGTTTCCTGTTATAAACAATAGTGAAACATGCATCTCTCTTGCTTAATAAATAATTCTTTTAAAAATTGCGAAAAATAAGCTTTCCAAAACTTTAAGTAAAGTATGTTAAAAAATATTTTTTATATTTATATTACTCATATTTTAGGTAATGAATTATAAATTTTTAAATTATCAATTTAAGAAAAATAAATATTTTCATTAATGTAAATAAATTTGAAAATTTTTTAATTAAAATATTTATGTTAGACTTAATAAATCAAAAAATTTGTTTTTTTTTAATTTTTATTTTAAATACAAATTAAAAAAAACAAATTTGTTTAAATAATTGCTTTAAATCAAATTTTTAAAGCAATTATTTAAACAAGAGAAGTATTGATAACAGAAATTAAACAACAATATATAAGATTATGTTAGAAATAAATTCATCTATATCACTGTACAAAAATATCTAATACCTTCATTAAATTCATTACATAATACTCAGCATTCTAGAATATTTGTAAAAATAATGATGCTTTTTAAACTAGAATGTGCTTTTTAAAATTAGAATAATTTGTTAATCCTCTTATAAAAACACACATCATATTTGTTTTATACAAAGGATTAACAACTTATTTTCAATACAACAGATAATACTGAATTTTGAAGTCTTAAATTCGACGCATAAAGTTTTGATTAAAATTTTAATGTTAATTTTAATCAAAACTTTATGAGTCGAATTTAAAGTATTTACCATATTTGAAAATGTATGTATACTAAAATCAATTAAAGTCAACAGTTTAATTGATCTGATCTGACTCATTCAGACTAAATCAATGGATAGGAGATTAGGAATAACAAAAATCAAAATTTTATTTTTCACAATTAGTATTTTCCTATTAAAATTTATTAGTAACCAAATGAAACATGATAATAAACTTAAAAAAGGAATAAATACACAGTAAATAAATTATACATTGTGAGAATTATTTTATCAAATTTTTAAAAAAATCCATTTTTTAAAGGAAGAGACAAATTTTTAAGAAACAGATTTTTTGTTGATAATTTTATAATGTAATTTACATGCATTATAATTTAGCTAAATTAATTATTATTAATTATACATATATCTCTATTTTTATGAATAATCTTATTTCTAAGACCTGACTTGGAAGATAGTCTAATAAACAATTATTTTTATATTTTGCAATCACCTATTCTACGTAATATTAAAGGATAAATATTGTAAGTAAAAGAAAAGGAGAGAAGCTTGACATCCTATTAGTTATATGATTCTTTTCAAACCAATAATACTGGATATCTGGTGACAAAGTGGATTCCAAATAAAAAGACTTTAATATTGAATTTATAGACCAGGAGAGCTAAATTTTTAGTAAATAGCTTGGTTATTTAATCAAGAGGATCCATACAAAACTGTGAGTAATAATGGGAGAACAATGCTAGTAGTACTATGACATTAAAATGATTTTTAAGCATACATAAATAAAATTACATCTTAAGTAAAATCAGAATAGTTGAAGAGTTAAATAATGTGCACCAAAAGCATTAAAGGCTCTAAAAAATTTTAAAGGCAATACGCCAATTCAAAACTTCATGTACTTCAATTTGAAATATATTAAGAGGATTGGAAAGTAATGTCATTTCTGCACATAAAGATATTTAATTGTCATTTGATAACTCATGTCAGTTAATGATATCTGCTTTCATTTCTGTGTAAGTGCAGCTGACCTTCTCAGTTTCTGATATTGTCTATTAAATCACTTTAAAATAATTCATGATTAGTTTCCCTCCCCCCCCCCAATTTGGGATGAAATTGCTATGTAAATATCAAAAGAGTCCAGGATTTTATATTTTTAGAGTTTTGCAAGGATAGTAATGTAACAGTTACGATTAAAAACATTGGTAATATTCATATCTACATGTATTAGACATTTTTAAATGCCAAAGATGATTTTCCAAGTTCAAATTAATCTGCCTCCTGTTGATCAGAAAGACTAATAACATTGGACAACAAAGTAAGGGTAGAAGTAAAAGCAAATCCAAGTCAAACAATTAAGAAATTGTTAAACACCTTGGTCAACCATTGAAGAACATATATAGCAGGTTGGAAAAATATGCAAAGCAGCTGTTTAGGTCTCCTGTAATATGCCAGAAGAGACCAATCAATCCATCAAACACAATTTATTACGTCACCAGCACCGTTTTTTGATCATTTGGTCACTAGTGACAAAAAATGGATCCTATATGTTAATCCAAAGAGCAAAAGGCAGAGGCTCTATCCAAATGAATCACCACAAAGTACTGTGAAGGCAACTTTACATTCCAAAGAGGTACTTTTGTTTATTTAGTGGAATATTCCTGGAATTGTTCACTTTGAAGTACTGATACCTATATAAATTGTTAATGAAAACCTTTATTGTGAACATTTGGATTGATAGAATGAATATTTAATCAAAAAGTATGTAATTATCAACAGGAAGGGCATTTTT
Source organism: Latrodectus elegans (assembly GCA_030067965.1). Lineage (NCBI taxonomy): Eukaryota > Metazoa > Arthropoda > Arachnida > Araneae > Theridiidae > Latrodectus > Latrodectus elegans. The sequence continues at coordinate 19,338,021 of CM057822.1, read as the reverse complement.
TTGCAATGCAACTAGACTGTGCAAGGCAAACACTGGAAAAATTAATGAATTAGAATGGGAAGTACTACCTGACCCACCATACTTACCTGGTATCAAACCCTCAGATTTCACTTTATTTAGATTCCTATGGTTTCTAAGTGGCAAAATATTTGAAAGTTTTGAATGATGCCCAAAATGCATAGCTGCCAACACTGCTGATTTTGTGGGGAAACTCCTGATTTTTTGATAGGTTATGAAAATCTACTGATTTTTGGCAATTTCAGTGAAAAACTCATAAACAGCCAAAATTTAGCTGGAAAAAAGTCTACTGAGTTGTTTTAGTAGTTTAAACAGTCTCAAAATAGCTTAAATATTCTTGAAACAAAACAAAAAAAAAAAAAAAAAAGAATGCTTTGAACAGCAGAACCAATTCATTTCTGAAAAATGCTAAGTTAGCAACGTATAAAAAAAACTGCCACAAGTTATTTGAATTTGAAATGTATAGTGTTTTTATGTGTGGACCAAGTATTTCATAATATATTCTTAAAAGTATTTGTCATTGAATTTAATTTATTCAGTAATGTATTTTATGTAATTTTATAAGTTTAGTACCTATAAATTATAAATTGCAATAGTGTAGTAAAAAGTTGGCTGATAAAATAAATGTTGGGACAAAAATGTTGATGTTTATTTTTTTTATATATAACATATTCTTTTATTTTTAATAGTTCCTTTATGAGCTTGATGAATATTTTATAAAATATTGCAATTAAAACAAAATATGTTTAGCATAAATCATTCTCAGAATGTATAATCTAAATCTACCAATTTAAACATTCTGTTTCAAGCAAAAATGTCGCTTGTAGTGTCTTCTGATTTTTTTTTTCTTTCAAAATTATAGAATCTGCTAATTTTTTTTCTTCCAAAGTTGGCTGGTATGAAAATGCCATCTTGAGATATTTTAATCAAAACTAATTGATTTTTTATCAGTCCAAAATTGAATATTTGCATGCTAGACGTCAAAAGATTATTGATAACAAGGGTATTATGTCATAGATTAAAAATAAATACTTTTTAAAAATTTATTCATTTGAATTTAATGTTAGAAAGCGATAACTTTCCAGCCCCCAATATATATTTACATGAGACCCAGAAAATAAACAAAACAACTGCCTTTTTCAAATAAATTATAGTAGGAGTTTCCAATTGTAAAAATAAGGTTAACTTTTTTTATAAGAGACTTCTTATAAGAGACTTTTTTATAAAAGAACATATGTAAACGTAATTTTCTTCACATTCTTGTGTTTTTCAGAACTATTAAGTGCATTTTCTTTAAACATTAAAAATATAACTTTCCTAATTTATTAATCTAGGCTCAATCATGAAAAATAGTTGACATTTCTTTATTTGACTATTATATTAAGATGTGGAATCAATCCACCTGAATATCTAGAGAAATTTCTAAAAAATCATATATTGTTATGCAAAAGAATGTAATTATTTTGATAATAGTTTGGCTCTGTAATCACAAACTGGTTTTTAATGTTTCATTATTAAAGGTAAAAATTGATACTTTAGTTGTAATTTATTAAAGTTCCCTTTTAAAATAAAATAAAGAAGCAACACTATGAATATCAAAGCTAAATGTTCTATAAAATCAAGTCATTTCTTTATTTGACTATTATATTAAGATGTTGAATCAATCCACCTGAATATCTAGAGAAATTTCTAAAAAATCATTAGATTTAAATTTTTGAACATAGGGCTAATTTATCAAGAACTTAGTTGGAAATTCAACTCAGGAATGTTATTTATTCAGCAGCCAATTTGGCTGCAATGCTTATAATTCCTAGTTACTAAGCTTTTTTTTAACTCAATATTTTTATTTATAACTCAATTTTCAGAACTTTTAAATATATTTTTTAAAATACATTTGGTATAACAAATTCAATTTATATATTCTGAAAAATACTTGTTTTTTGTATTTAAAACTTTTAAGTATCATTAAAATCTGAATAAAAATATAATGGTAGAAATTAAGAAAATAAATGCATTTCATATTCTTTCTAATGCTTAAAATAAAAGGAGAATACCTTTTACATCTTGAAATGGTTTCTTACAAAGAACTTTTCTTAATACAAGAAAAATATAAACACCATTAATACTCATTCTAATGCTTTATATTAAAGAAAAACATCTTTTATGTTTTAAGAAGGATTTTAAAAGTTTTATCTTTTGCTCTCCTTAATTGAAGAAGTTAGTCTTTTGTAGTAGAATGCCTTTCTTTCAGTTCTGATTTTCAAAACTTAAATATCTTTTCAAATATAACCTATCCATTTATGTTTTCAAATAGCATTTCATTCTAAAATTAATTAATATTGTAATAAAAATCTTTTTTAATAAGATTTCATTCATTTGAATGAAGTAGTATACTCACCTAATTCTTTGAATTATGACAGAAATTTTAATGTCACATTTTTTAAATGAACAATTGAGTTTTTAATTTTGTTTCTTAAATTTTGAAATTCAAAAATGTCTTAGATATATAGAAGATCCAAGCATTAATAGTTTCAGTAATTATGATGAATTAATCATCCCTCCATTATAAACCTTACAAATATTTTTGTATGTAGTTTGAATTTTACAAATTTCAAACTTAAACACCAAGCAATCATATAACTTAAACTTCCTTCAAAAGTATATTTAGTTTTAATTTTTTTTTTTTTTTTTTTTAACAAAAACTTAAATATTTTCATAAAAACTATTAGATATAACGTAATTAGGTATGCTTAAAAATTTCAAAGAATTAATTCTATTTATGTAAATTTTTAAATAATTTCAATTCATTATATATTCGACAAAGACTTGTTTTTTTTTAATTCTTTATAGATAAATTCTTCATCAAACTAAAATGAAAATCATTTTAAATAAATAAGCATAGATAAAATTTCAAAGTGACAAAACCACTGTTGCTCTCTATCAAGTGAGAACCAGTAATTTTATTCTCTTCACAGAAATCAAATATTTTTATATCAAGCCTTAGTTCATTGTCAAAATTATTTAAAACAAATTCAATTTCAATCTCTGTAGAAATAGGAGATTTATATGTTTTATTGACAAATCTTGATTTTTAAAGAGATTTCTAAGTTATTTTCATCAGATTTCAGCAGTAAATTGCACTGCCTCATATACAATTGATTTTTTGAAAATTTTTATTTGTTACAAATTACCACCATTTGTATTATTTGTTACCAAATTACCAAAACCCTCCACCATTTGTATTATTTGTGACATGGAAATCAAGGTTGGATAACATGAGTCCATATAAATAGCTCCTACTAAATTATCACCTTCTATTAACAATACTTCCCTGTTAGATAATTGATTGTAATAAAATATTTACAAAGAAAAAGCTAAAGGTAAGCCACTAAAGTTAAGCTAAATTACTTACATTCCAATAAAGATTTTTTTTTTTATACAATGTGTTAAAATTTTATTGGGAATGCTACAGATGCAACTAAATTTGGAACACAAAACAAATGGATAGATAGTTGGATGAAAGTTAAATGTGTAATTTTTAGTCTATTCTTTACTTGAGTATTTATTTCTAGTTAGCCATTGTACTTATTCTTTCTGAATTTATTCCAATAATTAACAGCTTTTTTCAATCTTGACCAATTAGACAGAGACACATATTATTACATATACATCACAATATCTTTCTTAGGATGGTTCTGCACTATATACTTCCTATTGAGAAGCTGCATTATCACTCTAAACAGTCTATAAAAACATTACTAGATGATTTCATTCTGAGATGTCAACTGATATTTTTCTTGAATATCAGGTATATACACTACTAGTTCATCTAACTAAATAAATCTGTGTGTGCATATATTCAGGTTGTTTCATGTATAATTAAAAAAATATTAGTGAACATTAAAACAAAAAAATCAGATGCACTAATGCATGTAATAAAGGTTTAAATTAGAAAATTTTGATAAGTTGGTAACAGAACACAAGTAACTGAAGATACATTAAACAGAGTTTAACTGGATAACAATGGTCAAGTAAAAATTTATAAATACCATAGGGAAAACTGCCAAATCATTTTCTCATACTATAAAATGGTAAAACAAAAACAAAATGAAAAATACTGATATAGAGATGTGATATGGCATTGGATTTTAATTTCGTTATCACCAAGTTACATATATCTGGAACATTAAATACAGAATGGTATAGTTCTGAGATTTTGAAGCCATTTCTCTTTCCTTATCTGCACATAACATTTGAATAGGATAACAGATGTCTCCGTATTTCAGAGTTTTTTTAAGCATATTAAATTACCTTGGTTTCATGACCATTTTGAGTTATCACTTATTAAATATATCTGATCACTAATTGGAGAAGAAATACCCTACTAAATAGCATTTGTTGGTACACCATATCTCTAATAGTTATTTGAAAAGACAACATGAGTAGAGGGACTATGCTCTTCAAAGTGAAGGATCCAAAATTTATTCCCCTTCTTATTGAATAATAGGTTATTGATAATACATTTCTACTTGCACACCTCTCATGGCAGATACTAGGGAGATTTCTAAGTTTTATTACTTGTGATGTATGAATACATAACACATTCTTTGAAAAGTCAATCTCGAAAACAACTGATGGTAGATATTGTCTTTCAGTCATTAGGATATTTGTTTGACTCTAATAATTTAACAGGTTCCAGAGTCAAAATTATCAATAAAATATGCTATATATTAATAACTAAAAATTTTTAAATGATACATATAATATAAAGAAAAAGTTTTACAGGAATTTAATATTTATTAAATAGTTGCCTAAATGTCAATGAACTACACAAATTACATAAAACCCTTAACCAATATGAATTTTGAACTAAGTGTATCATAAGAAGAGTGCTAATGCAATTATAAACCAAAAATTTTAAAAGCTATATTTGCAATTATTGAACCAATATTATAGTGTTAAAACACTAATAGTTGTTTTAACAATATGTGTGTTTAAACAACTTAACTTAACAACTTTTTAATTTTAATTACAGGTGTGTGTGTGATATGAGAAAAACAATCTTACCGTGAATTAACTTCATCTTTCAAAGTGAGCATTAAATAACTAACACCACAGCTTTCCTAAAACAAAGGATTGCAATATGTTAACTATTGAATATTAGTAATGAAAAGACAAATAGCTTTACCAAGGAAAAATAAAGAAATTATAATAAGAATTGATGCTGCAGCAATTAATACAGAATCCTATACAAATAACCACTCACAGCACAAACATAAAATAATAAAGTGGTTACACAATAATTTAGATACATAAGAAAAACATTAAAATTATAAAAGAACTTTTTAATGTAAATCTCTTATTCCTAAACAAAGTTTAATTGCATAAATGTACTTTAGATAATAAATATTTTCTATCATAAAATCCAAATTGTATTTTACATAAAGTTTATTTACAAATCATTTAAAGTTAATATAATTGTATTCTTACCATAATTCCAACTTTTTAAATATATATTTTAATATTATTCAAATTAATTAATTTTTTTTGCAAAAAGAACTTTAAAAAAAAAATGGAGTTTATAACATGTTGCGCGCTACAGAATTTTTTAAAAGTCTCCATATGACATAAACCTTTCATTTCTGTAAAAAGTGTTAATCTTCCAATATTAAACAAATATTTTGAATATCTACAATCAAACTGAATTTTAATAAATATTAGTAAATCTATTACCATAATAATAAAAGATACTAATAAAAATATCTATATACAAATTTATTTTTCAAACATAAAATTAAGTAGATCACTAAAGTAAAAAAATTATAATCTGACAAAATTGTTAAGAGGGATATCAATTTTCTTTACATGTTGACATGGTGAATGATATTTTCAAAAGCACTATTTTACAGGTGTACAATTTTAGTAATTCTACACTTGAGAGAATGCATGGGATGAGAGACGTGGTTTTTTATGTATGCACAAAAAGGTATGTAAAAAATAATACAGTGTTATCAAACTCAATAATATAATTTTAATTAATAATATAAAAATAAATATCTTTTAATAAAAATTGATTATTTTATGCAAAATCTTGTCACAAAATCATGTTAAAAGGTGTTAGAAATATGAATATATTGCTTGTTTAAATTTAAAATTACACAAGTTTTTAATTTTAATTTCAGAAACACAAGAATAAATATATAAATTTTAAAGCTTACAAATTCTAAAATGAAATATGTTTATTAATAATGTTTTGAATGAATGTCTTGAAAAATCAGCAGTTACATTCAAGTAATAAAAAAGTAATTTTAATTCCTCTTTAACTATACTTTAACCATAAAGCAAAATATTAGTTAAAGTAGTAGTAAACAGATTTTTACAAACAGGTTGATAGTTGATTTTAATCCAAAATTGTTGGGTTATTTAACTATTTTATGATTAAAGAATGCTGCATAAATATCCAGATAAAGCATAGAATTACTCAAATAATTCTAAATTATGAATTTTAATCTTAAAAATAGTAAAACAATTAAGTGCAATACCTAATAAACTATAAAGTCAATACAATTGATTTGATAAAATTAAAATATAGAGAAGAGCAGACAATATTTTTATTATCCCATTATTCTTTGATACAAAATAGTTTATTTTTTAATACCAAAAACAAGTAAATATAATTAATAATTTATTAACATTGGGTCATTGTAACCCAGTAATAAAACAGTATCCTTTAGAATGGAAGATCTCAAATATGTTTCAAGCTATTATTTAACAATGGGAGATAAAGGTTTTCCTGCTTAATCCTTTCTTAAGGGTTGAGCAGGGAATTATTTAATTTGCTCCCTTGGAATCTATGAATAGAGTTTATAATCTATGAAAGTCATGAAGAAAATATCTTGAAGATACTAAGAAAAGCATTGCAGAAATTTTGAGTCATTATTCTCTTCAATATATTTTTATAGGTTTTAAAAATAAATGTTCAAGATTGTTCAAGTACTACCATAGTGTTTTTTAATGTGATGAGTAATGGTGTCAAATAATTTCCATTAGAAAATAAGATTTACATTTTTTCTTGATAATAGAAAATATCTTATCCATGGACTATTTAAATATCTTTGGCACTTTAATATGAATTTGAGACTATATGAAAGTAACCTGAAAAACTTTTAAATCTGTGTGTGTTGTGTGTATGTATGTGATTAATGGACAAAAAATCTGAATCAGTGCTATCAATATAATATATACATCTAATTTGATATATCCATATAAAATTGCACTTGATACACATATGTCATCTATATTAAATAAATGAAATAAATCTAAAAATTATTTTACTAAATTAATAATGCTTTGAACAAAATAAATTCCATTTAAGTTAATAAGTGAAAGAAATGAAAATAATCTTTAAGTTATGGAAAGTACTGAAAAGGTAATATTTTTTAAACAAAACTAAGATCTTTACTATTCTAATTTTTTATTAGGTTAATTTTTATTAATATGTTGAAATCACTTTTAAAATTAAGTTACCTAATTGCTCAATATCTGAATAGTCAATCTTATTTAAAGCAAGGAAAGATTTTACTATTTCTGCTGTAAATGTAAACATCTACATGAAAAAAAAGTTACTTCTTCCTATTTCTGGATGCAACTTTAATTAATAAGATTGCAACATTTGAAAAGTTCTTATAATTGACTTTTTAATGAAAAAGTCAGATTTAATTTAATTGAAATGAAGTAAAACAATAAATAATTACATTCCTAGTAAAATTTATATCCAAACAAATTCAAATATTTGCTTAGAAAAAACTATTTCTCAAAAACAAAGTTTCAGTTGTCATAGTGATTCATATTTGTTAAGCTCAGAATAAAATAATGAATACCTCAGAAAAATATTTTGTTTTGAATAGAAAAACATTCTATTGAATGATTTCATATTTATTTTCTGAATGCATAACACTGACAAAGTGATCAGCTTCAGGTAATGTTTGTCAAATTCTGAGATAGAAAAGTTAAAAATTATTTTATTAAATGAACTAAACAAACACTTATTAATACTTATCATTCATTTATTCAAAAATATTCATTTATATTTATTTTTAATTCTCTTGAAAACATTTCATTATCTGGCAACATCATATTGAAATTTTCTTTTTCTGATAAAGTAGAAACCAGATAGAAATGAACTTTTTAGAGGAAATTGTGACATGTCAAAAATATCTTAATGATAAAGAATTTTATAGTACAATTAGAATGCCAACTTTTAATGAAAACATATAAGTGTTTGATAGATATAAATTACATTTCAGATAAAAAATATTGTAGCTTGTTAAAATAATTTGTATAAGCATTTATTTCAAATATTATATAAATAAAAATCAGAGTCATACTAATAAATATACGATGTTCACACACACACATTCAACAATCTTCCATTTATAATCTAATCCTTTTAATAACCATCCTAAAATAACATAGCTCCAAATCTATGTAAAATTTATACTTAAAATATGATTTAATTAAAATAATTTTTAATCAATTTAATTAGTGATTGTTGCATATGATGCTGCACATACAATAGAATTGTTAGTTTCACTTAATTAGCATCAGTAATATTCATGTAATTAAAACAAAAAAAAATAAAAAAAAACAGAACAAAGTATTAATGAACTTATCAATGACATTTCTTTTTTACAAACTTCCTCTATTTTCTTTCGACGCACATTTTAAGAGTCAACTATAAATGTGATAATTTTCAATAAATATTGTGTACATATATTAATAAATACGATAAACCCGCACAATTGACTCTGATTGTATATATTTATATAATTAATGAAAAAATACTACATAATTAAGCTAGAATTAAATAATTGTAAAACAAATGTTCGTTAATATTCACCTTTCACCATACTATGCTAATTTATTTACAGGAGAAAAAACAAAAAAGTTATAAACCTATGTAAAATCAATATTTAAAATAACTGATGCCATAATTCATTATACATATATACATTATATATATATATATATATATATATATATATATATATATATATATATATATATATATATATATACACACACACATACAGTGTCTTACAAAAGTGATGGGACACTTGTGCTTTACAAAAGCTGCTTATGCTGTAATAAAACAAATTAAAAATACATGTACAAATTTTTTGTGGGTGTGTTTCAAACTTAAATTTAATAACAATTATTACATAACATACATTTTGTCAAAATACTAAAATATTAATTTAATAAAAATATAATTGCTTAGGAGGGAGCAAAGAATAGCTCAAAGAAGTGATGGGATACCATTAGATATGCAACAAAAATCGACTGAAATAAGCAATAAAATTATTTTTTAGGTGTTTCATTTTTACTTAAAAGCAATTGGCAATAATATATAAAATCGTCTGCAGTATTTCTGTCCAGATTGTTTTGGAATTTTTGTGTTTTTTTGGCTGTGTTCAGTCATGAATGCTAAACGAAAAGAAACTTCGCCTGAAATTCGAAAATTAGTTATTAATTTGTATATTGAAAGTGGAAAATCTATTAGAGAAACTGCTGAAACAGTTAACTTGAGTCATTCAATAGTTTTCAATATCATTAAATGATATAAAAAGAACCTTATGATTCAGAATAAAAGAAGACAAGGCCTATCATTAAAGCTATCCAATGGAATAAAGCGAATTGCCTTTCGAATCATTAAAAAAAAAAATCAAAGAATGAGTGCTCCTAAAGTAGATGCTGATTTATAAGCATATATGGAGTAATTGTTAATCCTGAGACTATTAGATGAAAAATTCGATCTGTGTGCTGGAAATCACGGTTGAGTAGCCAGGGATAAATTCTTCGTAAGTGAAAAGAATAGAAAACTCGGACTTACTTTCGCAAAACCCAACATAAATAAAAATTCTGATAACTGGAATAAAGTTATATTTGCTGAGATGAGAAAAAATTTAATATATTTTGTTTTTACCGTAGAATCTTGATGTGGAGAAAACCGATGGAAGAATTTCGTAAACAGAACTTGGTACCAACAGTGAAACATGGTGAAGGAGTAGTTATGGTATGGGAGTGTATGTGGTCCGCTAGAGTTGGTGGGTAATCTTATTTTTATTGACAGTAAAATGGATAAGTACAAGTATTGACATTCTAAAACAAAATTTGAAATCTTCAGCAGGAAAATTGAACCTTTATAACGATTATAAATTCTATCAGGACAATAACCCCAAGCACACTGCTTTGAATGTTAGACTCTTGCTGCTGTATAACTATCCTGAAATAATAAAAACACCACCACAATCTCTAGACTTCAATGCCATTGAGAATATTTGGCAAGAATTGGAATCAAGATTTCACAAATACACCATTTAAAAAAAATAAAAAAAAAAAAAAAAAACAATTAAAATCAGTGCTTCAAGAATGAATGAAAAGACTGAAGAAAATCACTCTAGAAATCACAAAAAATTAGTCAAATCCATCGCAAGATTAAATAATGTTTAAAAAGAAAAAAAAAGGAAAAAAAATATTAAAACCTTTTAAAAAGTAAAATTTTTGGATAAATATTTGATGGAAAAGTAAGTGTCACATCATTTGTGAGCTTTTTTTATTTGCTCCGTTCTAAACAAATGTATTTTCATTTAATTAATATTTTGACAAAATGTATGTTATATATTAAATGCTACTGACTTTAAATATGAAACAAGGCCACAAAAATTTGTCCATGTATTTTTAATTAAATTTATTTGTTTTCTTTTGTAAAGCACCAGTGTTCCATCACTTTTGTGAAACACTGTATGCGTGTGTGTGTGTATATATATATATATATATATATATATATATATATATATATATATAATAGAGTACTTAATTTATATTGACTGTTGTTAGGGTAGGTGAAAATGTCGATTACTTGAAAAAATATTTGAATAAGAAAGAAAGAAAAAAAACGGGAAGACAATGTAAAAAGGGAAATTATACTTTTATTGAAGCAATATAAAACTACTTTAACTACTATATAAAATTACGATAAGATTTATTTAACTTTATTAAATATTACAATACTTTAATAAATCAGGAATATTGTACAAAAAAATGCTAATTAGTTTTTCATTTTGAGAGTATTATTTCTCATAAACGTTAAATTCCCAATGTGAAATAGTGTAAATATGTTACCATTCCAAATTTTTCGAATATTTCTTTCTACTGAAACTATAAAATACCATCGTTCAATATATATATATATATTGATGATAATAATAATAACAGCAATTCCATTTTCATAAGATACAATGACAGCATTAAAATCGAGTCAGCGTAAGATGACTTTCGAGTTTATAACCCTGATTCTAAAATAAATTAAACTTAGTCATTAGGTGCTCATTTTCTTCCATGATAATAGATGAGAGAAACATGACTATGACATGCCATATTTTTTTTAAAAAATTATTAGACAAAATTATAAAACTGATTTTGAAATATTATTAAATATAATGAATTAATAGTTTCCAACCTTGAAAATTATTTCCATTCCAACCGTAAAATCCTATAACAAAGTGGTCATTTGAATACGAAGAAAATTTTGGAAAGATATCTAAGTCAGAATTAAAACAAATATTAAATTACGACTGTTTTTACATTTATATGTATAATATTTTCTTAGAAATTATCAATATTCAAATACTAAATTTATATTAAAATATTCAAATTTGAGAAACATACCATCGTATAAAAAAGTGTGCATTTGTTATATGCATCTATAAATATAAGGGCACTTTTTTAAAATTAAATTATTTTTTACTAAGTAGATTCACAGAAAATAACAATTTGGATAATTATTAAAAATTACTATTTTCCAAAAATAATAAAATTACCAGATCTTGTGGAGAAAGGAAAATTCCCTATTTTTTTACCATTAAATAAAACAAAAGAGAAAAATTGACGAGGATAACTTTGTGCATTTCCCAAAATAATAGAAATTACCAGATCAACTAATTTACAGATAGAGGAAAAATATCAGTTTTATTATTTTTTTTTATTAATAGAAAAAAGTAGGAAGACGAGAGGGGAGCGCTTCCTATTATAGTATACACAAGAGAAATGGCTCAAGAATACGCTCATAAAATGTTGGCGAAAATAAAATAGCGATTACACGAAAAAAAAGCAAGGCCAACCAGACCGACCATCTCTCCAGAGTGGTAGGAAAACGATTTAACCTCCTTATATGAATGGTCGATAACCCGAGTTAGAGATCCGACCTTGAAAGAATCGAGCTCTGCTGGTTGTGTGTGTACTTGAAAATAATCACACGAGAAAGCTTCTTATCGAAACAAAGGGAAAACTTGGTTAGTAGTAAGAGGCGGACTGCTGAAGTCGAAATCAAAATCGGCGTTTGCACTATTTCAGAGAGAAAAAGTTTCAGCTGGAGCAAAATAATGTAATGAAATTTTATTTTACCGATGTGTGTGTGTGAGTTTCGTATGAACACATATTAAAAAATATTTTTATTGTTCTCTAAGAACATAAAGATCATTTTCATGAAAACGTAGTAATAAAAAAAAAATCACAGCTACCTAAAAAGAAAACATCAATTCAAGTATTTATTTGAATCAAATTTTATTAATGGCACATGTACGGTGGGCGCCTATTACATTCTCGAGCATTTTTGTTATCAATTATAAATACAGTGTCTCACAACAGTGATGGGATACTTGTGCTCTTTACAAAAGGAAACTGTAATAAAATAAATTAAAAATACATGTACAAATTTTTTGTGGGTGTGTTTCATACTTAAATTTAGTAACAATTGTTACATAACATATATTTTGACAAAATATTAATTAAATAAAAATACAATTGTTTAGAACGGAGCAAAAAATAGCCCACATAAGTGATGGGACACCATTACATATGAAACAAAAATAGTCTGAAATAAGCAATAAAAATATTTTTAGGTGTTTCATTTTTACTCAAAAGCAATTAGCAATAATATATAAAATCGTCTGCAGTATTTCTCCCCAGATTGTTTTGAAATTTTTGTTTTTTAATTGTGTGCAGCCATGAATGCTAAACGAAAAGAAACTGCACCTGAAATTCGAAAATTAATTATTAATTTATATATTGAAAGTCAAAAATCTATTAGAGAAACTGCTGAAACAGTTATCTTGAGTCATTCAACAGTTTTCAATATCATTAAACGACAAAAAGAATCATATGATTCAGAATAAAAGAAGACATGGCCGACCTTCAAAGTTATCCAATGGAATAAAGCGAATTGTCATTCGAATCATTAAAAAAAAAATCCAAGAATCGGTGCTCTTAAAGTTGCTCTGCAAATTTATCAGCATTATATGGAGTAATTGTTAATCCTAAGACTATTAGAAGAGTAATTCGATCTGTGCAGGATATCACGCTAGAGTAGCAAGGAAAAAAATTCTTCGTAAGTGAAAATAATAGAAAACTCAGACTGGCTTTCGCAAAATCTAACATAAATAAAAATTCTGATTACTGGAATAAAGTTATATTTGTTGATGAGAGTAAATTTAATGTATTTGGTCCTGACTGTGTAGAATCTTGGTGTGGAGAAAAACGAGGGAAGAATTTCGTAAACAGAACTTGGTACCAACAGTAAAACATGGAGGAGGAGAAGTTATGGTATGGGGGTATATATCGTTTGCTGAAGTTGGCAACCATGTTTTTATTGACAGTAAAATGGATCAGTAAAATATGTTGACATTCTAAAGCAAAATTTGAAATCTTCAGCACAAAAATTGAACTTTCATAACAATTTTAAATTTTATCAGGACAATGACCCCAAGCACATTGCTTTGAACGTTAGACTCTGGCTGCTGTATAACTGTCTTGAGGTAATAAAAAACACCATCACAATCTCCAGACTTAAATCCAATAGAGAATATTTAGCAAGAATTGGAATCGAGAATTCGCAAACACACAATTTCTTCAAAACAATTAAAATCGGTGCTTCAAGAATAATGGGGTAAAATCACTCCAAAAATCACAAAAAAAAGAAGTCAAATTCATCCCAAGAAGTTTAAATCATGTTTTAAAAGTAAAAGAAAATCCAAGAAATTATTAAAACATTTTAAAAAGTAAAATTTTTGGTTAAATATTTGATGAAAAAGTAAGTGTTCCATCACTTTTGTGAGCATTTTTTTTTTTTTTTGCTCCGTTCTAAACAATTGTATTTTTATTTAATTAATATTTTAATATTTTGACAAAATGTATGTAATGTAATAATTGTTACTAAATTTAAGTATGAAACAAACGAACAAAAAATGTGTCCATGTATTTTTATTTTATTAGTTTCCTTTTGTAAGGCACAAGTGTCCCATCACTTTTGTGAGACACTGTATATCACTTGTCTTTTGAATATATGTTATAGTTCTTAAATAAGCCACCTTATTTTCGAAAGTTTATTTTAGCTTATAAATAAGTCTCGCAAAATTACAATTTCTAATGTAATTAAAATTTCATGAATTATTGCAGCATGGGTCAGATTTATCTATCAAATGAAAATATTATTCAGAATAAACATACAAAAATAACTAATTATAATTTAAAATAGCAGGAGCCCTTCCAATATCACACAAGAATAGTTAACATTTTTCACCTCTCTCCTTATAAGCACACATAAATGGTGATTTCCCTATTATAATTACATAAGATTTCTTCCCCCCCCCCCTACTTCTTTTCATGACAATTCAATAAAGTTTGAATCATTTAAAATGCATTACAATTATTCCTGGTTGAATAAAAGTTGAAATTTTGGTATATTAATTTGCGAATAAGTATAATTTAAAAAATATTTTTTTTTTTTTTTTTTTTTTTTTTGCAAATTTTACGTATTGGCAGTTTACATAAATTTTACAATCGAATGTATAAGAAAATCGAGTAAATCGCGATGTTTGAGTCTGTTTTTCTGCTTTCGCCTCATTTTCTGAGTCTCGCATAAGCAAGCAGTATTTAGTACATTCCTCTATCCCATTTGGGCAAAAATAAATAAATCATAAATCTCAATTTCCCTAGGATGTTTATGATTCTCTAGAGCGTTCTCTTACTATTCTCATTTTTTCTTCACATAAATCAGATAGATTCGATCAGTTTACCGACAATGGTTTCGGAAAATAGTAAGACTTATCACCAGCCATCCGTAAGCAGCGCGCTTTATGCATATGCGGCTATGCGTTAATCTATTTTAAAATGAAATTAGCCTATGCGTAGAGCATACGAGATGTATATTTGGTTACAATATGAATAAGAACTTACTTTCATTTTATTAGCTTTGATTAGATTATTTTGCCGATTAATAGTTTGTTGCTGCCCAATCCATTTCTACACGACTCATTAAACAACTGAAACTTCAGTTTAAAATGGATCGCAAATCACTATAAATATGCATACTTTAGCCTAAAGAATCGCGGTCTTCGGAATATAAGTTTTCCGGTTCGATCATGCCAAAGGGAAGCAAGCGAAGTGTTTCTACTTTCTGACCACAATCTACTGAAGCGTGGTTTTTTTTCAAGTTCTTCTCCCTTGTGACACAATAACATGGCCAATTATGTAAGGAAAGGCTCACCGTGACATAGAGGTAAGACAGTGTTCTCCAGAGCGAAAGATCCCATCCATTATTGAACAACTGGATATATATATTGAATTTCAGCATAAACGCATGTCAGAGTGGATGCTTTGGAGTGTTCCGGGCTTCCTTCTTAATGAAACAACCACTATTCATAAAGCCAATTTATGTAGTGGATATTAAAATGTCTAACAGTCTTAGGCTTTTAGGTAATCCACTATACTGTGTTAAAAAAGTAAGGGTCATCATGGCCCAACAGTGGAATAGCGGTCGTCTGAGTTCAATATCAAACACAATGAGAAAAATGGAAGATGGCTTCTGAAGAGACAATTGTTGGAGTAGGTACTTGGGAGTTTCCTTGCTTGCGTCACGCACATGAATATGGGGTATTGTCTATGAAAAGTTCTCTTGGAAACCAAGAAGCAGGGGATGCTCAAATGGCTTACAACATCTTCTGATATTAGATTATCAGCTACGCGGTATCAAATATAAAGGCCAAAGATTAGATACGAACTTACAGACAATTGTTATCGATAACGTATTTCTAAAAGAGAATTCTGTGTAAAAATGAAGTGAAATAATGGGAAACTATCATTTTAGAAAAGCATAGAAATAATTAAAATATTTTCCTCGATAATTGAAAACAAACACAAAGTTTAAAATGCTCTAATTTTCTTGGCTTTTAACTACATATATTAATAAGACAAAAAAAAATTAATTTGGTAATGCTTAGTTTCGTTAAATTTCTACGGTTGCATTTTGCCCACAAGAATCAATTCGATTAAGATCCAAGATTTGAACTAGATTCCAAGTCATTACTGAAATCAATAACCCGAAAGCGGAAATTGAACCTACAAGTCAAATAAGAGGTCAGAAAATGCTAGGCATTCGCGATTGTAACTCGGCTAAGATAAAATTAATTAGCTGAATGTTTGAGGATTTCCATTTTTTATTAATTTGCTGTACTACAAAATACATAATTCATTACTAGTCTAAAAAAATACGAATTTTCTTAATTAATGAAATAAAATTTATTTGAAAATTACTTTTAATATTAGTTTTTTCATGTTGTAACGACACTTTTGCTATTCTTGCTTATTAGTCCCAATTTTAATTTATTCCCAGTTAGATGAATGATTACAGAGGAAGCTAAATAAGTTATAATTTGTAAAGTGATTATGCATTTCTTTGAAAATTGACCTAAAGTTAAAGAGGATTTCCAACCATTATAAATAATCGAGATTGCATTTCAGCAAAAAGTACAGAATATTCTCAATTCTTGTTTGTAACAATTTTCCAGTTCAAGTTCTTGCTCAATAAAATATAAATTTAAAACATTTTTTTTTAATAATTAGATTTATATAATTTAACACTCCTTTTGACAAGGCTATGAATGACTTCATACTTTCGGCATATAATAATTCAAAATTGGATTTATATTTTAATTCTTGCACTTTCTATTTTGATTATAACGTTTACATAATTAATAACTCAATTACTTTTATTTCATTAAGCAAGACAATGAGAAATCAAAAGCAGTTTGACAACAGCATTGCATATCACATAATTACAATAAGTATATTGAATATGAAAAATTAAAATATAAAGCATTTTTAATATATAAATTTTCGAACAATTTATGCAAAAACATTTATTTAAATATTTTAATACAGCTTACTTATTTAAATCGTTAATTTAATTCTAATCAATGAAATCTAAAGCTTGAGTAAAAAGCGACAAAACAATTTTCGGTAGTAATTTCATTTTGTTTTTAATCATGCCCATTCACAATTTTGAGATACATCTAAGTTTTTGGTTATATTTACGGAAATTTTAGGGAATTAAAAAATGGTCTGCTTCAGCATTAATGGTGGCGAATTTTCGAGCAAGGATCAAATAATTCAATAACATTCATTTCTTAAAATCTTGTTGAAAATATAAATATATAACTCCAAGCAAATGAAATTCTTCAGAATGAAAACGACGTCTACGTAAATTTTTTAGATTAAAAAAAATAACCAAAAATCAAGCAGACGATTAAGGCGGATGTTCCATCATTTTGATGCATTTTTGTTCAAGAAACCCAAAGATCAATTCTGATGTATGGAAAGACTCATTGTCATAATAGAACATGGAAAGCACTTTGAGGAATTTTTCGAAAATATTTAAAAGTTAGTTGTAAGCCCTTAAGTTTTGAAGAAAACGATATACTTTCTCATGTTACTGAGTTAGGGATGATGTTCAGAAATTCATACTTTACTTTCTTTACATGTTTGAATGTATCTTAAGTACTTTTCACCTTCAGTTTTGGTTTTAGAAATAAAGCTACGGCCATCAACTTTAAATAGTTTTAAGTTTCCTTAGTAGTACTTTTCCTGATATTTACTTAGATTATGAAAAACCCAGGAAAAACTTTTCTTTTATCAAAATAGCCTGCAATGTAATATTTTTAAGTAAAATGGTGAGTCCAATGTTAAATCCCACCTGTATCAAATGGTTAATATAATAATTATTCATCGATAAATATTTTCCGTATGGCAGGCACATCCGGGATTAAAACTGATAGCGTAATTTCCGTGTTCTTCCATCCTCAAGAGAATTACGATCACCGTGAAATTCTGTAAACCGTTCAAATAAAAATTCCATCAGATTCTTCCATCAAATAATAACCGTCCACTAGGATGAACATTTCAAAATGCTACTTGTAGACAATGAAAGCATTCTTCTCGATTTAATTCCACACACAGTTTAAAACCATACAATAATAATATTCTTCCGACACTTTTTTTCCCAGTTTAAAATTTATTGTACAATAAATACGATTTGTAATTGGATAATAAAATATCAACTGCCAATGTAAAATTGTTTACATTTTCAAATAAAAACTATCAATTCTTTTTCTACCATATAGCGCCTAAAATACTTCTTCTCATAAGAGAAATTATAACTGACATGAATTAAACAAATTGTGTTTTTAGTTAAGCAAATTATGCACGGATATGTTAAGGACAGATTTTGAAACATTTTTTAATGAAAAAGCAATTTTAAATTTAAAAGTTTGAAGAGCTAATAATAATACATAGTTCTGCCCAAATTAAGCAAATGAGTACATAAATAATTAGTATACAACTTTCTTTCCAAATCAGCCAGAAACTTCAACAGCTGAGGTAAAACACTAACCAACCAGAATCAAAGAAATTTTGACTTGGGAAAATTTTAAATGAAAATTGATAATAAGGTTTCTGATTTTTTTTGGCCTGTTTCTTTGTCAGATTTTAAGTGTCTTGAACTGCTGCAAGTTTTGTTATGTTGTAATTTTTAAAGATTTGAATTTTGAAGAATTAAACTATTTATTATTTAAAACATTATATATGCATGCATACCTGTTGATTTTTCTTTCAAAAGGTTTTCATTCTAAAAAATAATGATAAATTGTAACTGGAAAACCAGCATTTTGCTAATAGCATTGTCGATTGGAACATTTCATTTAAATACACAGCAGTGGTGAAAAGTTGTTTAAAGATATGTGTGTGTTTACATTTATTGCATAACATCTTCCAAGAATATTCACATAAATATGATGTCATATTCATATGTTGCAATGAAGGAAACTTGTTAATACTAAGCACCCACAATGATAGATATTTAGGTAGAAAATAAAAATGTTCATCTTGTGTTGTACAACATTGATTGTTGTTGAAACCAGGGTTATTTTGAAGAGTATGGTCATTCAATTCTGTTTATTTACAAATTTTAATATTGACAATGATTTGACAACCAGCTTTTAAACAAATTTCAATCTTAATTCATCAGTCAAAATCTAACAAGTTAAATAAAACTTCATAATTCACTTAAGAATATGAATTGATAAGCAGTGCCTACTTCATTTGCTTTTTTAAATAAACTGAAGGATAATTTTAAAAAATTTAAAAAAATACATCCAAACAAATTTTTTATTTAAAGCAACATAACAATAAATGTCAGAAGTTTCCATTTTTGAAATGACAAGGAAAAGCAAAGCAAATTTTTCTTTTGAAGGAATTTATACATTTGTAAGTAATAATAAAGTATATTCAAAAAATCTAGATTGGTATTTTTAAAAGTTCAGAAAATTTTCAAAAATCCAATAACTTTTCATGCAAAATATTAATTAATGGCTCTAATTTTTACAATCTTGAACAGATTTAATTAGAAATGTAGGGATATAATAGAATGTATACGCAATATTTTATATACACAAGTGTATATAAAATATGTAATTTAAGTAAATATTCATGTATTATATCTTTTTTGCATCCAAGATCACTCACCAGATTGAAACTATTCATTGTTTATTGCAAACTAAAATAAAGCTTTTAATCTAAGATGAACAAAATCTTCTAAGCATTATCAGTTTCTATTAATAAAGTACTGATAGAATGTTATTTAAATAATAAGTATATTTTTGAGTGCTATATAATGAAGAATATACATAGTGAAGTATATTTTTAATTTGAAGTTGGAGAATTAGAAGTAAATTCGAAAAAAAATACACATTTATAAGAATGAAACTTATTTTATAGATAACTAAAATAAAAAATTATCCATTTATAAAGGAAACCACAAAATGTAACAATCATATATTAAAACACATATTTTTAAAATCCTCATTTTTATTGCTAGAAAATAAAGAATGGAAATTTTTTAACAGTGAATATTAGAAATTGATTTCTCAACTTAAAACAAAAAGCACAAAAAATGAATAAGTTTCTTAATGATCTTTAAACAACTTGAAGAACAAAATATCAATAAACTCATGGTTTATTATCACTGCAATTAATATCACACAAGCAATATGTAATTAATCTTAAGGGAAGGTAGGTAGTTCCATGAGAACTTAGCACTGTACTATAAAAAAAGAAGTAGAAGAGGGAAAAAATTAAGCAAACATTTAACAGGGATATGCTGCTACATGCTGGGTTCACTTAAATCTTAATCCAACTGTTTAAATTGAAGGGAGGAAAAAGTTCCACTCATATCAAATACATAATGAAGTTTAATTTATTTATTAACAATTTTTTTCTTATGATCACCAAATATTCCCATTATGGTGAAATATCTTTAAGGTAACAGTGTCCTGTATAAAGCCACTCTGCTTAAGCTTTAATAGTACATTTGGCTACAAACAAAGAAAGGTCTGGTTAATAGCTTTACTTGATTTGATAACTGGTTTTTCACCAGCTCAAACACTATCGTTTTCTAAAGAGATTAAAAACACTGCCTCTGTGATAATTTTTTCTAAATACCTAACACTGATTCAGGAGAAAAATGTTTTTGTTTCATGTTTTTTGATGAAGCAATGCTAAATAGCAGCCCATTACTTATATTTCAACAGTATGTTTCATACATTGTACAAAAATTTCCATTTTGAAACATATTATTTTTTATTATATTTGATCAGTTATCATTAATAAACTTTCTTGCAGGTGATTATTAAACCTTAAAATATAATTCTCATATAAAGTAAGTAATTTTATCTTACACCTGACATTTATTTACCAGAATTTTTTTTATAATTATTTTTTATAATGTGAGGCAAAAAAATGCGAAATTTTTGTAATAAAAATTTAAGGTATGGAATTCAAGATTAGTATTGACGGGAATTTAGGCATTATGACATTTAGGACGGGTATCTAAATTTTAATAATTTTTTTAGGTTCTTTTCCATTATACCTACCCTCGCTTATGATCATAAAGAAACAAAATGTTTCTTACAGAGAAATGAAAAAAAAAATAGTATAACATTAATATGATAATTATACTGGCTCAAAATTTTACTTTTAATCTAGTATCTAATAATAGATTTTTTGTGAGAAAATTGACTAAAAAGTGATAAACAATGGTGAACAAGCTAAATGCTTAACAAAGCTAAGATTGGTGACAGCTAGTTGGTGCAAAAAATTGCTTGTTGAAAATTTTGTTGATTAAAAAAGCACTACATTCACAAATGACCAAGGAGAAAAAAAAGCTAAATATAGCAAAATTTTATTTTGTCTCATTGAAAAAAGGGTACTATTACATTTCACTTATGTAACTGATCACTGATGTGATTGCTAAATAGTTTCCACCAGAAATAAATATTGGTGTTTCAATAAGTTTAATCAAAAAGTGATAATTGTTTTGTTTATAAAGTGTAAATAAAATATTTCTATTATTTTTAAGTAGTTTCTGAAAACGTAAACATTTTTAAACAATACATAATGCAAGTGGATTATTTATGATAATAATTTATGACTTTTGTTTCTTGTTACGGCAATTATCAAAAGCAGAGGTATAATGGAAAAATACCCTAAAATTTATTATGTCATTTATTGCATTTAATGAAAAAATAAAAAATTCAACTTTGCAGCAAATATTTTTTTTTTCCAAAAATGACATTTTTCATCATTAAACTTAGATTGATATTATTCTTTAAAAAATTTATTCTTCCACACAGTTAAGAAGTTTTAATTTAAAAAGCATTTATTACTACAGAACTTGTATATATTTCTGACAAATTAGTTTCTTTTGGTAAAAAATAAAACTTAAGAACACAATATATTGAGCTAGTTTGAAACAGGCTTAATTAGGGCCATAGAAATATCTTCCACTTATCTATTTCAGCATCAATAGAAGTTCTACTTTTAAATACAGAACTTTTAACTTATTATTTATTTAAAATAAAAATTCCGATTTGAGTGTGTATTAATAAACAAAATAACTGCCTAATTTATTCATGAATCAGAATAGATTTTCCCAAGTTCTTATATTTTAAATTTCCAATATTTATTATAGATTTTTTTTTTAAATATTTTCATAAATATGAAATTGCTTATTAATTAAATAAATAATTGCTATTATTGTCTAGATTTAATTAACAGAATAATAAATTTAAGTTTCAGAGCTTAAAATTTTTAATTCTGTCAACAGTGTTCACACAAGAACAGTGTATTAAATTTTCAATGCTTAAAAATATAAAAAGCAAATAAATGTTAGTGAAGATGCTTTACTATTGTTAACATATTGAGTATTTTGCATTAATATGAAATTACTCATTTATTGTTAAACAAAAACAATTTTTAAACATTTAATAAATTTTTGATAGCTTGATAAATTTAACATTACTTAGTATTTAACATTGTATCACAAAATTTAAAAAAATGTTCTATTATTTTAGATGTTTTTTATTGTTGTCATTATATTTTAAGGAAAATATTACGAATTACTAAGAAATGAATCAGCAATTCAAAAACGGAAAAAAAATTTCTGAATGAAATTAGTAAATAATTTGGCACAGGTGCCGTATAATGCATAATTACAAATTCTGAATTTTTTTGGCAATGAAGAAATGTTGCAAAGATGACATATAATGACGAGCACCATGACATGGATACTAGGATAAACAAAATAGAATTTTATGCATAATTCTTATAGGTCTCCATATGTATGACATAATAAAAAATAGGTTGCCAGATACATAAGAAAATCTGCCAATCTCAAAATATTTTTCAATCATTCATTTTAATCATATTATTTTAAAATTTCAAGAAATTTCTCCTCCTTAATTTTCAATTAAATACAAATACTATGAACAACATATGGTATGATTTCAAAATTTTTCTTGGAAGCTACATTTATAGGATTATTTTAATTTCTAATTATCAAAAACTAACTTACAATACTCGAAGAATTAGATTTCTTGACAATTAACAAACTATCTAAAGCTGATCTGACATGTCAGATATTTTGAGGATAAGCAACAATTAATGAAAGAAAATTAAAATCTGTGTCTAATTTAGACCTATTCTCTTAAACATTTTTATTTAATTTCAGTAATAATCAACCTAAATTTATCTTAACATGTGTGACTAAAAGTTTTTATTGGAATATAAATATTATATATAATCAATAGTAAGAAAATGAAGCTCAGTTTTCCAAGAAAAACTATTTAAAAACTAATGCTAAACACATAAATTACCTAATGCTAGGCTTAAAATTGATGTTATAATATCATTGACTAGTTATGTGTATTTATTATTTTTATTGTATTTGAGCATTTAAGATTTATATAAAAAGCTATTCATTTACCTTACCTAAATTTTCCAATCAAACTAATGAAAACTGAGTAGTTTTAGGTGAACAATTTTATTTAAAAAATATATTATCTCCTATAATATATCTATTTTGGTAAAAACTATATTGATACTTAAAATATAGGAATTATTAAACAAATAAAGAAAATAAGGCACAAGTGCTATATAATCCACAATTCCAAATTCTGAATTTTTTGGCGACAAAAAATATTGCCAAGATGACGTATTGTGACATATGTGATGACGTAAATACTAGGGTTACCAAAATAGAGTTTTCTGTATAATTCTTACAGGTCTAAATATGTATGGCATAATAAAAATGAGGTTGCCAGATACAAAAGAAAATCCGCCAAAAAATACCCAATCTCAAAATTTGGCATCATGGATTATACAGCACCTGTGCTGAAAACAATCTTTATAATTAAACACAACATTTATGATGTACAAATGAAATTCTAGAAAATTACAATATGCCGTAGCTTTTTGATATTTATTTACTACAACAATAAAACACATTAATAAAAGTGATATAAGTCACCAACAGCACTTTTTAAATACATTAATAGAATTAAATATCTTAAGCAAAAAAGTATTTTAAATAATATAAAGATTTAAACATATTTTAGCAACATTTACATGAGGATGCATAAATTTTTTATTGATGGTTCGTTTAATGGTGCAGTATTTAAAATAGACAATCTGTACCAAATTGAAGCCATAGATGGATGTTCAAATACCTAACAAAATATTTAAAAAAAAAAAAAAAAAAAACAAGAATGATATATACACATAAAATTTTGTTGAAAGTTACTTAAAATAATATGAAGTTAAATTATACAAGATTAAATATTTTAGATTTAAAGCTTATTGTACTTAAAAATACAACTGCCTCTAGTGGCATATAGGTTGCAGTGGGAACAGGTAGCTATGAAGGCCACTATAAAGGAATACAAGGTAATGATGACAATGTATAAATTCCACAAATTAACAAACCATTGAATGGAAATTATTTACTTTTTACCAGAGCACCAGATTATTTTATTAATTATTCTTTAATAATAATAATAATATATATACATCATCCATGAATGTCCTTGAAATTAACTAGTAACCTCAATAAAACAGTAGTCTTTATTTTTCAAGGTCATTTGTTTGACCATTCATAGGAAACAAATAATGTAAAAATGTTTGTCTTGTGATATGTTTAGTTACATTAAAAAGATAATGCTCTAATTAACAGTGTTAAAAGATTTTCCCTTAATAAAACAAGTATTCCAGAAAAAAAAAAACTTTTGAATATTAATTGTTGATTTATAAAATATATCCTCAAAGAGAATTAGAGGTATCTCCATTATTCACATACACTTTATAATATGTTTCAATCAAAATATTTAATTTTTCAAAAATCACCTACATCACTTATTTTAAATTATATCAGTCAACACTTAAAATGCACACATTAAACAAATAATAAAACAAATAAAATTTCTGTGTGCATGTAATCTCACGGAAGAAACTCGTACAAAATGAATGCAAGTCGTCAGCAATATAATAAGAATCAAAAATTCTCAAAAGACAGTCTTGAAATGTTTAGGAAATAATGTACACAATGCAGTCACACAAGTGATGCAATTAATCAAAACAAATCAACTTGAATGATCAAATTACTAAATGATAGTAATAAAATTCATTAAAAAATAAATAAATTTCAAACAATACCTTTTATTATTCATGAGTATATGAAATGGAAATTTTATCAATGTGTTTTTAAAAAAATTTTATAAAAAAAAACTAATTAATCTGCATGAAAATTACAAGATCGAAACAATCTTCGCACGAATCACGTCGACTTTTTTTCTATCTTTTCATTTCATATCACTTCATTCCGTTAGGATTTTTTTTATTGAATTTACTAAGAATACTTTTTAAATCTTCATCTATAAGTTTTTGAAACAAAAACTAAAATATATTCTTAACAGCCTACTTCTCATTAAATTCAATAACTTTCAGTAATATGCATAATTTGTTTTATTTAAAAAATATAATTTTGAGCTTAAAATCTGGCAGCAAGATCCATTTCACATGATAGTTTTTATTTGCTATCGATGAGCAGACGATAAAGCTCAAGTCCGTTATCACAACATTCCGTTCTTGTAATTTTTTAATTTCTGGAAGTTAACATTTTTTCAGTATAATTCTATACTATTTGAAAAGCTTAAAAAATTTTATAAACTTGAATTTAAGCACCGAACATTACCATGAAAAAAAAGGTAAAAAATGTTTTCATAACTCAAAGACTCTGACAGCTGATTGAAATATTATTTTGTGAATTATATACTCCTCTGGAATGTTTTATAAATATTATCTTTTGATTTGATTTTTGATTCCTTATAATTTATTATTTTTATCCATATAGTTTAAGTACATATTTTTCTTTTTTTCCGAAGTGTAATTTTTTATTTTAAATAATTTGGTCGTTTTTTTTTTCTTATGAGTAAGTAATTTATTTAAATACATTAGTCAAATAATCGGTTATGAGTATTTCTAAAAGTTTATAACTATATGCACTCAAAAATGTATTTGGTTTATAAAATCATTAATGTTTCTGTACACGTAAATATACCCTGATTGATTCTGAATTTGATTCTTTCTCTTCCATTTTATACGAAATAATTATGCACCAAAATTTTCTGTATTGTATTTTCTACAATTTCAATAGCTTTCATTTTTAAATAAATTTTGGTGAAAATGTGCTTTGGGTCCCCTGTATAACGCATTTTTATAAAATCGCCAACTGGCCCGTTTTTGCATTTTGTCTCGCGGAGTTGAATGCTCCGAGAGACACTACGCCAAAACGGCGTTTCTATGGCGACGAAACCGAAATCAGTGTTTTTAACGAATTTCACCGTTGGTATGGCAACGAAAACAAAAACAATGTTTTTTTTTTACGAATTGTAAAACAAAAAATGCATTAGACTATGCAGAAAAATTATCATATTTTTTCCATATTCTTTATTTTTTGACACAAGCAGTGCATTTAGGATGAAAAAGCCAGTGTTACCACGCTTGGCGCGTCTATTGCCCATTTGGCGAGAAGTGGTACCCAAACCATAGATTTACCTAAATGTTCATTACTTTTATTAAGGCTTTTTGCTGCAAAGGAAATTAAATTCTGATGCGCATAAAATTTTTATTCTAATTCATAGTGTGTAATTTTGATTTAGTCTTAGATTTTTAAGTTATTCTTTTTAATAGGTACTTCTTATGGGCAAAAATGGTTCTGGTAAAACAAGCATGCGTTCTATAATATTTGCGAATTATATAGCAAGAGATACAAGACGACTTGCAGCTACTAGTAAGAAAACTAGAAATATTTTTTATGGTCATATTTGAATCATTAGTTATAGATATTTTTGCATAATCATTTATAATATGAAATATAAACTACTTATTAACCCTTTCAACACCATTAGCCTTATATATTATACTTTCAAACATTTGGTACCTAAATGGCTTTATAGGATAGGCATATATATTTAATATATATATATATATATATATATATATATATATATATATATATATATATATATATATATATATATATATATATATATATATGCCTGTCATATATTTGCTTTTGTGTATTTTTGATAATTAACAGTTACATACTGTACAAATATTACTGAAATTTTAACAATAATTTAGTAAGTTTAAAAATAGAATATGTGTCTGTTAATATATTGTACCATATGTATAAAATATAATCATAGTTATAATTGTTACCACTTGGCACTCCAAGTAATAGAGTCCTTACAGCCAGACCCCCTGTCTTCCCAGGTATGCTGAAATATGCCACCCCTGTCTTCGACCTTGTCCTTCCTGTCCAAAAGGGAGTCTACTCTCGGGCAGAACTCAGGGCTTCTGCTCTTGCTACTATTAATGGGAGATATCCACTCGCAATTGGATGCACATTTATACTGACGGATCAGCTGAGAGAAATACTGGGAGAGCAGGAGCTGGTGTCTTCTCTAAATTTTTTCAACCCAAAGATCCTTTGGGAAAAAACTCTGACAATTTTGATGGACAAATGTATGCAATTTACACGGCTCTGCAAAAAATTTTAGATTTCTCGGAAATGAAATTTGTTCTTCTTGTTGACTGTTAGGCTGCCATTCATACAGTGGCAAATTATGCTCTCCTACCTACATCAATAGAATTTAACTGTAAGACCATCATTAACACTTTGTCTGCTTTTTCATTACAAGGCAGTAATCTCGCGAAAGAGGCTTCTTTTTTAAACCCTCCAGATACTCCTACTGGAAATGAATGTCAAATGAGAAATGTCAAACTCCTTCTAAAATAGGTCATGCATCATCAGCAGAAATGTATTACAAAGAGAAAGCAGTTGATGCCTCTTAGAGGAC
Organism: Latrodectus elegans; assembly: GCA_030067965.1. Taxonomy (NCBI): domain Eukaryota; kingdom Metazoa; phylum Arthropoda; class Arachnida; order Araneae; family Theridiidae; genus Latrodectus; species Latrodectus elegans. The sequence goes on along the minus strand of CM057822.1, from coordinate 19,309,861 downwards.
CCTGCTGACCTCATGTATCCCCAGAGATCTACCTAGATCTAAAGGGGTCTCCTGCTTCAGGTTACTTACTGGGCATGATTTTTTCCAGAAACATCTATATCACATAGGGCTTCTGGATTCACCCAACTTTATTTTATCTAGGGAACATGTTGACATGGATGGCAAGCATCTTTATAAATGTTCTGCCCTACAGGAAGCCCGTTGTTCTTCACATTTCAGGACTCTCTCCACTCCTAGAGATATTTCTTTTCTTTATTGGAATGCAAGATTTATTATGCTCAAAAGAGCCAACATAAGGACATAATTAAAAAAAATATATAATATATTGTACCAGAAATAATTTTAGATCAAATCAGCAATTTTATTATTTACTTAGATTTAACAACAATAATTATGAAATTCTAAAATTAATAGATTATATATTGTAAGAATAAGAAAGTAATTTTACAATTATTTTTGCTGATCAGCTATGTACAAAATAATTTAATGTATTCGTATTTGTAATAAATTTTCAGAATAATGAAAGAATTTCTTACATCTGACTTTAAAACAAAAATATTTTCTGTAATGTTTCATATTTATCATTTAATATACTTATAGGTAGAAAATATTGGTATAATATATTTTTAACTAGAAAATGCTTAGGGATATTGAGACTTTTTTTAAGTTTTATCTGGAGAATTGTATAGTGCAAGACTTCATCCAGATTAAGTATAAAAACAAAGTACTCTTAAAATAATTAGAGCTTTAATTTAAATGGACAGTGCTACTTTTAAACTTTAATTCAAATAGATATTGCATTCTTTTTAAGAGTAAAATATATTTTGGAAAACCAGTGAAAATTATAGTAAATAGAATCAAATCAGAAAATATTGTTACTATTGTTATTGGGACCATTCTTACTCCTTAGTGTTATTCAAAACCTGCAAAGAATCTATGAAATCACTTTTTTTTAATAAAAATAACATTTTATAAAGTTTATATCAGTTGAATTTTTATCAAGGATATGAAAATTTGAGAATTGCTTTTATTGATAAAGTTCTCTCAGCAGAATTTTTTGCTTGTTCTTTAAGAAATGAAATTTAAAAGAAATTGTCCTTCAATTCTTTTAAATTTACAATTTCGATTTTTTACAAAACACGTAAGTACTTAGTGATATATAAATCTTATGATCAAAAAATTTCTAAAGTTTAAAAAAAATTGGAAGATCTTCATACTTAGATTAGTAACATTTAATGCATAGTGCCATTTATGTATAATTTCCATTTTGTTGTTTTATTGTGTGTAACTTCATCCAAGTAAAATTTCATCTATTTGGTAATCAATTTATATATATATATATATATATATATATATATATATATATATATATATATATATATATATATATATATATATATATATATATATATAAAATTACTGGCTCTTTGAAAAATACTTATCAATGTTAATGATAAAAACTATTTGGAGAATTAAATAAAGTCACTGACATTACCTAAAAATATCCAGATAATATTTAATTTGCAATGAAATTTTTAAGATAAGTGAAATGTTTACAATGTCTTAAAAATCTGTATTATATATTAATAATTTGGTTTTAATTGAAAATTGTACACCCTTTTTTTATGCATTAACTGTGTTCTAAAATTCATATATTTCTTTAAATAAAATTACATCTTTTATGTTAAAAGTATCATTTATTATTTTAATGTGTGAGAAAGTTGCAAAAAATTTATAATAACAATTTAAGATTATGATTTATTTCCCCAAATTACTATCATATTTCTCATTAATATTTAAGATTTTATGTATAGTACATTTGCTTCAGACTTAATTCATTATATGGATTCTTTTATCCCTTACATAAAAAATTCATTTTTTCTTATTTTAATTTTTAAATATTTTCTTTAATAAAATTTAGAATTCTGTTAAAATAAATTACATTTAAAATTGTATGTTATGCTTTAATTGTTTCATTTAAAATTTTATAAAAATAAAAATTATTATACTTTGTACTGAATCTTGTTATAACAATTTTTTGTTTAGTTGATGTGGAGCATTCACATGTTCGTTTTTTGGGAAATCTCGTCTTGAATTTATGGGATTGTGGAGGACAAGATTTATTCATGGAAAATTATTTTGCAAGTCAAAGAGATAACATATTCAGAAATGTTGAGGTAATTAGAATTATTATTTTTCTGAAGTAAAATTTTAAAAATTTGCATCAAATCACTAATATTTTAATTTTAAAATTATGTTGATATCTATTTCAAATTTTGAACTCAATAATTTTTAACAAATATTCTTTACCTCATCAATTTCAATGTTTCATATTAGTCATAAAAACAATTAAGTAAATTAAAAATTATCTATTTTAGAAGTAATTTTGTTTCATACTAAATGCATGGTTTGGAATTAAGTTTAAAAATGTTTTTAACATATTTTGCATATAAAAGTCAATAAATTAATTTGAAAACCCAGAATCTATCACTATAATACTTTGTGCACATATAATCAAATATGTAACGAAAATTTGGTGATGAAATTTTTCAATATTTTTCTTGCCTAGTAATTATAAAATAAGGCTCATTTGAAATAATGAATTTCTCATTTTTTTCAAATACTTAAAATTAAATCAATATTAGTTTTACCATAATGTTTTTTTCATGAGTAGTTTATTATTTCACTTATCTAGCAATCACACACAGTATTTTCTTCATATTGATTTTGTTTGAATTGATATTATGTATTATGATTAGCTTCTGATTAATAAGTTTTTGACTAGTGAAAGATTGATTATTGCCACTGTGCATAGTGCAATATACTAGTGGTAGTAAAACTTGTTTAAGTTGAGGTACTATTAAGTGAATTAAAATCTTATTGCATTCTCATCTTATGAAATCTATTTCATATATTATGTATACATATATTACATAAAATATTAAGTAATCCAGAAAGAGTTTGTGCTTATTTTAAGGAAAATTGAAACGCAGATCATTTATTAATTTATATAGGTACTATTCTATTCCACAACCTTTTGCATCTTTTATGCAATTTGAAAATTCCTACTTCCAAAACCACTCAATTTTTTTGGCAAAAATTTGTTTAAATAAGTTTTTGTCTTAACCAAAAAGTTACAATTTTGTAATGATAAAAAACGGGGAAAATTTGAGAGCATGCGGTCTGGCGAATACATTGGATGGGATAAAACATCCTAATTAAACTCCAACAACTTTTGTCAAGTTGTCAATGACACATCAGGTCGGGAATTGTCCTACTGAAATATGATGCCCTTCTGATTCACTATTTTTTGGCATTTTTGTTCTATTGTTATCTTCAATTTATCTAATTGAAATACTTTTCAGGATTTATTGTTTCATTATTTGGTAAAAGCTCATAAAAAAGGATTTCTTGTAAGATCTCTTCAATCTCACCAGACACAGAACATTACCTTTGAATGTTGACTGGCTTTTTGGGTGTTTAAAGGTGGCTCATCGCACTTTCCCTAAGACCTTTTGTGCTAAACATTTTTATGAATTATATATTTTTCATCCTCTATCTCTTACTGCTTCAAAAATGGTGTCTCCTTGTGGCATTTGTAAAGCAAGTCGTAAATGAAAGTGGGATCTTACAGATTTTTCTCCTTTAAATCATGCGGAACTCACACAACAAGATAGTTTACGTAGACATGCTTCATTATGGTCATTAGTTTGATTTTGATTTATTTATCATTACTGCTAATTGACATAAAGTTGAGTGGGGGTTATTTTTAATTTTTGTTTTAATCAGATCTTCGCCTGTTCTATATGTCCCACCCAAGCATTCTTCATCTTCAACATTGAAATTTCCTGCTTTAAACCTTGAGAATCACATCTGCCCAGTTTTTTTGGATATAGCACCTTCACCATAAGCACTGCATATCTTATTTGCTGCTGCATAGCATTTTGAGCTCTTTTGGAAAAATAGAAACATTAAATGCTATAATGCACTTTATATTCTGCCATATTCTTAGAAGAATAAAACTAATAAAAATTAATGAATCATTACCAAGCTTTTTCCAAATACTGTGGGTGATCAGTTAACGTACAGTTCAGAATGTGCACAAATCATACAATGAACACTTTCTCAAAAGATTTTTGTCTTCAAATAACAAACACATATTCTGATAACATATTTGGAACACATATTCTGATTCAGGTCTCTTCTCGTCCTACTTGCTTAAAATCAGCACAAATTTTCCAGAGAACCCAATACATGTATATCAAATTTATATAACAGTGGAAAAGAAGTTAGAGAAGAGCTAAAAGCATGTACATAATTAATTAAACCTAAAAATCATGGAAGTATTTTAATTGTAAGTAACAAGAAAGCACGTCAGTAAAATTTAATTAAAAATAAAATAATCTTAAAATATTTTCAGTCTATGTGCATTTTGTCTTAGTGTGATGTGCAAGGTAACTGCTCAATGAATAATTGTTGAAATCACTGACTAATATTCAATATAGAAACTTTCACCTCTTTGTTAAATTATAGTATTTTTTCTGGATATTACTAGTAGGAATCCAGCTTTGCACAGATATAAATTAATTAAGAGACTAAGAAACCTCATTGCTTTCCCACATTAAATAGGATACATATTTTTTTATAAATATCCAAAATCCACACCAGTTTAGTTGCAGTCCTTAAGAGCCTTGACCCTTCCAACTTGGTTATTATGATACATTGCAGTAGAGACTGTGTGTGTTAGGTTATTTGCTTTGTGATGTCAAACCTTATGTTTCATTAAATAATGTATAGTTATCTAACTTTATAATAAAAACAAAAAATTTCTTTAAAAATGATGATAAATTACAATTGTAAAATTTTTATTTTTAATCTCAATTTTCTTAGAATGTTAAATCTATGAAAAATTTGGTCTGTTTCTACTGTTCAGGTTCTTATATATGTATTTGATGTTGAATCTTCAGAATTAGAAAAAGATATGCATTATTATCAGTCATGTCTTGAAGCCATCTTACAAAGCTCTCCTGATGCTAAAATATTTTGTCTTATACATAAAATGGATTTAGTTCAAGAAGATCAAAGAGAAAGGGTATGTTTAAAATTTATTTTTATTTTGTAAATTAACTTTGAAATGTTTGTCATTTTGATTTGATGCTGAATGTAAATTATGGATATAATAATATAAATAAATATTCTATATGTATATACTGAAATAAAAATTGTGAAAACTAATACACAAATTATTATTAACACTTAATATCATGAAACTTAAGTAAATAGGCTACGGTATTTAATTTTAAAGTTGTTTCAAAAATATATAATTAAAATTATGAAATATTTTTACCATGTTAACAATTAACAATGTGAGTTACAGTAACTGAGATTAAAGTTCCATTGTCATCAACTTTTGTAGAAATATAATGCATCATTGATAAGAATGTTTGTTCATTTATTATATAAATAACAGGTAAAATTTTAAAATTCTTTTTTTAATTTTCATTTTACCATCATCTTTGTAGAACTTGAATTTATATTTAGTTATTACATTAGTATGAAAATGATAATCTGATATTTAATATTTACAGATTTTTAAAGAAAGGAAAGCAGATTTGGAACGTTTATCACGTCCTCTGAATTGCATTTGCTTTCAAACTTCTATTTGGGATGAAACACTATATGAAGTAAATACAGTAAAATTTTGCTATTTTGTAATAAAGAAGGAAGCTTCATTTGTATTTTAACTTATTAGAAAAATTTATAAATTTTTAAAAATACTGTAAAATAATAACTTTATTATTTTACTGTATAAAATAAAAACTTTATTATATACTTATAAATAAAAACTTTATTTATAAGTACCGCATGTACTGATAGTAAATTGATTTCCAAATAATGTAATAACTGATTCCCAGAAATTTGTTTATAATTGTACTTGCATAATAAAGATTCAGTTTATCATGTGACAAAGCTTGCAAACAATCAATAATTAAATATAACTTATTAGCTTAGATATAATTCATGAAAACTAATGAATATGAAGTAATTACAATGAAAATCGTTTATATAAATGTGTTATTTTTAAGAAGGATCAGCAGTACTAATTTTTCAGATTTTTTTTTTTTTTTTTTTTTTTTTTTTTGTGTGTGTGTGTGTGTGTAAAATCTATAGCTTTGCATTAAAACTTTCCTTTAATAAAATCTTATTTTTTTATGCTTTACTTTGTTCAAATTAAGAAAGTAATTTGTATATAATTTTTGTAATTTAGTGTGATAACTGTATTTATAATTTAGAGACTCATGGTTTAACCCCTTGAATGTGACATATATTTCAGAAAAATGGACCAAAAATGGAAAATTTTTTTGACTGTTTAATTTTATTCTTTATATTATTATATGAGTTAGAAAATGATTTTTTATTACAAAAATAAAATTTTAAGTTCAATAACTACTATATTTATAATTTTTACATACACATTGAGCACATTCAGATTGAGCAAATTAAACAAAATTTTGAAGCTAAGTATAACTAGTATAATATAAAAACACAACATATGATTTTAAACACACAAATTTTACAAATCTTTTACAGTATGGTACATCCCAAAACATGGTACTGTGTACAAGCCTATACATTGCACTCTTTACTATAAACTCTTGTCTCATGCTTTATTCTCTTCCCTTGTTCACCGGTTTTACGATGGCATATGAAGCACTGCCTGGTTTACATAGACTTTTTCCCCATTGATGGGATGTGTTCTGGAAAGTGTCGACCTGTGAGGTGCAGTAAGCTTACACTAGGATGCCCTTGTCCTGGTAGCTGAATATTTAGCTTATATAGTTCAACAATTGGTTTTCTGAAGTTCATATTTTTCATAGCTCCTGCTAAAATATACAAAATAAAGGAGCTATTTATAGAACGCCTGGTGTAGGAGATGGAAAATTATTTTCTAGTAATATTTTTTACCTCCTTTTCTAGCAACTTGAATGTCTATAAGATGTTGATTGACTTTATTATCACCTCCCATAGTGTTGTAGTCATGGATTACCTTTGGTTTGAATTTTTTCTTATCTTCAAACTCAATCATTTCGCTGGTATAGACTGAAGGAAACAAACAGACATCCTTTTTATCAGTCCATTTTATAGTAACTTTTCCACATTGAAAAGCAAAAACCTCCCTTTTTCTTTCTCTTATATTTTTTTTTTAAATGTGATCATATGAGGAACCTTAACTATACTCCTCATCGATGTCTGAATCGGACACTGTGAAAAGAAAATTATTTCCGAAAAAAACTCGCCAAAAAGCAACCGAAACTAAATGAGAAAGTGAAACTCAGTCGTTTTTTATCAACCCAAGCATGCTTTTTTTATCTGAGCAGCTGACAACACCCATTTCCCCTCCCCCAACAGAAGTCGGAATCTCTAAAAAAATAGGACCATTTGTTTCATTTATAAGGAAAATATGGAATTAAGTATTTCAAATTGGAAACAAATTCAGCTTGGACTTCACAAAATAGAAACGTTAATTTTTCTTCTGCCCAGCCTCAGTTTGGAATCACAAATACTGCATGCAGTTGTTTCCTGAACTGGATTCGGGTGACACTGTCAAGGGGTTAACAATATAATGCATTATTGAATTGTGTGATATTAACCATATAGGGTATTAGACTTTTTTACCTGTTAACATTTTACCATAACCATATTTATCTGGTATAACTAAATATTACCCAAAATTAATATTTATTTATATCATCATTTTTGTATCAACAATCATTAATAAGAAAAAATGTTGACTGCTTAAAAAATGACTTATAAAAGTTATTATTTTTAATTTGCATAAATATCACATGGCATTAGTATATAGATAGTACATTATACATTTTCTATTTCTCCTTAGGCTTGGTCTTCAATTGTCTACAAACTGATACCTAATGTTCACCAGCTGCAAGAGAATCTTAAACAATTTGCAGATATTATAGAAGCAGATGAAGTGCTTTTATTTGAAAGAGCAACCTTTCTAGTAAATCTTATAATTGCATTGAATATCTAAAATGTTAATAATATAACTTTTTTGAAATAGTTCTGTGTTTAAGAAGAGTCTTCAAAATTTGTATAAAATTTAAATGAAGAATCTTGTGTTTGAAACTAATATTACTGTATTTTTTCAAAATTTGATATGAAAGAAAGCAGTAGAGTAAACTAGATAATTTTTAAATATTTCTTATTTCTAAGTGAAAATATAATTTCTTATGTGAACATTATTTATTTTAAATGTGTATTTTCAAGAAAAATATAACAACCAAGTAAAGGAATCATTAATTATTGCATAATTTGTTAATTATCATTTTATTTAATATTTCATTTGAATTAACATTTTTTGCTTCTAACCTTTAAATTGTATTTAAAATTTTGTTTAAAAAAAGTAATTATTATCTATACATAAATAATTAAGCACAAATTTTTCATGATCTGCTTTCTTTTGATACTGTATAATAGACAGAACAGTGTCAAAAACTGTTGTAATTCATTTGAATATCAACCTTCTGGGAGGACTTTTCATTAACAGTGGGCTGTATTCACATGTTACAAAGGAAAAAACCTGGAAAACTCCCAAGCTGCATCATGAACCAACAAATAAACATCCATCATGCACAACAACAAATACCAACCACTTGACTACAGTGGTTGGAATCGAACTTAGGACCTTATACTAAAAATGATATTGCCATAATATTAGGCAATAATTATTATTTTCTAAATGGGAAGGTGATTTCTAAGTGTCCCAATTTTCAATTAAAAAGTTAGGGAGTTTGTCTTACATTTCACATTAGCCCTTTTGTGCTAAAGTGATCATAGAGCATGCGCTCAGACTTTAAACTGAAGTACTGGCATGCTAACAGCTAAGTTGTTAGTGCTGTCTTTTGATTTAACAATTTGTGATTTCAAATCCCACCTTAACCAGGGATGTTTATACTGAGTGGAAATTTACTTTAAACTATAGATACCAGTCTAATTAGCCCTCGTTTCAAGAAAATGATTGTTTAGGGTCAAATAAATCATACCCAGTATAATTAACCATTATTGTAAGAACTAACTAAAATGACAAATATTTAAAAAAAACAAAAAATTTAAAAAGTAATAATTTTATTCTTCAATTCCACTTTTTTAGGTAAAACAATATTTGCTTGAATCTTATTACTTTTAAATCAAGTTTTAAATTTTAATTATTGTGGAAAATTTCATATTTATAGAAAATAATTAACATCTTCTCAAAGAGTTTCACACTCAGAAATATATTTTTGGATAGAGACTTAAGTAAAACTGAACTAGAAGTAGATGAAAGTGTTTCTATGAAATCCTGATTTATTAAATAGCTTATTGATCTTCTTATTTTTAAAATATCTAAAGTATTTATTTATTGTTATTTTGTTTTTCATTTTAGGTTATTGCAAGAGCTGAACGTAAAGAACATAAAGATATACATAGATTTGAAAAGGTGTCAAACATAATTAAACAGTTTAAACTTAGTTGTAGTAAAATCGCTACACAGTTTCAAAGTATGCAGTTATCCAATGGAAATTTCTCATCCTATATCGATGTCTTCACACCTAATACTTATGTGATGGTTGTTTTATCTGATCCAAATATAAGTGAGTGCAAAATTTTACACCAGTAATATTTTTGAGACATTTTTATTATCGACGTTTGATTCAGATATCATGGAATCTTCAATATTTGGCTATAAATTCATAGAATGAAAATATTTGCAATACAATTATATTAGAGAAATATCCAATGTTTAAAATGTGTGAATATTATAAATTATAATATAAGTAATTGTTTGTTCATTTTAAAATATTAGGTTGGGGAAGAAGAAATCTATTATTTTTTTGGTTGATGTCTGTAATGATCAACATCTTATGGGATATTAATCAAATAACTTCAGATTTCTGCTTATTGAAAAGATGACATTTCATACTAAAAAATTCTTTTGGAGATTTTTTTTTGATTTATTTAGTTGTGAGTTATAGGGTGTTAAAATGGAAGTCAACAAACAAAAATTTCATTACATTTTAGTTTTTTTTTGATAAAGGTGAAAATGCAAATCAGGTGGCTGAAATTGTGGATATTGTATAACAGTTGCAATAGTGAATGACACTTACATGTACAATTTTGGTTTCTTCAATTCCATTCAGGTATTTTTGTTAAACATTTACTTCAGGCTAGTAGTCATGTTATTGAAAATGTCAATAAAATCACATTATCAATGTTAACAATTGTAGTATCACCAAAGAGTTAAAGATTGGTCATAACAGTTTCAAATTATTTGCTCAAAGCAAATCTAAAGCATGTTAAATAGTCTTGAAGGTCATAGAAAAATAATTGATTTCTTTTTCTCTAATCTAGTTATTAAGTTATTAAAATTATAAATACATTTTTTTAAATTGTTCTGTTATCAAAGCTGAATTCAAGTATCACCAAATATTTACAATTTCGGAAAACATTACAATAACATGTTTTTTTTTTTTTTTTTTTTTAAATTTGAATATCTTTTATTTTTTATGTGACATTCTATTGATTTTAACCCTCTTTTTAGTTATTTTTTATTAGGAATTATTTTAACAAAAGTTTCATTCATTCATTTGAATTTAATCCTGAAATTTCCTTAATCTTCGCTTTTTTTATATATATAAATTATAATATTTTAAATTAAATTTTCTTTACTATTTGCTATCCATTAATTTCTTTTGGCATTGATAGAAGATAGATTTAAGAAAGAGGTATTTACTTTTTATCATTTTGTGAACTTGGCAACATTGTTTTATTTGCACAAAAATGATTATATTATAATTCTTCTGAATTCAGATAAAAAGTCAGCAGAATGCTTCTGATTTACAAGTACATGAAGTTTTATGATAGATGAGACCAGTTATGATCACAATTATTTAGTTTTTATACATAGATGTCTACATCTTAAATGCGGTTTATAGTTTTAACCTCCTTATATCCTGTTCCAGCTTTACTGCTGAAGCTACAGCAAACGTTTCAGTTTGTGAATACCATGAATTTTGTATGTATACTGACAGTTTTGTCCTAGAAACGTTGAAAAATTCAAAGATTGATTGTTATCCAGTTGTGTCTAAGATTTTCCAAATGTTGGATTTCCTTGCTGCCTCAGGATATGATATAAAGTTCTGGTGGTATCAAACGTTTTTTTTTTTACATAGGTCAACGAAATTGCTAAAGGTTCATGAGTTTTATTTAATTCAAATGTCATTATTTTAGTAGTGAAAAAGGTTGTTAAAGTGTTTCTTTCTGACAGAAGTTCTGAAATATGCAGATCTTCAACAAACTGCATGCCATCTTCCCAGATGTCATCCCATCATCAGTTTTGCCTTTACTAAAAGCTGATGTCCGTTTGACATCCCATTATATTCAGCACACATCTTTCACACATAGACACTATACTAAATGAATTAAATCCTAAGTGGGAACTGTGTAAGGAACTATATACTGTATTTCATATTTCACAATTTCATGTCAACATTTTAACCATTGTTATTTGCTTTTTTTCAGCACAGATATTTTAATTTTGATTTACTTGAAGAACCACCCAACAGAACTATTTTTGCATTTTTAAAGGAAAATGGATTTATGCCATCTATTTAAATTTTATATTTTAAAATTTAAACTTTCATTTTTATTGCAATTTTTAGTTTATATATAATAAGGTTTTAATTAAATTGTAAAAATTATAATTTTGTGTTTAAAATTTTTAATGTTGCTTGGGTTTTAAGAAAAGATATCTTTACTAAAATTAATTTCTGACATACCTTGTCCTTTTGTTAGCAATAAAACCCAACCAACCAACTACATCTTAAATTTCTTTATTGTTTTATTTTAGTAATTGCATTAATTTTATCTTACTTCTGTTTCATAACAAAAAGCTTTTTCTTTATGTAATTTAGCAGCACAATTATATTTTTAGTAAAAACTATAGAATTATTTCCTGTAAGGAGTTTTTTGAAATATAACTTTCTTTATCATTTTGTAGCACCTGCGATCACACTATTAAACATTAAAAATGCTAGAAAGCACTTTGAAAAACTGGAAGGTGTACGAAAACCTCAACAACTAATTACCAATCAGTAATTGAATGTAAATGAATTTTTAACTGCAGAAGAAAAAGAACTCTTCATGTAAATGAAACTTGTAGTTGAGAAAGTTCTTATAAATGTTTTAAAGAATACATTTTGATGATTGTGACACATTATTTTATTATTAAATGTATTGTATGTGTGAATAAAGTGTGCATTTTATGTTTTTTTATGTTTGTGTTATTTAAATATCTAGAAAACTTCCATATGTTTTTGAGAAACTTATCTGTCTTTATTTTTAATCCTCATTTTTTTCAATCATTAGGTCTTTTATCTAATTTGATTTCTTTATTTAATAAAATCGTTAATTGTGAAGTGAAATTTTACCTTGTCAAAAGCAAAGTACATGAACGAATTATAAAATTAGGCATAAATTATGATTCATTGAATCAAATGGATTCACAATTTTATTTGATTCAATAATATGATTATAAAATTTTGTTTATAAATTATAAACTTGAAGATAGAAACATATATTGATCAGTTACTCAAACCATTATTTAAATGTTGGTATAATTATTTGCAATAAAGCACATACTGAATAACAACACACATTCATTAATGTTTATATAATTAACTTTTCTGTAATATTCTGATTCAATCTTAAAAATCTTCCAGAATGCATTTCAGAATCAATCTGTTTCTATCGAAGTCCTTAAGATTTCAAATTGATTTTTTTAAGTACTATTTTTCAAGACCTATGTTTAATTAGTTAAATGGAAGTGTGTTGATCAATATAGAGTAATTTCTATTATATCCATATAAATTGTAATAATAATAGCTTCCAAGTAACTAAATTTTTTATTCATCAGACCACAAAAATGGAAATAATATATTCTTTTATTTTAACTGCTGTATTACAGGCTTTTCATATGTAACATGTCGTATTACAGTAATTATTTTAGACATTCGCCTTATTTTATTAGAAATAACCTCTAATTTTCCATAAGCATTAAAATAGAAATTAAAAAGTAATGTTTGTCAATTTTTACAAAACTATACGGTTTAATTTTGAAATTTAATTAGAGTTTAATTTGTCCCCTATTTTATTAGTATGAATTTTTTCAGCTACCGCCTAAGTTGACACTTCCTTATAATTGATTTAAAGCAAAGGTGTCAAATTCAATTATGCAGAGGGCCATATATTAAATTAAGAATGTGTAGATGGGGGAGGCCAGATTCAAATAAAAATATCCTGAAATTTTATAACGTTTTATTTATTCAATTATAGTCTATAAAATATACGGTTGTTAAAAATTAACTCAGCGCGCCGAAGCACTTCTTTTATATCGATTAGGAAGGTTCTAGTCAAGACTCAAAGCTCGTGGAAGATTTTATTATTGTTCTCATTGAAAATAATAGTTATTTCTGCTTTTTGCTAAAGGATACTGTTTCTATCTCTCTCGCTTGTCTAGGCACGCGCTACCCTTGAAATTACTTATTAAATGTAGTGTGTGCATTTTAAAACTTCCATAGAGGTATCGAGTTAAGTCTAAATGCTATAAAAAACATGATTCTTCTTTCTTTGACACATTACTCAGTGTTGTGGGTATCAAGTACTGTAGGCAAGAATTTCATCCTGTAGTAAAAGAAACATTCCAAAGGCTTAATAACACCTCCACCGAACTTCACTGTTATGACAACACAGTTTAACGAAAAAACATCCAGATCAGTCTGAACGGTAAAGGAGAATTTTGATCAATTGCTCCAAAACATCTATTCCCATTGTCCTGAAATTCATTGTTCACGGTAGAGATGGCCAATCCTTTCGCGAGTGAAGAACAAAATCCTTCTGAGTGGTATCTCTCGAATTCTTTTCTACAAATTCTAAACAGAAATCGCTCGTGCTTTACGAATCGGCGATTTCGCTTCGTAGCTTCTCATTGATCAGTTGAGAATCGACTATCCAACTCTTATTATTCGCGTTTCGTTTGATTTTCGATTTCTTTAATCTTTAATTCTTTACCAGTTCTAGCTCACAGTCACCAGCTTGCCTCACTGAACTTTATTCTTTTTGACTCACTCTTTAATTCTGAGTGATATCAACGGTTAATTAATCATCTTAACAACTAAAGAGTAATTGTCAAACATTTTTAATCACAATTATGAGTAATTACATCATGATCTGAAATTAGATTTTTTCCCCTATTTAATAAAGACATTTATCGATTGCGTTTTTATTTGTATTAATCAGTTATTGATTTTTTTTGATTAATTTATTTTAATTTTAGTTTAAATTTAGTTTTTTAAGAAGTTGATTTAAATGTTTAAGGGGTTAAACTAGTAGGTATTGAACTAGTTCCCTCTCTAAGTGAACGAGTATTCCTTATGAACCGATCAAAATGAACCGTCAACTAAAAATGGCTTTACCTATTTTCAGTTGACAATTTGTCTATTGTGAGGTCTGAACTAATTGGTTGGGTTTAATGATACTGATATAGTGGCAGGACCATGATACAATCAAATGTACTTCCTTGCATATATATTCATCAGTCCCATATTTTTTGGATACTTGTTATAATTTATTCTAAATATACAATAAAATGTGTAAAAATATACATGTGAAATATATACAAAAATTGAAAGGTATGTATTCGAAATGTTCTCATTTTGGTGTACCCATGTCTTCAGGTCTACAATGCATGAAAGCATTAGTCAACTTTTGTAAATTATTATTTTTTATATGATTTTAGGTATAAAATTGCTTTCATTTTGTCCCTTTTTATAGACAGGAATAGGGCTGCATATCTGGTGCAAAATGCAAAACAGAACATTTCTTTAACCAGACATATGAAATTAGACATTTTTAACCATAAAAAAAAAAAAAAAATCAGTCAATTTCTTCATACAAAATGATAGTGCTTAAATTTATTGAAAATGTGCATGATATATGTTTGATAAACATTCTTTATTAATTCTTGAATGATATCTTCAATCGAATCAAATATTTCTTTTTAGTAATCCGAAGGATATGTGATAAAGGTAGATAAAAACGTTTCTCCAAATAGAATTTTGTGAATCCTTTTTATTATATATAATCTGGGAACTTCCTTTTCTCACAAGGCTTGGCGAAAGAAAAGTAATCAAACCTAACGCTATTTAATTATGGCAATCCCCAAAAAAGCGAAATGTAGACTTGGAGTAAATAGTATTGAATTTCATAGTGTTACAAATTATAAATGATTATTGTATTTGTCTTAAAATATCTCAGGCAGATCGGAAATACTCGCATTTTGGGCAAAAATTGCGGTATTTAGAAGTGTTATACGTTAAAAGCAGGTTTTCTAATAATTTGGTGACTTGGCGATGTTTTAGCGAGAAAACTTAGCATAATTTTTGGCGAGAAATAGGTACTTTTGGAAACATCCATCACCTAAGCTCTAGGACCCATATTTAGCGAGCTAGCCTATATAGAAGCTTCCAGAACCTTGGCGAAATTAGTAGATTTCCCTGCCAAGTCAAGTATAAATATCGCAGCCCGATATAGGAGGAGTTTAGTTTTGTGAAGACAGTCAGTGAGTGAAGACAATTAGTCGTGACTGCTAGTTTAGAGAAGCTGTTTTCTGCCTGAGGTATTTGAGACAGTGATAAGAAGCTGTTACTTATTGTATCTGACAAATTGGAGCCGTATAATAGTGATTGTTACAGCTGATATATCTAGTGGAATTTTTTTACGAATAAAAGTCTTTTGTTCATTGATGGGTTGCTTCCTTCAACTCTCAATCCACACAAACCCCGAAGCTCGGTACCACTGGTGTTAGAAGCGGGGTTGAAGAGTTGATGCAGCGTGTCACAAGAAAAATGGATATGGATTTAAGGAAAAGTCTTCTCGAAATATTAGCAGAGCAAATGGCTAAGATGAAAGAGATAAAATCTGGACAGGAGGAGCTTAAAAAGGAACTTAAGAAGGACAATGTAAGTGTTAAAGAAGAATTCTCCAACATCATTCAGCAGAAGATGAATGCAGTGGAAGTTAAGGTAACTTCAGTTGAAACTAAGGGGTTTTGGAGATCGAAGAAAACGTTGAAGAAGCATTAGACAATATGAATAAGGAGATTGAAAGCTTGAAGAAACAAAATGTCAGACATGAGGAACTCAATGTGGCATTTATACCTTCCCTAGGCACAATTAAACTATCAACATTCGATGGAAAATCATCGTGGAAAGTATACAAGACTTATGATTGTAGCGGAAGCTAATGGATGGAATCCCCGAGCCCAAGCTTTTCACCTGGCGATTTCTTTAAGGGGAGACGCGGCCGACATCCACGAGACGCTTCCAGAAGAGCAGAGGCACAATTTCCAAGCTATATCAAGTGCGCTTGAGCTGCGGTTTGGGGAAAAGTGCACTAAAGAATATAGAGGACTACAGTTAAAGTCCCGCCATCAAAAAGCGAGGGAAAGTCTGCAAGAATTGGCTGCCGATATTTAGCGACTTTTCCATTTAGCATCTTCGGACTGCCCAGCTGAGATATGTCAAGATCTGGTTCTCCATCACTTCATCGATAGTGTACGAGATCCGGAGATACAGAAAGCACTTAGACTCGCCGATGTCAAAGATATCGGATCTGCTCTAGTCTATACGCACTTAAGGCCCTGCTAGACCTCCGTTGGGGAAAATCGAATCCTATGTTAATCCTATGGATAATATTTTAATGTTTCCCAAGTGCTATTTTCATGATAGAAACTTCCAGTCTTCTGCAAATTACAAAAAACAGAGCTACTGTCACTTTGACGTCCATTTTTAGCGTTTAAAATTTTTTCAAATATTTTTAAAATGTCAAAATATCTCCATTCAAATAAATTTTAACCAAATTCTAATTTCATTGAGGTTGTACAAAATTTTGTTTAAAGATATTTCATTTTTTTCTCCGTACAGTTACAAAATGAACATTTTTGTTTTTTTTAAGCTAAAAATATTTTTCATTGCATTAATATTTTGATACGAATTTTAATTACAAATCAAACTCATTCTTATTTCTGAAAATCCACCTCCGTACACAACGCCACCTATGAAACTGGAAAATTTTTAAAGCCAAACTTGGCTGAGTTTTCTACTTCACTACGGTAACCTAAAGAAGGAGGAATTTCTGAGAAAAACTTCTCCCCATATGATTCCCCCTGTTTTACCCGGTGGTTGGCAAACAATTCCAAATCGAGCAAGAGGAATTAGCTTTTCTCACTCATGAAATAGAAAAGGTATCTGTAAATAATGCATATTAGATTTCTGTTTATTAACGTTGGAAAAGTAGCTATGATATGTACTTTTAAATCAACTTTGATTATTTTCATTTAAGTAAATTTTCAAAATGAAATATTATAAACTGTTTTGTGTTACCTTGTTCAATTATATTATATACTACGATTTTGAAATAAGACTAACTATGTATTAAAAATTTAAACTACTTTATGTGTGAAGATGTAAAAAAATGCATTTTACAGTAGACATACACACATACATATATATATGTGTATATATATGTATATACATATACATATGTATACATATATATATACATATATATATATATATATATATATATATATATACATATATATATATATATATATATATATATATATATATATATATATATATATATATATATACATATATATATATATATAAATATATAGAGATATATATATATAAATAGAAATATATATATATACATACATATATATATACATATATATATATATATATATATATATATACATACATACATATATATTTCTTATAAAATAAAATATCTAATAATAAGAACGATAAGTTTATTAGAATAATAGTGAGACAAATATTTTAATTTGATTTTTAATCATTTTCCAAAATTATTGAGTTTTTACCTTTACAAACATTTGGACATTTAATTTTATTTTCAACTTATTTCATGAAAAAAATACATTATAAGGTATGATTAATAAGCATACGATACCAGCATATTGCGTCTGTGATGAGAAATTAAACACTTTAAATTTGAAAAATTATATATATCTTTGAAAAAAAAATTGGGTTTGTAGTATAACTTCAGCGGAAAAACATAAAAGCATTTCAATAACCAAACGAACGATAAAAATACATTACAACACACTATAATACAGATGACATCAATGCTCTTAGGGGAATCATTTTATGCTCACGAAATTTATTTGAGAAGAATATTGTCCTGCGCAACGCAAATGACATTATTTTTGACAAAAAAAGAATAAAAGTAATAAAATATCAAAAGAATGAATAAATATCCTGTAGCACTTAAGGCGATATAAAATATGTAACTGAAGTTATAGTATTGATGTTCGAGTAGAAATGCTTGAGAGAGAATATCAGGAAGGAGATTGAGAATCAATTAGATATGCTCAAAGTGACTAGTCTAGAAATAGTGTGTGATTGAACGACTTTCTTTCTCTGTATGGCTACAACAATAATTAAATCATCAATCACCTTGTTGTCACTAAGATGGGATACGTAGTACAATACCGTCTCCAAACAGTTTTCTAATGCAGCCATTCCAAACTATTCAACCGCAAGATTCTGTTGAACATATTTTTCACTTTGACGCGTTTCTCAATTGATGTTGAATGCTGTTGTCCGAAAATTCAAAATTCTCGTAAATTCATTTGAACACTTTTACTATTTTAAATGTATTTGGATATTTTTCTTATAAATTGAACTCTGTAAAATTAGTCTATTTTAAACATGAAAAAAAAAAAAAATGATTACAGTACGAAAAGAAAACTTCATCTTTCCACTACAAGGAAATCGATGAAAAATCGAATGAAATATATAAGTCACCAGGTAAATACTGCAAGCAGTTTGAAAATAAAAGAATAAATAAATTAAATAAAGCAAAAAATATGTCAAAGCCTAGGAAATTAGCAAATATTTTTTCAGGTCCCGACAAAAATTATGTCCTAGCTGCTGAAAAGCCAGATTTATCATCTAATGAATACGAAGAAAAAAAAAATCGAAATTATTGACTAATCTAGTTCTTACTTTGAAAGAAAGAGAAGATTTAGAAAGAGCTACTGTACTTCAAATTGAGAATGCTGTTTGGAGAAAGGAAAGAAGAATTCGATTGACAGCGTCTAATTTTGGTGCTGTATGTCGGAAGTTACCCTCTACAGGATGCCAGAATTTAGTAAAAACAATACTATACTCTAACGTAAAAACTGAAGCAATTTTATACGGGATTATTCATGAAAAAACTGCCATTCTCGAACTAGAAAACGCAATAGGACTTAAAATAGAACCATGTGGGATATTCATAGATAAAAATTTGCCTCATTTAGCTGTCACGCCAGATGTAATAATTGTCGCGATATGCATCCCAATGAATTTATAAAGAAATCTAAATTCAATTTCTGGCAAAAAGATGGAAAAACAAAAGAAATTAATGTCATAAATAAAAATCATAAATTTTTCTATCAAATCCAAGGACAATTACATATTAGTGAAAGAAACTTTTGTTGGTTTGCCATTCGGTCCCCAAGAGGAATTAAAACTAAAATTATTTTTAGAGATGATGCATTTTGGGAGATACAAATGAAAACTAAATTAAATGATTTTTATTTTGACTGTCTTTTGCCAGAACTAATCGATCCACGTTATCCTAGATCAATGGACATAAGAAATCCAAGTTATATAATTGAGGAGCAAACAAAAAAAGACAAAAAAAAGCTGAAAAATTAAAATCCAAAAAAATAAAAGTTTAACTATATGAATTTGTATGTTTATGTTTGTATATAGAGTGTTTGTGTGTGTGTGTATATATATATATAGTTTCTGTTTTTCCTTCATGAAATGTGAATTGCTCAAGCATTTCTTTGCTTTATTAACAGATTTATTTTAATTACTATTTTACCTCATATATATTTCAAGGTATTAACTAAATTTCCCATATGCTCATGAAATTGTATTGTATTTTACTCGTATTACAATGAAATTATATTTTTCTCGTATGCTATAAGTTGCATTTGCATTTGATTATTTGTTGACAAATAAACCTCTAATTTATGAAATTCTATTATATTTTACTCGTATTACTATGAAATTATATTTTTCTCGTATGCTATAAGTTGCATTTGCATTTTATTATTCGTTGACAAATATAAACATAATTTATATTTCTCACAATTTTACTCTAAACTTATTTTAATCTAATTTACCTGTGTGTTTTTATAAGGCATATTTAGTGCTAATCTAATTTTGTTTTTATCAAGACAGGGGAGAATATCTAATAAAATAACTGAAGAGTTTTAAAATCTTCAGAATTAAAGTAAATTTCACTACACATTTTACACCAGAATATCAAGTTTTTAAAAAACGTGTACTTCTAATTATAACTTAGTTAATTTTATTTATATAGAGGAATAAAGTTAGGGACTTGTGAGATGAAAGATAAGAGATGAATCTCTCTTTCAAGCTCTAAGTAATTCTAATTATATAAAATAGATGTAATGATTATTATATAAATAATTACAGTTACAATATTTTTATGAAAATTACGATACGATTATATAGATAGATAGATAGAAAATCGTAACGTTATTTTCATAAAAATATATATTGTAACTGTAATTATTTATATAATCATTTAATCTATTTTTATATAATTAGAATATATATGTGTGTGTTAGTTTAAAAAAAACTTGAAAAAAATTAAATATTTTTATATTGAGTTAGTTTTGAAAATAATAGTTTTTAATTATTTGTTGCATTCATATTCAAAAGCATCTTAAGTCAATGGATCAAGTCTCATAAAATCAAATTGAACCAAGGTACTTAAAAAAATATATTTTTAATCATTCATATAGTATTTGAGGTTTTATTTGAATTCTGATAATCATTTTTGACCATTTAATTAGTAACTGTAAAATCACTCAACATTTGCAATTTGTCTTCATATATTTTAGTGCGAATAATAAAAACCGAACTCTAAAATATAAATAAATATTTTCTTTAGAATCACTGGCAGCTCATTTTCGATAAGACAGCAACAGGTAATTCCGGTGTCAATTCGTTGAGCATTTGTACTGACCCAATTTACCCCACCCCTATTCTAAGAAACCTGAGGTTAATTTGAGGTAAACATCTGTTAGGAGCAAATTTAAAACTCTCTTTTTGGCTGTTTTTATGGCGTTAGTACTTTAATTTTTCACGATATAACGCGCCAATTCTGGCAGACTCCCTAACTTCAAAGGATTGATTGACAATCAATTTCAACCAATAATAATGTTTGGGATACTCCCCTCTACAAGCTTTGAGAACTAACACCAGATGGGGCGACAAGACAACAGAAGTTCTCACGTAGGTCTGGAAGAGCCTTAAGATAGATCCTGCCCAGCAGGCCGCGCTTAAAGACCGGCACACAATCAGAGCCGTCTCTGCTACTGATACAGACTATGATCTAAAAAAGCAAATTGAAGATCTGTGGCAAAAATTCCGTAGCTTAGAATTAAGTAAAGTTGGCAGAAACATGAAAATTTAGTGTTGGACTTGCGGTGCAGTCAGACACGTCCGTAGATACTGCCCGAAACCAAAAGATGGTGGAAATGATCTGCCACCACAGCAGGGAAACTAATATGAGGCCATCTCGCGAGGCGGAGATGTCCAGAAAGTCAGAAACCCCATTTTTAAATTGTTTCACATTTCTTTCGTAAGTGGCGGCGATAACGGACTTTTCGTTATCGGGCATGTTACAGCTGGTATATCTAGTGGAATTTTTACGAATAAGTCTTGTATTCATTGAGTAGTTGCTTTATTCAACTCTCAATCCACACGAACCCCGAAGCTCGGTACAATAGAATTTTGAGGAAAGTTTGCCACAAAATATATTGTTCGAGAAAGCTTTAACCATGTAATTTGGAATATTTTTTAAATCTCTCGAATGATAGGCAAATTCTATATCTTCTGTCTTAAAGAATGTTATATTAAATAAAATTGTAGAGCCGTATTAAGCGATGCTTACAAAAAAATTACCGCTGTAAGGCAAAGTTACCAAGTGAGGTAATATGTAATTAACAGTTTGTAACAATTACAGTCAAGTAACAATTACAGTTTGCCTTAATCTACTAATTAGCTGCTTGGTAGATTATATTGAACATTTTGGAGCTCTATGTTAAGGTTACTATCTATTTTTTGCAATGTAGCTTACGCAAAAGAAAGAAATGGTCTTCGTAATTTAGAAATAGCGACCAAGAAGAAGATTCCCAAGACTTGAAACCACATAACAGAGTTATCAATTCACATGGAGACTATTGCGACCACTTTTTGCTTTACGTCCCACATCCATTATTAGCGAACATAACAGATCTTCTGATGGGTCGGGATTCGAACTCACTGCCTTTCGATAACGACTGCTCTTACCAACCTCTAGTTTCTAACTGTACCAGTATTTATATCCTATTTTGATAACATGTATAAAGTATTTTAGAGTATATGAACTTTAAAATTTCTAGCAGATAAAAGTGTTATTATTTATTCTCTACGAATATTTATTTCATATTTGTAGACTATTTACAGTATAAAAATATTTCTTAATTAACATGAAAATGCAAAGGGTAAAATTATGATTTTATCATACAGCTTTTTTGTTTCATTATTTCTTAATGTAATTTAATTTTTAAAGGCAAAATTATGTAAAAGTGTTTCCTTTAACATTATATATTCATTGGTGCAAAAAAAAAAAAAAAAAAAAATTTGTTTCATAATGGGACAAATATTGTATCCATTTTTTATGTTTCACAATTTTAAATTTATATTATTTTTATATAAAAATAAAGCAATTTTAATAAATTGTTTAAAATTAAAAAAAAAATATTTGAACAGCATTTTTGAAAAAAAAAAGTTACCACGAGGGTCACTCTGAAATTTTTGAGATACAACAAGGTTTTTAAAGTTATATTTACAAAATTTTAGGTGTGTTCAAAGTAATCTCCACCAGCATCAATGCACTTTTGTAGACGAATTTTCCACACATTAAATGGCTCGAGCTATTCATTTCTTGGAATAGATGAAAAAAATACATTTATAGCCACATCAATCTCTTCTTCTGAATAAAAACGACGTCCACATAAGTTCTTTTTTAGATTAAAGAATAACCAAAAGTCTCACATAGCTAGATCAGGTGAATACGACGGATGTTCGATCACTTTAATTTGTTTTTGTTTAAGAAACTCAACTATTAATCCCGCTGTATGTGAAGATGCATTGTCATAGTGAAGCATTAGTCCCCTAACATCCAGTTCTTGTAGAATTTCTGGAAGACATTTATTGGTATACCAGTTTGCTGTTACTGTCTTCTGTCCTTCTAACTTTATGGCTTTGACCAATCCCTTACTTCTGAATAAAACGGCATACATCACTTTTTTCAGTGCGCGTTGTTATTTCACCACTGTCGGCGTGTGATAATCTTCAAAGACCCATACTTTGCTTTCTTGACGTGTTGGAACGTCAAAAAACGGTATGTACGTTTCATCACCTGTTATAATTTTAGAAATGATGCGGTGGCCACCATCATTTAGAAATTTAAGAGTTTCTTTACTGATTCTGACACGCTCCTCTTTTTGGTGTTCAGTTAGGTTATGGGGAACCCAACAGCAAACTACTTTTTTCATATGAAATTCTTCATGAATGATTTTGTGTATTGCTGCGGATCCAATGTTAAGTTCCTTCTGTATCATTTGATAGGTATAGCGATTATCATCCATTAACATTTTTCGTATGGCAGACACATTTCCGGGATTACTGCCGACGGCGACCTTCCTGTGTGTTCTTCATCCTGAAGAAAATTGCGACCTCTTCTAAATTCTCTAAACCATCTGGATACAGTAGAACGAGCTGGAGATTCATCACCAAATGCAAATTGCAACCGTTGAACGCATTCTTCTTAATTTAATCCTGCTTTAAAATCGTAGAAAGTCATAGCGCGAAAATGTTCTCGCGTCAACTCCATTTTCTCTTCTGTTTAAAATTTATTGTACGCTAAACAAGTTGAAGTAAGTCAGTAAAAAATCGTCTTCTGTGTTAAAATACTTTGTGTTTTAAAATTAAACCGTTATTTTTATTTTGCAAATTCTCGTCTGCACGTATCTCAAAAATTTCAGAGTAATCCTCGCATTAAAAATTCTTCCTGTTAAATTTTATTCACATTGTGGCTTTTTTTATTGCGCGTCCCTTTTTTTATATTACAAGCACATACATACCTGCCTCTCTCTACATTAGCTATAAATAACAAAATTCATCGTGTTTGAATTTCAGTAAGAGATTTTGTAAACATCACATTCTTACAAAATTAAAAAAAAAAAAAAAAAAAAAAAGCTATTTATTTTATACATTAAAAAATATAATTGTTTTAAAAATAATTTTTAAACAATGAAATAATGCTAATATATTCTACGGATATAAATGAATGTACTTATTAACAACAATAATCAGATACATTAATTATTCGTTTCTTGCCTTAGAGCAGTGATCCACTGTGCCGTGCCACTTTTGTGTGTCGCTAAATTTTAGAAATGTATATAAAATTTTATTTTGAGTAAAATAATAAATGTACTGTTGTTTTTGTAATATATACTATATTATTTTGTTTTAACTTCAAAATTGTTATTAATTGTGTGTAGTGCAGATCGCAGTGTATTATACGTAAATAAACAACTTTTAAACTCTTCTTTTTCTTTATGTGCCGCTAAATTTTAAAATCATTAAAGTATGCTCGACAAAAAATTAAATAATTTAAATAATCTTTTATTGGTAATATTTATTCACTTATATTTATAATACAATAAACATTGACAGAATTAAGCTTAATTATAAGAGGATGGAATTAGATTTTAAAATCGAACGGGTGCCGCGGTGAATAATACTTCCCTGTTTTAACCACACACAACGTGTTGTCTGTGGCTAAAAAGCGGAGATATTGCGGAGATATATAAGAATTTACTGACTTCTAAGACATGACGCCAATAATTGTTTTTTAAATAACGTTGATATAAAAAAATTTAATTATTTTAAAAACAAATTAACAATTTTTTAAGATTGTAATAGCATGCTTTCAGTAATATGAATAAAGGATCCAGTTCACATGAAGAAACATTCTCTAGAATTCTTTTTTCTATAAACCACTGATGAAGCGGAATTAATTTTCCTTTACTTTTCCAATCAAATTAAATGATATGAAAATGTAATGCAGCATGTATTTAAATAAAAAAAAATCGTTTTTAGGACAAGCTTTGCTATACTTTTGATTTTTCATACATCAATAAAAATAATAAATAATAGTTATTTCGTATTTACTATAATTGAGAATCTTTGAATTATTTTACTTTTTAAATGTTCTTTTATTACTGCAAGTAAATTTTATTGAAGGTGTGCTATATTTTATCTTAACAATTTTCTTAAAAAATTCTATTATATTATTTAATTTACAAACTTCTAATATTGCAAAATTTTAGTTGGGTTATTCTTTGTACCTCTAATTTAGAATCACCTCGCCTGATTTTTCATCGACATTTTTATATCGTTTTACATTTAAAAAATATTGATGAAAAATCAACTAAATGGAACTTTTTATTTAATATAAAATTAATTCTCAAAAACAGACATTTGTGTCTCAAAAATCAGTGAAAAAGAAAATCAATCTTCAATTTTATGTAAATTTCGCATTTAAAATATCTTCTTTTAGAACAGCAATATACCGGGCTCTACTTAACCTAATTGGCCGATCGATGACTGAGTGGTTATTGCTCCTGAATCCTGAATTGAAGGTCCCGAGTTCGAATCCCGGTTCGGGCATACATGTTACTTTCTTTCTCTGTTCTCTCTGTGTTTCTATTTCCGTTCTTCTATGATGATGTATGAAAGTGGCCGAAGTTATAAACGGGTTTGTAGTGATATGGGCGCGGGCACCGCTACTCGCTTCCGTGACTTGGTTCACAGGCACCCGCTGGGTAACGACAAATGAATAGCAGTTTCTGGCCTTGTTGAGGCATAGGGTTCGTCACCCAAGTGCCCGCCGTTCGGAAAAAAATCTTAACCTAATTGAGGGTGGAACAAAAATTTCTTTTGAGACCCCCCTCTGCTTCATAACAATTTTCTGTTTGATTTGGAAAACGATTCTTTTCGGTTAACAACTCAAAATAAACTTTCTATTCGATTTAGAGACCCCTCTGATGTAGGAGCCCGGGGCAATCGCCTCGTATACCTCTTCCTTATTCGGACTGTGTAAATATAAACCAAAATTATTTTTATTGTAAAAAACTCAAAATGCTGTGGTTCAACACTAAAACATCTATGATGTAATTTAGTTTTCCAAACGGAAAGCAGATATTGAAAATACCTAAAACTCATTTTTGATATCAAAACTAGAATAATCTCTATTAATATATCTTATCTGCTTTCAGTTTAAAAAAAATAATTATGCCATAGCATTATCAGTGCAAAATATAAGGAAGTTACTACACTCATATAGATAACAAAAACATTTTGCGATTGTTTAAATCACAGATTGCAATAAATTTCTTTCAAAATACACATAAATTCAGATAAAATTATCTAATTATATATATTTCACAAAATTAGAAATACTTTCAGTTTAAAAAGCTTAAATTTTATATTTTTGAAAGCAATTTTTTTTTTTTTGTTCGATATTGATACACTCAGCTTCGTTTTTTTTTATCAAGTTTTTTATTGATTCAAATTATTATCAAAAATTGTATTTGCTGAGAAAAACAGAGACTTTTTTAAAAATTTCATCTCATGATTTTACAAGGTAAACAAGAAAGTTCATGTCGTCTTTAAGGATCCAAAAGAACATGACATACAAAAAATGTAGCTGATGGGGGATTTTGCACGCAAAAATGTCCTGCGACTGCTTGCCACAAATCTGCTTCATTGGTAAAGTCTTTTCTACAAAGATGATTGTGCAGGGAATGGAAGAGATAGTAATGTAATGCTGCATGCAGTGGCGTAGTGAGCATAATTGGCACCCGGGTACGATACCTTTTTTGGCGCGCTCTTGAAAATAAAATAATAATACAATATAAATATGGGAATAAAATGTATTAAGTAATAAAAGATACATAATAATATAACGATATATATAATACATTATAATAAATAGAGTATTATTGTAATAAGAACACAATATAAATAATAACAGAATGTTGTTCAGACTATAAAATGATCGAAAATATATTAAAGTATCACCCTAAGCTTTGAATTCAAACAAAATTCAATTCTAATTAAAAAAAAAAACTCTGTTATTGAATTCGGAAAAGTGTTAGAATAACCGGACTTATGTAATTTAGAATTAATTATAAAAAACATAATTCATTTTATATACCAATACAATTATTTTTAAAAAACGTAAAAATTTTTTTAAACGGGAAATAATTCTTTACAAATCATAAATATAAGCATATGTAATTATTCGCAATCTAATATGCCGCACTATTCACACATTTTTCTTGCCTTTACTGAAGCGATTTGATCAATTACTTTATCAAAGTTGATCATTTCAAATTTTTCTTCTTCTTTAATTAAAATCGTTAAATCACATAGACGTTTTTCACTCATGGTAGATTTTATGCAGAAATAATAAAAATTATTTGAATGGCCACCTCTTCTTCTCTATATCTTCACCGTATGAGTCAGGCATGCTGGAAGTTCTAATAGAGTTTTTGGTTTAATTTCTTTTCTACTGCTAAGTAACATCTTTCAGTCCCACATTTCTCGATAGATTTCTGTTCCATGGAAACCTGCATAAGAAAATTCCCCCAAACTTTTACATTTGTTAAGCACTCTGAATTAGCGCTCTCAAGGTAAAATTTCAAGGTACGATTCGCAGGCTAAGTTAACTCAACCTTTCATCCTGTTAGTGAATCGATTAACTAAGTAACAATCATGCCTGGGAACTAAACTCCGGGGATTTAGCTTTGGGCTGACTACCTAACCGAGACATGCTCCGCACCCCAGGGCCATCGGTTAGGTAAACAGATATGGACATCCTTGATCCGGATATTACAGTTTTGAGGTCGGGATATTTATTGATTTATCAATTAATTTTTAACTTTTAAGAAAATTGATTTTAATGATTTAACATGTACGTAACAATGTCTTAAAAATTTTAAATGTATTTTTTCTAGCTAGTTAACCAATTGAAGCAATTAAACATTTTTACTCCCTGTTAAATGTGCATTATCTTATTTATGAAAGATTCTACAAATTGTTGATTATTAGGTGTTGAACGTATGCTATAACTTATCTTAACAAATTTTGAAAATTTGTGTAATGTTACTAACTTTCTAAACTTGAGCTATTTACTGCAAAATAATAATTGCGTAAGACTTAACAATCCTAATTTAGGATCAACTCACCTGATTTTTCACCATGATATCTTTTTAAACATTTCATTTACCACAGATTAAAGAGAAAATTTTATTTCAGAAAAATTCCTGTGAAAAACAAGTTTACCTTTATGGCAAATTTCGTGTTTAAAATAGCTTTTTAAATTATATCAATAAGACCATTAATGTAAACCAAAATTATATTACAAAAATTTAAATCACAAAAACGTTATATTAACGTTTACAAAACGCTTAAATCAAAACATAATATTTTTGATAGAGCTTATAATATTTCATTTTTATACCATAAAACTAATTTTTCTGATTCTAAAATTAGAAGACATTGTTAATAAATCTCTCTCTTCATCTAATTTCAGTTTAGGTAACTAAATTATGTCATAGCAATATCAATACAAATATCTGATGAGCAACGGAACGCCATAACAGACAACAAAAATAATTTGCAAATTTCTAAAATCAAAACACACATAAATTCAAGTAAAATTATGTATATTTAATCTAATCAGAAACTTTCAGCCAAACAATACATATTATATTATTAAAAATAATTTTTTTTTATCAAAATTGATGCACTCTATATTGTTCTTTCAAGTTTTACACTGATTCAAAATATTATCAAGAATTACAATTACTGACATAAAAAATATATTTTAACTGTTATATCGCTTAGTTTTATTGAAAGAAATTTTCTCAAACAGTTATCATAGTAGTGAAAATTTTCTTCATATTTTTAAGACATTTAACAAAACTGTTTTTTTACGATATAAAAATACATTTTATTATAAAAATAAGGAGTAATTTTTATTAAAATTAAAATTTATTTCTATTAAGAATCATTTTGGAAGTACTGCTCCATGAAATAATGCAATTTTTCTTTTTTTCTAATAAATTAATTTCATTTAAAGACGATCTTATTTTTAAATTTTTACAATGTAAAATGAGAAATATGTATGATTTAAGGCAGTGTGTGTGTGTGTGTGATGGGGAAACTACGGCCCGCGGAAAGGTATAATCCAGCCCGTTTAAGAGTGCCGTTGTGAGAATGTTTGAACGCGTTCTTACTTAGTAATGAGACGACCCGCATAAGAACTACCTGCGGCGATGTTCAAAACACAATAGTATTCTGGACAAATCCATCCGACCCAAACAACTGACTCCTCTTGGCTTGAACCTTCCAGACACACTCGCATTTTCGATTCATTGTTCTGTTTTTCCGAAAGAACCGGAAAAATCCAATTCCCGAGCAATCCTTGCAGGTAGGTATAAATACAAGCGAGGCCGCCCGAAGATCAGTCAGTTAGCGACTTATAAGTCATCTGCAACGACCCACTGTGACTCGAGTAATTGTTTATGTAATCCCCAAATCTCCCACTGCCTCACTAAACACCCGCGCAAGAGCATTAGTTGGTAGTTAGCTTTCGTCAATTGCGTTTCTGTGTGTTATTCTCCGTAGAAGGCAACGCCTAAAATGGATGTTAAAAAAAAGAAAAGTGGATTCAGAATGTCGAGTTTTTAAAGAAGAATGAACGAGGAAATATTTCTTTACTTTATTTAAAGAAAAACCTGTGTGCTTACTTTGCAATGCAACTGTTGCAGTTTTAAAAGAATACAACATTCAACGCCATTTCAAGAGCAAACATGAAAACCACTCCTACTCATCGTTAAGTGAAGAGGTGAAAAAAATTAAATCGAAAGATTTAATAAAAAATTTATCAAGTCAACAACAATTATTTCAGAGAGCTAATCATTCTCAAAGATGCGCTACGAAAGCTAGTTATGTGTTGGCTTATAACATTGTTAAATCTAATAAAGCATTTTCAGATGGAGAATTTATAAAGCAGTGCATGATAGATGTGTGCGATATTATGTGCCCTGAAAAGAAAAATGATTTTCAGTCACTGTCTCTCTCAAGAAGAACAATCACCGAGAGAATTGAAAATATTGATAAAAATCTAATTTCACAACTGACTACAAAAACTCAAAAATTTATTTTTTATTCAATTACCATGGATGAAAGTACAGATATCAGTGATACTGCGCAGTTACTCATATTTGTTAGAGGAATCAACGCCCACTTTGAAATTACAGAAAAATTTGCAGGGCTGCAGTCAATGAAAGGAATAACGACTGGTGCCGATATATTTTGTGAATTTGAAAATCGCATCGATAAACTTCGTTTACCTATTGATAAGTTATGCAATGTAACTACAGATGGTGCTCCTAATATGGTTGGAATCAATCAAGGATTTGTTGGGAAATTTATTCTAAATATCCGGAAAATGATGTTTTTTTGCATTGCCTTATACATTAGGATGCTCTTTGTAAATCGGCTTTAGATATTGACCATATTGTTACATATTTATAAATAATTATTGTTTATGTCTTAAAATATCTCAGACAGATCGGAAATACTCACATTTTGGGCAAAAATTAACGGTATTTAGACGTGTTATACGTTAAAAGCGGGTTTTCTAATGATTTGGTGACTTGGCGATGTTTTGGCAAGTTGGCGAGAAATCGATACTTCTGGAAACATCCACCACCTAAGCTCTAGGACCAATATTTAGCGAGATAGCCTAGAACCTTCCAGAACTGGCGAAATTAGTAGATTTCCCCGCCAAGTCAGGTATAAATACCGCAGCCCGAAATAGTTGAGTTTTGTAAAGACAGTCAGTTTTTGTACAGGCAGTCAATTTTGAGAAGACGATTCGTCGTGACTGATAGTTTAGAGAAGCTGTTCTCTGCCTGAGGTATTTGAGACCTGTGATTGGAAGCTGTTACTTATCGTATCTGACGAATTGTATCTATATAATTGTGATTATTACAGCTGGTATTTCTAGTGGAATTTTTACGAATAAAAGTTTTGTGTTCATTGAGTGGTTGCTTTATTCAACTTTCAATCCACACGAACCCCGAAGCTTGATACAATATACTTAAAATTGTAGTAAAACTAGTATAAATATGATTCGTTCCAGAGGATTATTACATCGCCTGTTTCAACAGTTTTTGGAGTCCGTACATGCTGAGCATTCCGATATCCTGTATTATTCAAAAGTTCGTAGGTTAAGTGCTGGAAAAGCATTTGAAAGAATTTGGGATTTAAAAGACGATATTGTGAATTTTCTTCTTGATAAAGACATTTATAATCAATTCGACGTCGTAGAAAACGAAACATGACTTTCTGATTTCGCTTTTTTCACAGACCTCCTCGTACACATGAATAAACTTAATCTCAAATTGCAAGGGAAAAATCAGTTTCTTCAGCATATTTGGCAATACCTGAAGAGTTTCAAATTACAGTTATTATTATTTGCTAATCAGATCTCTAAATCTGATGTTTCTCATTTTCCAAGAATACAATCTTTAAAATTCACTATATCAAACAATAAGATTAAAAAATACGAAATTAATTTGAGAAAACTATCTTCAGAATTTGAAAGGAGATTTCAAGACTTTAGAAAAATGGAACCAAAGTTTAGTATTTTTGCGACACCATTCAATGTTAATTACGAAGAAGTGGATGCAAAACTTCAACTTGAGTTAATAGAACTGAACTGTAATACTCTCCTGAAACAAACTTTTCGTACAGTACCATTACTAGAATTTTATAAAAATTTATGTCCAGGTAATTTCCCAAATCTAATTACTCATACAATGAAGATAATGACAATGTTCGGCTCATCTTATATATGCGAACAATTTTTTTCAACAATGAAGCTTAGGAAAACTTCTTTAAAAAAACAGAATTACAGATGATCACCTTTCATCAAATTTAAGAATTTCTGTTTCGCAAATGGAACCGGACTATGATGAAATTTTGATAAAACAGTCTCAATTTCATTTTTCTCATGCACCATCAACGAGTAATGACACCAGAAAATAAAGTGATAATACTTCACATCAAGAACTACACTAAATTCATTTTATATTTTGTGCTTATAATTTTCTTACCTTTTGCTTTTTTACTATTAAAACAATAGGTGTATGTAATAATATTTGTACATGTTCATAGAACACATAAATTTTTTAACGATTAAGGATTATTCTTTCGCCCGCTACGATCGTCTAGTTATTACAAATGGCCCGTCTTAAAAAAATTTCCCCACCACTGGCTTAAGGCGTGCTGTAGAGGAAGCTAAAACCTGTAATAGGTTGTTACGCTATTAACGAAGTCGATTCTGTTTGTTTAAGCATACAAAAAAGAAAAGAAACATTCAAAAAGAAGAAAAAATTCATAGATTTTTAATTTCTACCATTTGAAAAAAGAATTTTTTAATATAAAGTGCTAATATAAAGCCAACAAAATTACGAGTCAAATAAAAATTATTTCCCCAAACAAAAACATTTAAACATTAAAGAAATTACTTTTAAATGAATAGTTCTAACTAATAAGTAATTTAATATTCCAAACTCTGCAAGCATATGTTAGTAAATATTTATATCAGCAAAAATAAGAAATAAATATTCAAATTGAAAGAATACATAATAGACATAAATTATAATTTACGGCAATAATATTTTAAATGTCAGAACTCCAGATTTTCAAAAGTTTACATTATTGTTCCAATGAAGCGATGTTTTGGAAGAAACGAAATACTAACCGTGTGAGCAATAAAAAAAAAGGAAAGTTCCTGCCGGTCTTCATCATCTCAGCTATTTTTAAACTTGAAATAGAGAAAGTCGCAGAATATAATGGCGCACATGTAGCGTTGGTCAACATCTTCACCGTCGCATCAGAAAAGAGCCAATAAAACCGCTCCTAGGATCAATTCCACCATCCTACCAGCTCAGAGCCAATACTACCACTCTAGAAAACCAAAATCCATCGTTTCGTTTAAAAAGAGCCAATACCACCGCTCTGAGGATCGATTCAATCGTCCCTCCAGTCAAGAGCCAATATCACCGCTCCGGAGATTCAACTTCATCGCTTCAAGAAGAGCCAATACCATCGCTCTGGAGATTCAACTTCATCGCTTCAACAAGAACCAATAAATCCGCTCCCAGGACCAATCCCACCGTCCGACCAGCAAGGAGTCAGTAACACCACTCTGAAAAAACCAAATTCATCGCTTCTGCGGAAACAAGCCCACATACTACCGCTTCGAGAACAATCTTACCGTCCCACCATCAAAGAGTCAACAATTCCAGGTAGGATCGAACCTTTTTTTACTAAGCATGTACTGAAACACGAAAAAAGAAGATCTAATTAAAACCGCCATAGAACTAGTTATAACTGTACCTGATAATGCTACAATTATCTGCTTAAAAGAATTAAGCGAGAAAACAGACACATTCAAAAATGAGCCTGACTTCATCAAAGATATGATTTTAATTGTCGAATAAAATTTCAATTGTCGAATAAAGTAATTGTCGAAGAAAGAAAAGAAGGCAAACAGTCAATAAAAAAAATCTGATACAAATAGAAAAAGATATAGAGCTAGCAGCAATTAACTCCAGCATTAATCATTAACATCCCGATTCCAGGTACACAGCAATCGAAACAAATCTCGAAAGTCTCATTAAATCCGTTAAAACACTTAGTACGCCCGTCACGAGTAAACCCGAAAATTTCAATTTATTCCTTTATTCCCACGAACGTACTTTCACAACTAAAAATGTTCCGCATGAATTAAAATCGGAGATATTAATTAACATTCTCGGTGGAAAGGATAACAGCATATTACTTTACATCTCAGAAAACGAATTTCAAGATTACGAAAATACCACGAAATAAATTTCCGTAGAGCTCAACGCCTAACAAATGAATCGCATGTGCAATTCTCGTCACGATTAACTAATGCTTTCGAATATTATGGTAAACCTCCTAATGTTCGTAACTTTAAGACTTTATGCGAATTAATGATAGCGGACAAATTATTTCCTAACCTTGACAGTGAAACGCAACAGCATATTTCGATACGTCAAAGCGAAAACTGGTTCAAACCAACTAAATTAGCAAAAGAATGCGATATATATTGTTAAAAATTTATAAATAATTATTGTATGTCTTAATATATCTCAGACAGATCAGAAATACTCACATTTTGGGCAAAAATAGCGGCTTTTCTATTGATTTGGAAACTTCGCGATGTTTTGGCGAGAAAACTGGGTGAGAGTTGGCGAGATTTTTGGTGACTTAGTGACAAATAGATATTTCTGCACACATCCATCACCTAAGTTCTAGGACCAATATTTAGCGAGATAGCCTAGAAGCTTCCAGAACCTTGGCGAAATTAGTAGATTTCCCCGCCAAATCAGGTATAAATACCGCAGCCCGACATAGGAGGAGTTTAGTTTTGTGAAGACAGTCAGTGAGTGAAGACAATTAGTCGTGACTGCTAGTTTAGAGAAGCTGTTTTCTACCTGAGGTATTTGAGACAGTGATAAGAAGCTGTTACTTATTGTATCTGACAAATTGGAGCCGTATAATAGTGATTGTTACAGCTGATATATCTAGTGGAGTTTTTTTACGAATAAAAGTCTTTTGTTCATTGATGGGTTGCTTCCTTCAACTCTCAATCCACACAAACCCCGAAGCTCGGTACCACTGGTGTTAGAAGCGGGGTTGAAAAGTTGATGCAGCGTGTCACAAGAAAAATGGATATGGATTTAATGAAAAGTCTTCTCGAAAAATCAGCAGAGCATATGGCTAAGATGAAAGAGATAAAATCTAAAAAAGGAGGAGCTTAAAAAGGAACTTAAGAAGGACATTGTAAGTGTTAAGAAGGACATTGTAAGAAGGACATTGTAAGTGTAAGAACAATTCTCCAACATCATTCAGAAGAAGATGAATTTAGAGGAAGTCAAGGTAACTCCAATTGAAACTAAGGGGTTTTTGAGATCGAAGAAAACGTTGAAGAAGCATTAGACAATATGAATAAGGTAATTGAAAGCTCGAAGAAACAAATGTCAAATAGACATGAGGAGCCCAATGTGTCATTTATGCCTTCCCTAGCCATGATTAAACTCTCAACATTCGATGGAAAATCATCCTGTCAAGTATACAAGACCCAGTTTATAATGGTAGCGGAAGCTAATGGATGGGATCTCCGGGCCCAAGCTATTCACCTGACGACTTGTTTAACAGGAGAAGCGGCCGATATCCTCCAGATGCTTCCGGAAGAGCAGAGGCACGATTTATAAGCCCTATCAAGTGCGCTTGAGCTGTGGTTTGGAAAAAAGTGCAATAAAGAATATGCCAGATTACAGTTAAAATCCCGCTAACAAAAAGCGGGTGAAGGTCTGCAAGAATTGGCTGCCAATATTCAGCGACTTCCCCATTTAGCATTTTCGGACTGCCTAGCTGAGACGCGTCAAGATCTGGCTTTCCATCACTTTATCGATAGTGTGCAAGATCCGGAATACAGAAAGAACTTACACTTGTCGATGTCATAGATATCGGATCCGGTGTAGTCTATGCACTTAAGATAGAGGTTGCCCAGCAGGCCGCTCGTAAAGACGACCACTCAATCATTGCCATCTCTGCTATTGGTACAGATTATGATCGAAAAAAACAAGTTGAAAATCTGCGATGAAAATTCCGTAGCTTAGAACTGAGTAAAGGTGGCAGAAATACGAAAATTCAGTGTTGGACTTGTGGTGCAGTCGGACACGTCATTAGAGACTGCCCGAAAATAAAAGATGGTGGAAATGCTCTTCCACCACAGCAGGAAAACTAATATGTGGCCATCTCGCGGAGCGGAGATGTCAGAGAGTCAGAAGCCCCATTTTAAATTGTTTCTCATTTTTTCCGTAAGTGGCGGAGAAAAAGGACTTTTCTTTATGGGACATGTCAACGAAGTTCCCTGTAGAATGATAATCGATAGTGGAGCCAACGTAACCATCATTAGGACATATCTGGCTCGCAAACTTGGTGAGAAACCCATCTCGATGTCGCCCTGCATTACTCTCCACACCGTGACTGGTGATAAGATTAAAGTGTATGGAAAAGTTGATCTAAACATTGCATTTGGTAATGCCGTGTGCTATCATATGGCATATGTCACTGATATAAATGACGAATTTATTCTTGGATTGGATTTCCTCAAGAAAAACTATTTCACGTTAGATTTTAAAAAAAATAAACTACACTTGTGTTCTGAAGACATAGCGATTTTTAAGACGAAATATTCAGACATTAAAGCAGTCCATCATATAACTGCAAAGAGTGAAACAACATTACCACCAAGAACTGAGACGATAGGTTCCGGAGCTCTTTCAGAAGATAATAATTTTCACTATGGATTGATTGAATATCCAGATTCTGACAATAGCGTTAAATGAGTACTAGTGGCTTTTTCACTCGTCGATCTTTCACGGAATGTAATCCCTGTAAGAGTTGCTAATCTAAGCGATAAGACAAAACTAATAAAAGAAGGAGAAGTGCTGGCGACTTGTACTCCAGTGACCTGTATTAACAGAAATTGTCAAGCCACACTATCTGGGCCTCCTGACACTCTAATTAACGAACTCCTTCAGAATGCAGAGTTAGATCATAAATAGAGGAATGCTGCAAGAAATCTATTATTAGAATTCGGAGATCTCTTTTCCAAGAAATCAGATGATGTTGGACGAACCAAAATAACCCAGCACCGAATCGATACAGGAAATCATCCACCCATTAAACAACATCCGAGAAGACTACCATTCGCTAAGCAGGAAAGCTAAGGAGGAAGAGGTATAATCTTCTGATGGAAATGCAGCAGAATGGCATTATTGAGCCATCAGAGAGTCCTTGGGCTTCACCTATTGTTTTGGTTCGGAAGAATGATGGTTCCACTCGATTCTGCATTGACTATCTCGTCGATTAAACAACATCACTAAAAAAGATAATTAACCTCTTCCTAGGATTGACGATACACTTGATGCTTTATCCGGAAATCAATGGTTTTCGACTTTAGATCTCAAGAGTGGTTACTGGCAAGTAGAGATACATCCTGAGGATCGGGAAAAGAATGCGTTCACCACAGGACAAGGACTTTGGCAGTTCAAGGTTATGCTATTTGGGCTTTGCAATGCACCTGCAACGTTTGAACGCCTGATGGAGACAGTATTACGAGGACTTTCCTACGAAGCCTGCTTGGTATATTTGGATGATATCATCATTGTAGGGCGCACATTCAAAGACCATCTAAGAAACATCCGAAAGGTGCTGGAAAAGTTAAAAATGAACCAACCTGAAGCTGAATCCTTGCAAATGTAATTTATTTCGACGTGAAGTAAGCTATCTGGGACACATTATCTCTGCTGAAGGTGTAAGAACAGATCCTGAAAAGATCTCTGCAGTTAAGTACTGGTGTCGTCCAAAAGATGTCCACCAATTAAGAAGTTTTCTTGGACTATGCACGTATTGCAGGAAATTTGTTAAGGGTTTTTCAAGTATTGCCAGACCCCTTCAAAAGTTGACAGAAGTTAAACAGAAATTTCTATGGACAGATGAATGTGAGAAAGCTTTTAAACAACTAAAGGAGGCGTTGACATCTTCGCCCGTTCTTGCATATCCCCAGCCCGGAAAATTATTCATTTTAGACACAGATGCCAGCAACGAAAATATCGGAGCTGTTTTGTCGTAGAAAATTGATGATAAAGAATATGTCATTGCTTATTGGAGTAAATGTTTGTCGAAACCGGAGCGAAATTATTGTATAACCAGGAAGGAATTGCGAGCAATCGTTAAAGCCATAGAACATTTCTACCATTATCTCTATAGAAGAAAGTTCTTGCTTCGGCCGGATCACGCTTCCTTAACCATCCTGAACCTGGCTTTTAAAATTTACAAATCCAGAAATACAGGTAGCCAGATGAATTCAACGAATCCAGGAGTTTGACTTTGAAATACGTCATCGCAAAGGCACTCTTCATGGAAATGCTGATGCTTTATCAAGGAGACCGTGTAATGGAAGCTGCCGATATTGTTCTAGAGTAGAGAAAAACTATCAATTAGTAAATCCTTCATTACGCCAAGTTACTGTTTCACCGCTATCGAAACTAGACCCACGGAGTGATGAAGGACTTAGAGAAGCCCAAAAAGAAGACCCAAATATAAATCCAATTTTTGAATTAAAATAATCTTATTGTATGAGACAAAGTTGGCAGGACATCTCCACCTACAGTCCTGCTACTAAACAGTATTGGGCTCTTATGAACTGACTCCATATTAGAAATGGCGTGTTATACAGAAAATGGGAGTCCGATGATGGACGTAGTTTTAAATGGCAGTTTGTTCTTCCAAAATCAAGAACTTCAGATGTTTTGAAAGAATTGCATAGTAGCTCAATTGGAGGACACTTTGGAGTAATGAAGACTATACAGAAAGTTCGAGAACGTTTCTATTGGAGCAAAACCAGATAAGATGTAGAGAAATGATGCCAATGTGATGATTGTGCGGCACGCAAGGGACCAAAGAAACGTAGCCGAGGAAGGTTGCAGCGGTAGAATGTAGGAGCACCTTTTGAGCGGAGAGCATTGGACACTTTGGGTCCTTTACCACGATCTTCAAATGGCAACAAATACATCCTAGTTGTCATGGACTACTTTACTAAGTGCCTGAAGCGTTTTCAATCCCTCATCAAGAAGCGACTACAGTAGCCGAGGTTCTAGTGCAGCAATGGATTCCCAGATTCGGCGCTCCCTTACAAATTTATTCAGATCAAGGGACAAATTTCACCTCTTCTGTGTTTAAAGAAATGTATCAAATTCTCGGAATAGACAAGACGCAGACCACGCCATTACACCCGCAATCGGATGGCATGGTAGAGAGGTTTAACCGAACCATCTTAAATAATCTCTCACTTATAATTTCTAGAAATCAGCAAAATTGGGACTTCAAGCTACCGCTGTTTCTGCTTGCATAACATCTCGGAGTGCTGTGCATGAGACTACCGGATATACTCCATTACAAATGCTCTTTGGTCGCGAACTTTGTCTCCCTTGTGATCTTCAATTTGGTCGTCCACCGGATACATCTTCCTCGCCAGAGGAATACCTTCGAGACATTCAGGCACGTCTTGAAGATATCCATAACTTCGCTCGAGTCCGAATCAACCTGACGACCTAAAGAATGAAGACGAGGTATGACAGAAGAGCGACAGGACATGAATTTCAGGAAGGTGATAAAGTTTGGTTGTGGAACCCGCTACGACATAAAGGGCTTTCGCCAAAGTTGCAAGCCAACTGGAAAGGTCTCTACACAGTCCTAAAAAGACTGAATGACGTCGTGGTTCGTACAAGGAAATCATCTTCAAAACCAAAGGTAGTACATTATGATACATTAGCTCCTTATCGTAATGTAAAGTAAAAGTTAGTATTCCATAGTCTCTTTCAAAATAATATAGATAATTTTAATATTTTCTATTTTTTTGTATTTGTATTTTTAGTTGTTTGTGTATGTAATGTGTTCTGTATCCTCTTAAAATGTAAATTCTTTTATATTAAATTTGGATTCCTATCAGGGGATTGTACTGCCCGGAACGTGCGGTACTTGAGAGGGGGCAATGTTACAAATTTCTAAATAATTATTGTATATGTTTTAAAATATCTCAGACAGATCGGAAATACTCACATTTTGGGCAAAAATTTCGGTATTTAGAAGTGTTATACGTTAAAAGCGGCTTTTCTATTGATTTGGTGATTTGGCGATGTTTTGGCGAGAAAACTTGCTGACTTGGCGACAGTTGGTGAGATTTTTGGCGACTTGGCGGAAAATAGATACTTTTGGAAACATCCATCACCTAAGCTCTAGGACCAATATTTAGCGAGATACCATAGAAGCTTCCAGAACTTTGGCGAAATTGGTAATTTCCCCGCCATGTCAGGTAGAAATACCGCAGCCCGACATAGAAGGACTTTAGTTTTGTGAAGACAGTCAGTAAGTGAAGACGATTAGTCGTGACTGCTAGTTTAGATAAGCTGTTCTCTGCCTGAGGTATTTGAGACCTGTGATTAGAAGCTGCTACTTACTGTATCTGACGAATTGGAGCTGTATAATAGTGATTGTTACAGCTGATATATCTAGCGGAATTTTTTGCGAATAAAAGTCTTTTGTTTATTGAGTGGTTGCTTTCTTTAACTCTCAATCCACACGAACCCCGCAGCTTGGTAGAATATTTTGTTTCGAAAAGGAAATCTTTTACTGAAACCCGCCAACCGCCGTTGGATAACCAAAAAAAAAAAAAAAAAAAAAAAATCATTTCAAAACTACAATCACTTCTCACGTGACAGAAATTTCACAGACCACTCGGGAGATGCCGCAATAAACAACCGACAGGGAGGATATTGCCTCAGAAACGAAACTATTTCAAACCCAGGATCTAGTGTAAATATACCGCTTCATAACACACAACGGACAGTATGAATTTATAAAAGTTCCATTTGGTCTATGCAATTCTCCCAAATTATTTCAAAAATACGTTCAAACTGTCTTCAAAGAACGCATTAAACACAATACTGTTATTATTTATATGGATGATTTCATAATCCCATCAAAAACTGAATCTGAAGGAATTTCAAAAATGAGCCTGTGTTCTAAGCTGCTTCTGATTATAGATTAGAGTTCACCTTTAAAAAGTGTAATTTTCTACAGCGTAAGATAACTTTTCTTGGTCATATAATCGAACAAGGAATCATTCGACCCCCAACAGCTACAACAAATGCAGTTATGAATTTTCTTGAACCTAAAACAATTCAACATGTTCAATCTTTCTGAGGACTTACTGGTTACTTCCGAAAATTTATTAAAGACAATGCATTAATCGCAAAACCTTTAAGTGACCTTTTTACGAAAAAAATCCCATTTACATTTGGCCCTGAACAAAAACAAGCTTTCATAACTTTAAAACAAATCCTGTCAGCAGAACCTGTACTGCATCTTTTTCAGCAAAATGCCCCATTACAAATACACTGTGATGCCAGTTCAAAAGGATTCGGTGCCATACTCCTTCAAATGGATTCTGACAATAATTTCCACCCAATATATTACATGAGAAGAAAAACATCTCCACAAGAAGATAAATACTCGAGTTATGAACTAGAAATTTTAGCGATAATCACAGCATTGAAAAACTTTTGACACTACCTCGTAGGTACAAAATTCCAAATTTACACTAATTGTCAAGCTTTCCAAAAAACAATGTCTAAAAAAGTCTTACCACCCAAAATAGCACGATGGAAAATTTTGATTACGAGATACTCCACAGACCAGCACGACAAATGCAACATGTTGATGCTTTCAGTCGTTACCCAATCATTGTCCTACAATACAACCAAATGACACAAAAAATAAAAGAAGCACAAAGTAAAGATGAGTATACGTCAAGCATTAAACAATTACTTCAAACATCTACTTCAACTGATTTTACATTAAAAATGATATTTTGTACAAAGTGGTGAACGATCAAGAACTTTTAAAAGTCCCACTAGATATGCAAAAACAAATTTTATAACTTGAACATTCTAAAGCACATTTTGGCATAAACAAAACAGAAAGTTTGATCAAATAACAATTCACCTTCCCGAATATACGGAAGACTATAGAAAATGTTATCACAAATTGCATCCAATGCATACTTTCATCAAAAAACTTGTCAAACAAGAAGGATTTCTACATCCAATACCAAAAGGAGACTTACCGCTTGACACATACCCCATGGATTTCCTAGGATCACTCCCGTCCACCAACAAAAACTACAAACACATTTTTAAGTAGTAGATGCTTTTACAAAATTTGTTTAGATTTACCCCGTCAAATCCACTTCCACACATGATGCCTTAGAAAAATTGAAACTACAACATTTTGGAAATCCACGACGAATAATTTATGATAAGGAAATCGTGAAGGTCCAGTGTAATAATAGATATGATGTCAAGAAGATAAGCAGATACAAAGGCCCAAACCTGACTTCCACACCTCCAGATTTAATGACACCATGAGACAATTCCAAAGAACTTTAATTAAAAAACTATTGACTTTTATCCTTTACTTTTCAGCCAAACAAGAACAATTGAACTTTAATTTTTGCATTTTTTTCTTTCAATATTGTTTTTTCTTTATATTTAATTAATATCTTTTTATATCTTAATGTAATAATTAGCAAATTGGTCGGTGACTGACCACATCAGGATGGACGAGTGCTGTATACTCCAGAGAATGCACTGCCACCGCTACT
Source organism: Latrodectus elegans (assembly GCA_030067965.1). Classification (NCBI taxonomy): domain Eukaryota; kingdom Metazoa; phylum Arthropoda; class Arachnida; order Araneae; family Theridiidae; genus Latrodectus; species Latrodectus elegans. The sequence continues at coordinate 19,267,174 of CM057822.1, read as the reverse complement.
GCCCCCCCACTTGAGCTCCTTTCATCTACCCACACATTGTGCAAGGAGATGGATCATCCAGGATGAAGTAAAAACGCTCCTGTAACCTAATCTTTTGTATTATTAAATATCTTTGTCAGTAATTATTCAATCCTTTTTCTAAAAACCCCTAGACACCTCCACTACAACACACACCCACACATATATATATGTATGTGTATGTGTGTGGAACTGACCAATCTAATGATCAAGAAATTTTATATGAAAAAAAATTAGATATTTTTGTTATTGACACATTTACGAGAATTGTCATATAAAACAATAGTATCATAAACTTTGAGCAAAGTATGAAACTTAAAAAGGAAAAGATTAAAAGAATGAAAACCGAATCTAATTTATTAAGAAATGAAATGGTTTAGTTCCTTTTAAAAATAAAAGATCACAATTTTTAAAAGGAACTAAACCATGCAAAATTATTATTAATAAAGAAATATAAGGGTAAAAGTTTCATTTATGGCAAGATCCTGCAGCTCTTCCTCATTTTTCATCAACACCTTTTTTTTTTCCCCAAATCTGATTCCTCCCACTGGAGCTTTTTTTATTTTTCCTTTTACATGACACAATAATTATAAAATGCAAAGTTAATTTCTCCGAATAAAATTGATATTATAATAAAACAAAGATTGAAATAGTAGTGTTAGGATACTCCTCATTTTCTTCATATGATGGCGCTGTAGTCATTAGGAGAGAGGAGAGGAGGGAGCCCGCTCCGGCGGAAAGAGATTTCCTTGGACCACCGAACGAGGAGGTTTAGCTGTCTCTCCTTGGGTGTTTTTTCTGTTGGCCGTGTAGGGCCACAATCAAATTTCTATTAATTATAATTTTAATATACAATACTATTAATTTTAATTTTTAAATAAATGTTTGTTTTTGTTCGAGTTGTGCTTTCTTCTACAGAACAGACATTACACTGTTGCACCCGACAGGATTACCAGCTGACGTTTCTGACATAATCTGAAACGGAACTGTGAATTTGTTTATTTGAATGTTTGTGTTTTACAAGTAATTGAAATGGCTTTGCTCGCAAAAGGAAAGAAAGAAGATTTACGAATTATTGGGGTGGAATTAGACATTGAGAATGCTGCGAATTTAAAACTTTACGAACTAAAAACATTGATAACAGAAAGCGAGAATTACGACGAAGATTTCATTAAAGAATTCTTAAATTCGTTGATTGAAGAACGAAATAGAAATGAAGAAGTTGAAGAACGAAAAAGAAAGGAAGAAATTGAAGAACGAAGAAGAAAGGAAGAAATTGAAGAGCGGGAATGATTGCCAGAAATGGAAGAACGAAAATGGAATATGGAAATGGAAAAACGAAAACAAGAAATGGAGATCGAGCTTCTAAGTTTAAAAGGAAAGAAACGAATAGGAGAAGATAACTTACAAGATACTAGTAATGATTTTCATTTTAAGGCGAAATTAGATTTAAATAATATTTAAAAGAAGTTTGATCCCAAAACAAATGATACAAGTTTATATATTGTCCTCTTCGAAAAACAAGCCAAGAGAATTGAAATCAAAAAAGAACTTTGCGTTGCGCATTTAATCGGATTATTGCCGTATGATGTTGTGCAAATTATAGCAAGAGAAGATGAAGAAGTCACCGAGGATTACGACAAAGTAAACAGTTTACTTCTCAAAAGGTATAAAATGACTACGGAAAAATGTAGACAATTCTTCACGAAACACCATAAGAAACCAGGCATAAACTGGCGAGATTTTGCTTATGAACTGAAAAATTATTTCTTCGAATGGATCAGTGGACTTGGAATACGAACATTTGAAGAGCTATGTAATACAATAATAACCGATCAAATAAAACTAACCGATCAAAGTTCCCTTAGAAATTAAGGAGCAATTTATTGATGTTTGGTCAAATTTTAAAACAACAAAAGAAATAACAAGTAAATTGGATGATTATGAAAATGTCAGAATGAATACTAGTGTCAAACCGAAAGAACTTCCTCGCAAAGAATATTTCAAGAGATATAATTATAACGAACAAGAACAACAAAAATATTCGGCAGAGTCAAAACATATTCCTCCGTATGTAAGACAACAAAAATTTAAAAATTTTATGAAAGAAGAAAATTTTGAAAAAAGAACTGTAAAAGAATGTTATATTTGTGGAGATTCACATTTTGCGAGTGAATGTCCAAAAAGATTTAAAGCAAATAATAAGAAAAGCGATGTTCTAACAGCAGAAATTCGCTCCCAATTATTAAAAGAAAAAAGAACGGAAATTGAAATAAATCCTCTTCAATATGTGGATACTTACGTGGATAATACCCCAGTAAAGGCTCTCGTAGACTCTGGATGCCAACTTCCAGTCAAAAATAATGACTTTATTTCAAAAACAGAAAAAGGAAGATTCGTTTTAATCCGTACTTTTGGAGAGAAGAAAGAAGCTGAATTAATGAGTTTTTAAGTAGGGTTGAAAACGAAAAATAATAAAATGTTTTCGAAACCCATCGAAATAATTGCAGGTTTACAAATAAAATACAAGGGCAATGTATAATACCAACGAAAGTTATTTATTTATTGGAAAATGTAGTGCTAGAAGAAAACAAGAAGTCTGCCGCCTGCTTTGTTTTGGCGTCGAAAAAAGTTGAATATCATAATAAGACTGCTGAATCATCACATGCTGAAAATATGGGTCAGGTGCTCTGTTCAAATGACGCCACGAATCCGGGTGTTTCTGATAATGTGCAAGTGCTGGAAGCCGAAGCAAGTTGTATATTGAGCCAATCATTACAATTAAAAAAAGAACAAGAATGTGCCTCTTTGGATGAAGTGAGATCTTCTTTATCCCGTGGCAAGGGTAAATATTTTGAATTTGATGGCATTTTATTCCACAAAGAGAAAGTTTGTGGTGAAACTGTAAATCAGTTAAGTTTACCGAAATGTCGCCGTCAGAAGGTTATGGATTTGGCTTATACCTGAGTTTTTGGAAGTCATATGGGATTAAAGAAAACAAAAGAGAGAATTAGATATAGTTTTTACTGGCCGAATATGCCAAATGATATTTTAAATTTATGCAAATCATGTAAAAAATGCCAATTACGGTCACCTGAGAAGTCTTCCGATAAAATTCCTATTTCTCCAGTGCTTAGACCAGACCTACAGTTTGAAGCTGTGAACGTGGATATTATGGAGCTGATTGAGCCTTCGTCGGCACGTAAACACAAATATGTTTTAGTACTCATGGATCAGCATTCGAGGTGGCCAGAAGCTATTCCTTTACGTTCTCTAACAGCAAAAGCAACATGTGATGCGCTATTAGAAATTTTTATGAGGACTGGTATTCCAAGTGTTATTGCCAGTGATCAAGGAACTAATTTTACTTCTAAATTAATGCAAAAATTTATTAATCGCTTAGGATTCTCTCCCAAATTTTCAGTACCAGCGTATGCTGCCAGCAATGGATTAATTAAAAGTTATAATAAGGTTCTGAAGAACTCTCTTCAACATGTCAAACGATCAGATCCCTGAAAATTGGGATAAATATATTCCTTACTTACTCTTCGTTTACAGAGAAGTGCCAAATTGCACTACTGGCATTTCTCCCTTCAAGCTTTTGTGCGGTAGAAAAGCAAGAGGACCTTTAAGTGTTTTGAAATCAAGCTGGACTGGTGAAATCCCTATTACATTAAATATGAGTAAAGATATTGCTGATTATTTACAAGATCAGAAGGTAAAATTTGAAAGAACCCTCGAACAAGCCTAATTGATAGCTGCTGGGAAACAAGTCTACACCACTTACTTCAATCGCCGGACTGTTCCTAAAGAATTTAAGGTGTGGGTGATCAGGTTTATTTATTGATTCCGAACTCTTCTTACAAATTGTATGCCAGGTGGACAGGTCTTGGTGAGGTAATTGAACACTGCCCACCTCTAACTCCTATAAAGTTAAACTCCCAGATGGAAATATTAGACATTGCCATGTAAACAAGATCAGAAAATATTATTCAAAAATCAATGCTGTGGGAATTATCTTTGAAGAAGACAAAGGTGAAATTCTTGCTTCTCCAAAACTTACTAGTAAATTACATACTGAAGATCCTCTGCAAAATGTATGCATGCAGTATTTATTTAGAGATGATAGGGAAAAGATTTTGGGTTTATTACGTAATTATAAGATTTTGTTTACGGGAATTATAAAAATAGCCAAAGTTGATGAACATTAGATCATATTAGAAGAAGGGAAGAATGTTAAAGACCTTATGTTTACCGAATTCCAGAGGCTCTTAAATCCCAAATACATGACCAGATTGATGAACTGTTGGAATTATTTCCTCTATGAGATCTAATGATCTCATAGAGGAGAGCTCAGCTGAAATAGCACATCCGGTGGTATGTGTAAGCAAAAAGGATGGAGGAATTAGGATGTGTATCGACTACAGATCTCTTAATGCTGTGACAAAAACGGATGATTTTCCTATGGAAGATTCAATGTAATTCATTCATTATATTGGAAAGGCTAATATTTCCACATTCGATCTACTAAAGGATTACTGGGCTATTCCAGTAGAGGAAGCTAGTCGTGATTTCAGCTCATTCAATACCCATAAATCTCAATATCCTTTCAAAGTCATGCCGTTTGGATTGAAAAATGCCACCGCTACATTTCAAAGGGTGATGAATAACGCGTCATCTTCGTTTAAGGAATTTTCCTGAGCTTACATTGACGATATATTTTCAAATAATTTTGAAGAACATTTGTTACATCTAAATAATATTTTAGGAAAATTAAAGGAGCTCAACTTTATTGTCAATATAAGTAAGTGTGATTTTGCCAAGCCTCGTATCAAATTCTTAGGACATATTATTAGCTCTGGTGAACATCAACCTGATTCGGAAAAAGTGCAAGTTATACAGCAACTTAAAAGACCAATAACCAAAAGAGGTCTTAGAAGTGAGTTAGAGTTGTGTAACTTCTATCGTAATTACATTCCTAAATACTCTGAATTAGTATATCCATTAACTGAGCTTACGTGTGCCTGACAATATTCCCTGGACTGAAGTGCACGACACAGTGTTTATGTCTCTAAAACAAGCCCTGGTTAAGGCACCTTCACTTCACACTCCATCACTAGGTAAGCCTTTCATAATTTACTCTGATGCTTCTCAGGTAGGAGTTGGTGCTTGCTTGTCTCAACATGCCAATGATAAGATTTATCCACTTTCATACGCTAGTCAAAAATTGACTAAACAATTCTGGTCTACAATTGAACGTGAGGCTTATGCAATAATGTGGTCGTTAAAAAGGTTTGAATAAATAATTTTTGATTCAGAAATTGAGTTTTATACTGACCACAATCCCTTACCATACTTGACAAAATGTGCACCTCAATCACCTCGTCTTCAGAGGTGGGTGTCTGCTCTTCAGAGATATATAATATAACTATAAAACACTGTCAGGAGCTAAGATGCCTCGTGCAAATGCTTTATCTAGACTTTTTCCAGATAAAAACTTACTTTAGTTCTTAGTGTAAAGACTCTCTATATGTAAATACATTTCAGTGAAATTATTTTATTTGCATCTTTGTATTTGGTATATTATTTGTTTACATCAATTGTATTGGTATATTGTTAGTTTACATTAATTGTGTTGGTATAGTGTTTGTTTACATTAATGTTACTAGTATATATTTTATTTACATTAATTTCAATTCATATATATTTAGTGCATAGATTTATTTTAATTTTGTTTTATATCTTTTTATATACATATTTTTAATATTGATTATTCTATGCATACTTGTGAATTTGAAATAATTCATTTGCAAATAACTTTTTCTTTATAGGTATAGTTATTTTCTAATTCTAAGTTCATATTTATTTTATGTTTAATATTCCTTTAATTGTTTGCAAAAATATTAAGTCTGAGTTTCTTTTGTGTCTTAACGTATTCAATTCAATTATGTGTTTATGTGGAACATAAAGCAAAACTTGCGGGAAGGGTGTAGTGTTAGGATACACCTCATTCTCTTCATATGATGGTGCTGTAGTCATTAGGAGAGAGGAGAGGAGGGAGTCCGCTCCGGCGGAAAGAGATTGCCTAGGAACAGCGAACGTGGAGGTTTAGCTGGCTTTCCTTGGGTTCTGTTGGCCGTATAGGGCCATAATCAAATTTCTATTAATTATAATTTTAATATACAATATTATTAATTATTTATTTAAATTTTTAAATAAATGTTTGTATTTGTCCGAGTTATGCTTTCTTCTACAGAACAGACACTACAGAAATTTTTTCTGAAAAATTTTGTTTAACTTTGAAATGATTTGGTGCCTTTCTGTAAGCTGCGCCCGGGGCATGATAGCTCCCCTTCATGACACCTCTGGCTGCAGGGTCAGGTGAGTAAGGAGGATGGCACAAAATCTCCCAATCAAGTCACTGTATAGTATTCCTGGCTACCCCACATGACATCACCCTCGCGTTATCTGCCGAAAACAGTACACTCGAGTTTAACCAGTGCTGGTTTCTTCTATTATAATGCCTGTTCCACACATTCCAATTACTTCGAGTACAGGTCAGCAGTACCAATGGGCATATGGCCCATTGGTAGCAGCTCATTGGGAATCATTCGGCGATTAGTCCACTAAACACCAGTCTCCTTCACAGAGGGACATATCTCCCGACCTGAATTTATGTAACCAATGTCTTGTAATACGTTCAATCATAGTACTATCTCCAAACGCTTGGTATATTCGGTGACTTGATTCAGCAGTTGATAAACCCTTTTTGCAGTTCTGCAGCAAACAACATTAAACGAGCTCCTTTAACAAGCCCATTTCTCTTCACTACTGGGCGAGTTACGATTGATGTAAGTGCGCAGTAAGCCTGCTTTTACAACAACTAATATTCCTACTCTCGACTGACCAGAAACTCAACCACATCGTACTCTAATTGGCATATTTATTCTCACTTCATTCAATGGCAATGCTGAAACTGCAAGAACTTCCTTGTTTAACTTAGAATTTAGTTTTCCAAACTGAAAGCAGGTATTGAAAATATATAAAATTTATGATACCATAGTACACATTTTTTTGATGTCAAAACTAGAAAAATCTTTATTAATAAATCTTATCTGCTTTCATTTTAAGAAACTAAATTATGTCATAGCATAATCAATTTGAAATACAGGTTAACAACCAATACTTTTACAAATAAAAAAAACATTTTGTGATTTTTTTTAAATCAGGGATTGAAATAAAATTTTTTTTAAAATACACATAAATTCAGATAAAATTATCCAAATATATGTATATTTCACAAAATCAGCAATTTTCTCAGTAAAACAGTTTGAATATTATATTATTAAAAGTAATTTTCTATTTCCATATTGGTACACACACATCCAACTTTATTTTTATTTTTCAAGTTTTCCATTGATTCAAATTATCAGGATCCTGATAATTTGAATCAATGGAAAACTATCAGGTAGGACAAAAGGAGATCTTGATTTCGATTTTACTAGAAGCTTATATTATGTTCAATCAGTTGTCATACTGAAAAATTTCTGGTTATTTTTTATATATTTAATAAAACTATATTCTTAAAACAGCGAAATATATTTTCTCATAAAAATAAAACTCATTTTTATTAAAATAAAAGCCTATTTTTATTATCAATTATATTAAAACTACAGTAGAACTCTAATTATCCGAATGGCTTTCAGAATTTCAGGGGAAAAAATTAGACTAAAGAAGAAACGGAAAATCAGAAAAGGGAATAACCTCAAGAAAAGGAAAGGGTAACAGAATGATATGTCATTTATCTGGAATTCAAGAACATTCTTTTGAAAATTCTTGGATGTTCAGAAGCTCATGCTGAAGATATGAGATAAAGGGTTATGAGTGAGACATAAGATTTCAATTTGCAAATGGTGATAAACATATTTAAAGTGTTGATGAAGAAAATGACCTTATTGTTCAAGTTGAATCAGGCATGGGTTTGGTTTGTTTGTCACTCAACGGCCATTTTTTGCACACGAGGGCTAATTAGATCGAGACTTACGGTTTAAAGTGAATTCCGAACCACTACAAACATCCATGCTCAAGGTGGGATTTGAACTGTTGAACCGAAGGTAAGAACACTAACCATTCGGCTGCCAGCTCGGCACACGGGGCACTGGATCATCCACTAATGAAGCATTCGCTGGCTTTGAAACTGCTTTGAAGTGGATAGAGCATCAGAACGAGTGTGACCTGACCACTTGCAAATTGTCACTGTCATGCGGATTCGTGATAGCAGCCTGAAAATGAATGAAAGCAGTGAAACAGTTTACTCTGACCGAGATGTTCAACCAAAGATGACTTTCACTTACAATACTATACAAACTTTAAGCACTTGTAAGTACCTAAACATGTAAAAGTATTTAATTTTCATTTAATTGATTAAAAGTTCGTCAGCTTTAAAAATATGTATTTTCTCCCATTTTAAGCGTATAATAATTAAATAAGATAAAAAAACCCTTTTTACGAAAAATACATGTATCCAAATAGGGTCCAGTCCGAATTAATTCGGATAGTTAAAGTTTTGCTGTACAGTTCAAGTAACGGGATAGAATTTTCTTTTCCTTTCAATAAATTTATAATATTCAAAGATGATCCTAATTTTTAAATTTTTGCAATGCAGAATAATAAATATGACCGATTTGCTTATATTCTTTGAAGGATATTTTTTTTTTTCAAGTTAAAAGATGTTTTCGGTATTAATTGAAATAATTGAAAAATATATTTTAAAATACTTAAGCATACAAAAAAGGAAAAAATATTTTGTATATTTTTAACGTGTAACTTTATAAAAAAAGAATTTTTCAAAATATCGTGCTAAAATCAACAAAATTACAAGTCAAATAAAAATTATATTTCTGCGAATGAAAATGTTTTGTAAACACATTACATAAATTAATTTTAAGTAATGTTAAAGCAATTTAATTTATTAAATTAAAGCATTATTTAATCTTCAAAACTCTACACACACAAGCATGTGTAAAGAAACATTTATACTGGCAAAAAATTAAATCAAATAATCAAATATAAAGAATGGTATACACAGAAAGTAAAACTTTTTAATTTTCTTGAAGTCGTATTTTCTTTAATTATATTTTCTTGTAAAATATATTAAGTAATTATATATTCAAGAAAATATATTAAGTAATTATATTTTCTTGAAGTCGTTACTCAAGATTTTTAAAAAGTTTAAATTTTCGTTTTTGACGAAGCAGCGTTTGAGAAGAAGTGATATACTTTCATGGGGACATATATGTATACACTACTGGCCATAAAAATTGCTACACCAGGAAGAAATGCAGATAACAAAATGATATTTATTGGACAAATATATTATACTAGATATAACAAGTGATTAAATTTTCAAAAAATTTGGCTGGATAGATCCTCAGAAATCAATACCCAGAACAACCACCTCTGGCAGTAATAACAGCAGTTATACGCCTGGGCATTGAGTCAAACAGAGATTGGATTGCATGTACAGGTACAGATGCCCATGCAGCTTCAACACGATGCCATAGTTCATCAACCGTAGTCACTGGCGTTTGGTGACGAGCCAGTCGCTCAGCAACCATTGACCAGACGTTTTCTATTGGTGAAAGATCTGGAGAACGTGCTGGCCAGGGCAACAGCCGAACATGTTCCGTATCAAGGAAGGTCCGTACAATGTAACGTGCACTGTTCAAAGCACCGTCAATGCGAACAAGAGGTAACCGAGACGTGTATCCAATGGCACCCTATACCATCACGCCAGGTGATGGGCCTGTATGACGATGACGAATGCACGCTGCCAGTGTGCGTTCACCAGGATGCCGCCAAACACGGATGCGACCATCATAATGCTGTACACAAAACCTGGATTCATCTGAAAAGATGACGTCTCGCCATTCGTGCGCCCAGGTTTGTCGTTAATCACACCATTGAAGGCGCTCTTGTCTATGACGCAGCATCAAGGGAAGCCACAGCCATGGTCTCCGAGCTGAGAGTCCATGCTGCTGCAAACGTCGTCGAACTGTTCGTGTAGACACTTGTTGTCTTCCAAACGACCCCGTTTCTTGACTCACGGCTCGTGACGTTGTTGCACGATCCATTACGGCCATGCGGATAATATGCCTGTCTTCTCGGCTGCTAGTGATAGGTGGCCGTTGAGATCCCGCATGGCGTTCCGTATTACCGTCCTGAACCCATCGATTCCATATTCTGCTAACAGTCATTGGATCTCGACCGACGCGAGCAGCACTACTGCGATAAGATAAACCGCAATCCAGGTACGCTACAATTCGACCTTTATTAAAGTCAGAAACGTGCTGGTACACATTTCTCCTTCTTACACGAGGCATCACAACAACGTTTCACCAGGCAACAACGTTCAAATGCAATTTGTGTATGAGGAACCGGCTGAACAATTTCCTCATTTAAACACAATGTATGTGTCGCTATTGGCGCCTGCTTTTCTGAATGCGCTGAAAAGCTAATCATTTGCATATCACAGCACCTTCTTCCTTTCGTATAAATTTCACGTCTGTAGCATGTCGCCTTCTTGGTGTAGCAATTTTAATGGCCAGTAGTTTAGATATGACGGTATATCATTTGGGAAAAATGATATGCTAAAATGGCTTATTTAATTTTCCTGCAATTTGGATGTAATTAGTTCTCGATTCTCACCGTTATATCCCATTTCAGTTCTCAGAAGACAATTTTCTACGCTGGACTTATACTTAATTCTTAACGATGGATAAAAGTTATGTGGGCATGAAATTCTCCTCCTGTTTCTTTGGAGGTCAGTCAGTTGCAGTATACAAATATGTTATACAAAGTTGGTTGATTGGGTTTTCTGTAGCAAAAAGGACATGCTGAACCAATCTTTGATATTGGTCTAAAGCAATCATTTATGAGAAACACGTTTTTTCAAGAATTTTCTCATGAAAATAAACCCGACACTAGACTAGAATAAAGCTACAACAAAGCCTGAGTTAAATATATACTTTTTCATTCTAAAGCTATGCACATTATTTCAAAAAAAGTTTTCTTTAGTAAAAGGTGAAAGATTAGCACACAATTGAGGAAAAGAAACCAGAGCATCTTCCAAACCAGAGATCTTAACCTATACCCCAACTAGATAAGAAGAACTCTGTTCCAGAACTTAACTACAACCGGGCATCCAACCTTGTCCAACTTTTATCTTTTATTTTTCTTCTATATTTTAGCTAAACTCTATAATATGGACTTAAAATCCTAGAGGCAACCATCTGCTTTACTCATCAGAAGCCTTGGACATAACCTAAGAAGTTCTGAGCGCCTTCGGCTCAATCTAATTTTAATTCCAATGCAATGCACATCATACACAAGACAACAGCAACAACAAATTTCTTATGTCTCAATCAAAACTAATCTTTCCGTTACTCTCTGATCTTGATAATCAAAGTAAATCTATGAAGTTTCTGTTGCCATCAGCACATTTAAATACTTGGAAAATTATGACATGAAAATTGATATTTTAAAGTAATTTTGCGTTTTTAAAATCTTTCATGCCCTCATCTTAATCGGGCTCCTTCTTTGCTAGGTAAGGAAGGAACCCAAGTAAAATTAATTCAGTCACTTGGTAAAAAAATTTAAAAATCGAAATCTTTCGTATTTTTTTATATAAATTTTTTTTATTTTTTTTTTTTAAATGAAAATTTCCAAAATTCATAATTACTATCATCCAGATTTTGATTTGCTGAGACCTAATGTAATTGTATATTTATATTATTATTTGTACTTTATAAAAATTTTTCTGAAATTGTATTGAACATGCTAATAGCATGTTAAATAATATTTCAGATCATTAAAATTTTGTCAAGATTTTTACATTTGAATTTTAAATAATAAATAATGCCATCTAGATGGTCCAGCAGAAATAACTTTAATTGAACACTAATTTTTTTTTAAAATTTAAATAGAAGAACTTATTTCTGTAAACAATGTTATTGTTACCTTTCATAAGCATATAACTTGACTTAGATAACTAGTATAAAAATTAGGAATCACAGAAAGAACATTGAATCCTGCTGTATTCACAAAGCTAAATAAGATGTATTTCATAAAATAATAAATATATTAATAGGCTAGGCAATATATAGCATAAATATACTATAATAATGCCTTACACTCTTCTGCAATCTTCTACATTACATCAACACAATTCATTTAGTAAAAATATAATTTTAAACTTAAACTAATCTCCCAAATGAATAAAAATGGAATTGACAAATCTAATATTCTAGAAGTTTTATTTGAAAAAATATGATACATTTTCATATTAATATTGATTGATATAAATAAGATTTGTAGTACATAATAATATAGTACTATAAATGTGTCTTAAGTAAGTATAGTAATACATCTTATATATGATACTATAGTACCATATATAAGTAAAATGATCTTGCGAAAGTATGGCATTTAAGATGGAAAGGATTAAAAGAATGTAAAACAATAATCAAATTAATTGATTACGTAACAATAATTGAAAACTTCATTAACAGAAGGCAATTCTGAAAATAATTAGGCTGTGCCAAATTATTATTAACAATTCATTCATTTCAAACTCCATCAATTCTTCCCTCGTCATCCTTCGCCTCTTCTCTATACGACGTCTGATTCCTCCTTGCCTTCACGGTTTATTTCTCAACATGACACATTGATTATTAAATTCAAAATACATTTCCTGAAATAAAATTATTATTTTGATCAAAGTAAGATTGAAATTTCCTGAAAAATTTTGTTTCTCTGTGAAATGATTTGGAAGTCCTGTGCGAGCACCCCCGAAACATGATAGACCCTTTTATGCCCTTGCAAAATGACTAGCATTCATTTCGGAAATTTCGTCTTTTCAACAAACAAACAAACAAAAAAAAAAAAAAAAAAAAGTTTTTTTTTTTTTTTTTTTAAAGATTGTTATCTAAGCGTTACTGTTGGAAATAGAGAAAAAATATTTATTGTAATGGATCTCTTTTTCTTTTTACTATATTTATTGATTTTTAAAAAACTTAGTTTTTCTTCTTTAGAGAATGTTTTTTCTCTTTTTCCAGTACATCATTTGTCTGTAATTCACATATATGTATCATAAACAGCAGTCAACCGTAATTTATGAGGCCGACTTCATTACTTAATAACTTCAAAACTAAGAAGAGTATTAAGTCTATAGAAAAAACATTCAATTTGTTGCTAATTAATCTATGCATAAAACTTCATTCTAAAAATTTCCATTCTAAAAATAACATTTTGAGATGCTGACTATTTAAATTATTTTGTAATGTGCACACATTTATGGGTCAAGCTGTAAAACGTTGCTTATTGGGATTTCCATTATTATGGTTTGCAATAGATATTATTATGGATTGCAATAACAAGAACATAATTAACAAATTTAATTCGACTTCAAATAATTGAAATTGTAATTTTACATTACTGTGTATTATAAAGGTGGAATAATTATTACCTCCATATTTTTACAGTATGAGCTAAACCTGATTATATATCATTATTTGAAAAGGGATTAATATGGTATTGATTTTGCTTTCCAGAAAAGTTTACTTGAATTATTACTTTACTCTTATTTTCAACATCTTTTTAAGCATAATTCCTGATAGCCTGATGTTGACATCGTTGACATTCACGCCTTTCAATTGAGAATACTGTATATTTCTTTCTTCGTACAAGTTGTTGCTGTATTCTCTTCCTTTTATAATATTTCGTTTTACACCTACTGTTTTGTATCAATGTTTGGCAATACAGATTTTATGAATGTGTGAGATTGGAAACAAATTTGGAAGAGTTCGCTGGAGAACTGACGCTGGCAAAACTCCGGAGAACAAGTGACGTCAGAAAACGTCATAAAATGGGCGTTCCGAGAGAATTTTTAAGGCCCGGCGCAAACTAACAAATTTTCTGGTGAAATTCCGAGAATATGGTGCTGGAAGAGTTCCTCGTGAACTCAAGGAGACAAAGTAATGACGTCTGTCATGTGACTATGTGACGTTCTTTGTCTATTGAACTTGTGACGTTATTTTTCTATTTGACATTTTTATGTAATTTTACATTTGTATTGAAAAATTAAATAAATTTTTTTAAAGCAGAATAGGAATTTTGTGAAATTATAACTGCTTATTTATGTATATATTTCTTAACTTATTTGCATAAAATTTTAAAATACGTAATTGCATGTAATTTTCTCTGCTTTGATAATTTTTTAACTTAATTAACTTATAATTATCTAACTAAACTAGCTTATATTTCATAAAAAGTTCATGTATCAAATTTGGTCAAACTTATTGAACATTACCTTGGATATAATGCATTTTAAATAATACTTCAGCATAATTCCACAAGAGTAGTGGTATAATTTATTTCTTGGAAGAACTAAAAATTGTAATGCATTCCAGAATGTTTAAAAATGTAATTATTTAAAATTTGTTTTGCATACACAAATAATTAAATAATTATACAATTTCTCTTTATTAGTTCATTTTAGTGTATTCCATAAATTGATATTTAAAGTATTCATGTTTTACAGAAGAGAATGATTTATCAATTATAAGCAATTAAACAGGCTTCATACAGATTTCTAAGAACCAAACTTCATGAATCATATTAATAATTTCCAAGAAATATTGACATTCATATTTTATTATATATGTAAAATATATTATTTAATAATATAAATTTTTTTAATAGAATATTTCACACAATAATGTTTCTTTAATAAAATAGAATTAAAACTTATAATAAGAAAATCATAACACCTAAACAACATCAACAACATAAATTTGTAACAAAAATATAAACGTTTCTTGAATATATAAAAATCAAGTTCTATTTAATTTAAATATAAGAATTAATTATTTTAATTACATTAGATAAAATATATTCAATTTTGGAATTAATTTTGCTTAGCATTATATCTAATTTAAAGGCATAATAAATATAAGAAAATAAGCGTGATTTTAATTTATTTCATTTTCATAAAAATTCAATTTTTAGTAATCAATATAATTACTTGTTACAGATTTTCCAAATGTTTCATAAAATAAATGTTGAATATCTTTCATGATAGTGCTTTTTTTAAGCTTATCAAAATAACTGCTCTCTTTTTGTGTCCCATAGACATCTTTGATCTACATAATTTACAAAATTAACTAATTTTGAAAAAGATTATAGATTTTTTAAAATTTATTAAAAATACTTACTCTCATATTGATTTATTAAAAATTCCTCTTCATCAAATGAAAATTTAATAAATTTTTTTGATGCCATTTACACGAGATACGCACAAAAACAGGTAAAAAGACAAATGAAATTCGCGGTGCCCTGCCAGATATTTCTAACTCACTGGAAAACTTAATCGGAACGTCCATTTTGTGACGTTTTCTGACGTCCCTTCTTCTCCAGACTTTCGCCGGCGTGATTTCTCCGACAAATTCTCCAAATTTGCGCCCAGCCTAAGTTTCCCAGCGAGTTACCCCCGTATTCACCATTAACTTTGACCCGGAGGTTAACCGGAAGTTCAAGCACCATAAGTTAGCAACCTGAACCGCAATACTGAAAAGTGGTATTCACCGTTAACCTGATAGCGATAGTAGTTGAACAGATGGTTGTTCAACCCATGAGTCAGGTGTAATCGCTCATTGGTCAAATTAGTCACATGATGGTCAAATTAGTCACGTGATGGTCAAATTAGTCACCTTGCTGTTTCAAATTATTTACCGATATGTTTGCTCATTTCCGGCAATTCCGCGTGTTTTTAGTTTTATCATTATGGAAAGAAAAGTTTTTTCTCGCTATGAAAACGAATTATTGATACAACTAGTATCAGAAAGAATAGACATTATTGAATGCAAAGAAACAAATAAAATTAATTGCATTAAAAGCACAAGCTTTTGATGAAATAGCAAAGTTTTTAATAATGATTTAAACGTGCTTCCTCGCTCGGCGCAACAATTGCGTCAGCGTTATTTAAACCTAAAAAAAAAAGCTACCAAAGGATCTGCAGAAATTCGGAGAGAATTAAGAAAAACTGGCGGCGGGGAATCATCTTCAACTAATCTGGATAGTTTAGAAGAAAAAATACTGGGCATGGGTGTCATCACCCAACCAATGCAGAATCCTTTTGACAGTGATGGCTGTCATTTGGATATTTCTTTTCAAGGTAGGCATACATTTAAGATGTTTTTATATATTAAGTATTATTTTATATAATATAGTATTCCTGCTTAATTCTAACTTTACTTTCAGATGTTGAGAGTTCTACTTGTGAATCTCCAAGTATAATTCAAAGCCCTTCTTGTACTCCATCAACACAAGTAAGTTAGTTTAGTTTTATGCGGTCAAGATTAGATTAATAGAAATATATTTAATTCAATATGCATGTGAGCAGTTATTTTTTAAATAAATGCAATCTCAGATATTTTTAATAAAGTAATTGGTTAATTTAGTATTTGACGCTAAAATGTGTATTGACTGTGTAATTAAAAATATGCATAAAAATTAAATAAAAAGATAAGTTTGAAATGTGTAATTATTCATGTAAAGAAAAAACAAGTTTCTTTTCTTTTATTATTTTTTGTAATTAAGATTAAGCAAAAGAGAAATGTCCTTCAAAGTGAAAATTTATCACAAAAATTATACCAGCTTATAATTTGTATTTCAGTTTTCTTTAAATATTTTTAAGTGAAAGAAATTATTTGAACATAGTTTTGAGCAATTAAATAAGTAAAAATATAATATGTAAACAAATTTATGAACTTAAATTACCCATTATTTATATACAATGTTTAAATATAATTAATGTATAATTACTGTGAAAATGTCAATTTTTGAATTATAAAATAGTCTTTGATTTCAAATTATAATTTCTGAAAAGTTTTTATTCAAATATCAAGCATCATAATTCTTAAATATAATTTACAAACATGTTCATAACTAATGTATTGGTTGAAGAGTATACATATTCAGAGAAAATAAGCATTATGTACAGATTGCCTTAAAATATTTAAAAATAAATAACACAGCATTTTTATGTATTTAATTAAATGTTAAATTATAATGAATAAACAAAACTAATAATTAAATTTTCTTTTAATTGCCAGGAAACAATTGATTTAAATTCTGCTCCAACGCTGAATCCAACGCCAAAAGTAAAATTTAGAAGATCGTTTGATCTATTTAAAAGAAAAAGCAAAGAACTGCTGTGAGTGATGCCGGAAAAGCAGCACAAATGATGATGGAAGAAAGTAAGCAGAGAATTGAACATGAAAAGAAAAAGAGTGAAAGGGAAGAAGAAGAGCACAATTTAAAAGTAGCAATACTGCAAAGACTTGGAATTAAAAGTTCAGCAAAGTTTACTAGTAAGTCATGAAATTGAGCTAAAAGTAAAGCAAAATGTGTCTATTAGTAAAGATATTGAAATAAAAGAAAAAATTTTAGATGTTTTAAACAAAAATCCAAAATAACTGTAAATCGTAAATAAAGTTTTATTTTTTGTTATTAATGATTGTTTGGTTTTCATTCCTTTGCAGAAATATTTTATTTAGTGCTTACTTATATACATATGTGGAAAATATTTTTTTTCAAATGATATTATGTAGCTTTATGACTAATTTTCTATAATAAAGACATGAGTAGTAAAATTGAAACTTTCCAAATATCTGATAAATATATATACTAATAATTACTAATAAAGTCTTCCGATATATTTAGCCATAAATTTACATTTTATTGATTCTAAAACTACAATACTTATGTATCGACACAATGGGTTTTTTTTTTTTTAAAGCAGCACTGAAACACAATTAAAAGAAACGCTGAACAAGCAATCTCCTTTTTGCAAATCCAGCCGAAGAATCTCGATGAGATGTTGCATTGACATTCAGATGTTGCTGTGTTGCAACTTGGTCACCAAAAGTATTTATGTACTGCTGTACTTCTGGATCTAAAGCGGCTCAGGATCTTCTACAAAAGAAAATAATTCACATTAAAATCAATGTAATATTTATATCTAAATTATTTAATATTCATTTGAAATATTTCTTCATTATCACCAATGATAAATTTCCTTATTATTTAATTACTTTACACAATGCAAAATTCTTTATTCATAAATGTTAATTCTCCAGAATTGATTTATTAAATAACTTTCAAGATACTTTTACAAACGTGGAAAAGTATCCACGTTTGTAAAAAGTATCCCAGATAACAAACCATGAATTTGTTAAATGCTTGGAAGTCCAATATTAAATTTATAGTCCTTATTAATAATAGAATATTTTTATCAAAAAGGTTTTTATGTAAAACATTTTGATAATTACCCATTTTGAGAGCTAAATTATGCAATACACAACAAGCAACAATTATGGTGGGTACATCATTGATGCTACACTTTAACTTTGTTTGAAGACATGGAAACCGCCGTTTCAAAACTCCATATGACCTTTCTACAGTGTTCCTTGTCAAAATATGAGCAGTATTGTACCTACAAAAAGTATAAACAATACATATTCTTGAAGTTAGAAGTCTCATGGAAAGCAAATGAGGTAATGTTTAATTAAATATATTAGTTTCCTAAAAATTAATATGAAACACTATTTTGTAAACTAGCAAAGAGAACTAAAATATTTTTTTATTGAAAGTTTCATTATTACCTACAAAAACACATAAGAATATTTATTATATAATTTCTTCAATATGAAAATTGGTTCTCAAAATTAACTCACAATGACACATTCTCAAACTTAAATTAAAACTTTAATGGTTGTCATATTCACTATATTGAAGAACTACATTTGAATAATGTTGATTCAGAACATTTAAATATACTTAACCTTTTTGCAATCATGAATGCTGGCTTCATGGTTACAAAAATGAATTAATCGGCAGACATTGGTTTGATATTAACTGCGAGACATTTATAGTTCATAATGAATAATTTTGAAAATAAGATATATTTTTAATTCTAATTTGCAGTTTTACATGTGGTTGAAGCATGAAAACTTATTTTTTGATATCATGGTGCATCATAACACATGTTTACTGATAAAATCGAAAGAAAGATAAAAGTTTTATCCATTTAATAATGTTTTGTTATGATCAATCATTTATAAACATCACTATATTCTTATGTGTTTGCTATCAGTCAGAAAGAATTAATTTACATATGTTAAGGATCTTAAAAAAATTCCAATCTCTGTCATTGTTAACTTGACAAGGGAAAAAATTGCAAAACACTGATAGTGACTATTCATAATTTAATGATTCATTCATTCAATTTTCTTTTCTAAATTCATGTTTTCAAATTTTTTCATAGCCTTGAGTTTATAAATTATTTAGAAAGCATATTAAAGAAGTCAATAAAAAGTTTTACACAGCAATGTTTTATAACATGAAACTAAAACTAACATACATCTAAATTAACATCAGAATGTAATTAAATAAAAAAAGAATTTATCTTATAGAAGAGTTGAAAATATAGAACTAATTGTGCAAGTATGAAATGATATTGAAGTTTGTTTTACTTCAACTAATAATGGAATGTTTATAATTTTATATTTCAATCAAACAAAAAAATTGTTACTAAGTAGAAATAATTTATTTGCTTTGACTAGTTCATAGTCAAGCTTCTCTTGAACATAGTTTTGTTAATATTTTTTTTAATATTTGTCTATCATTTATTGATATTCATCAAAAATAAATGTAATTATAAATATATTCAGTAGAAATCAATATTTATTCATTATGTTACTATAGGCATTATACAGGAATTTATTAAAATTTTTGATAAAATTGCAGAACTTCTTAGAAATATCTAAACATAAAACTCACCTTACTTCTTCTGGCATTGTAGGTTGGTTTATAGGAGTAAGTAAATATGCCTGGCAAGGATAGCCACTATCACCTAACAGATGGTATTTCCTATATAATGGAGAGTGCATCAATTCAGGAATTGTACTATTGCTGAGGATGGTACTGTCATGAGTACTTCCTGGCCATCTAGCCACAACATTTTGAATAGACAAGTCAGCTGTCACAATAGTTTGAGCGTTAAGTGAAAAGATGCCTTTTCTATTGCGAAATCTTTCTGCATCGATTCCCAGGTGAAAGGATTGGTACATGCGTACAATCAATACTTCCAATCACACTGGGAAATTGTGCAATTGAAAGAATTTCTCACTGATCTGTAAAATATAACTATTAAATTTTTTAAAAATTCTAAAATAAAAGCTTATTTAATTTTAATAAGTTATACGATAATTAAATATGAATAAATTGTACTAATAAATTATCTGACTAAGCATATTGGCAAAAATATCTTCAAATAGTGCCAGTTGTCATTATCAACATTTGAGAGGAGAAAATGAAGCTAATTTATATCTGCATTGAATAAAATAAATTCAAAATTCATTTAAAATTATAAAAATATAGGGCTTAAATAAATATAGATGTGACCATTAAGCGACAAAACTATCTAATTTTTCCATTAAAATGGTTAATGGAAAACATATAAGGAAAAAATAAAATTTAAATTATTAATTTTCGAGCAATTCCACAAAAATTACTAAAAATTCACAACTTTGTTCTTCCTTTTAATTTATAATTTTTGCCATAATTTCTTACATGCATTAATCCAAAAAAATCAAGCACTCATTTGAAAATTACTTTTTTTTAATAAAAATTCGTAATGCATGTTTTGATATTCATCACATATTGGATAAAAAAAACATTGCAGTAAAATAGAAAAATATAATATTATAATAAGAGAGGTACCATCCTATAAGGCAAATTATCATGCATGTACAAACATTTGAATCTGTTCTACCAAATAGTATAATTTTAACAATGAGAGTAGATCCATATATCTGAGTTAATCAGTCAAATATATTAATGAAAATTACATAAAATAGAACCTTTGAACATTCTTCATCTGTTTGGGGCATTCTAATATATTGTGGACACAATGAAGCAATAGCTTTGCTAACTCTAGAGATTACTCTAGAAATTGTCGATTGGCTTACTTTTGCCAAATCACCAATAACGAGTTGGTGAGCTCCCGTTGCGTAAAATCTTAATGCAATCAATAGTTGTTCAATGGGATTTAGAGCGTTATTTAGGTAACTATTTGGCTCTAATTCGTCTTTGATTTCACACAGCAGCTCTTCAATACTTGTTATTGTTAAGCGATACCGCTTATGAATATCTATTTCATCCGCGTCGAGAGGATTTTCTCTAATCTTGATTTCCCGTTTCCTCCGCTGTTCTAGTTGCTGTAGAAATTCTATGCGCTGCAAATTTGATAAATTAGACATTATACAGTTGAATAAAATCACACAACACAAATTTTGGCACAACAGTAAACAAAACAATATACAAGAGTTAAAAAGAAATGCGCATGATCACTTCGCATACATAAATTGCGCAGGCGCAGTCAGGTCTAACCTTGCTGAATAGGAAGGTACGGTTCTTGAACGCAGAGCAAGATTTTCGCCTCGGTTACTCCTCCTGAAGTTTATGGTGAATACCGTTTCAACTTCGACCCGGAATTTCGCTCGTACCTAGCGGTCCAGGTAGACGGTGAATACGGCCGTTAGAAATATCTGGCTGGGCACCGGCGGCACCACGAATTTCAATTGTGTTTTTACCTCGTTTTTATGCGCATCTCGTGTAAATGGCTTCAAATAAATTTATTAAATTTTCATTCTTTGAAGAGGAGCATTTAATAGAGATCAATACAGGAGTAAGTAGATTTAATAAATTTTAAATAATCCATAATCTTTTTCTAGATTTTAATTTATTTATTAATTTTATAAATCATGCAAAGATGTCTATGAGCACACAAAAGATAATAATTATTTTGATAAGCATATAGTGTGCTCATTAATCCTTCTATGAATAAATAAGAATGCACACAATATATTAAAACTTAACTAAATTTTATTTATCGAATTTTACGAAAATGCCTAAAAACATTATGAGTACAATATCTCTAAGGGAAAAAAAACGTGAATTCTCCTTTCCTGTTCCTCGTGCGCTATTCTATGGAGGTTGGTGTTGCCAATGTTCAGGTAGAAAAGTTTTCTAGCTGCTGATGCCAACTTCCGAGCAGAAGTGTTTCACCACATTACTCCCCCCCCCAAGTGCCTAAGGCACGAGGAGTTAGAGATATCGCGGGTTGAAACGGACTCTTCTGCCGGATCGCGTAGTTTGCACAGGGAGATCTTCGTTTACAGCAGAGTCTTGAATCACTTGACCAGGCATAGCTTTCGGAGAGTTCGGTGAAGCTTGGGTAGCAATGGGAACAGGAACTAAAGAATCAGAGGTTTCAGACATTAAAAATGCTGGTTTTAGTCGGTCGACATTGATGACAGATTCTTTTCCTTTAATGAGGAGAGTGTAAGTTTTATTAAGCCGTTTAAGCACTTGATAAGGACCATCATACGGACGAGTCAATGGAGATTTTACTGCATCCTGCCTCACAAACACATGAGTGCACGAATCCAAAGCTGGGTGCACGAAACATTTGGGGTTGATATGAGCTGAAGTGGGCACTGGTGCAACATTTCTCATGGACTCGCACAACTTTTGTAAGAAGGAAGCCGGATCCAGGGAAGTAGAGACACTTGTGGCCTGAAAGAAATCTGCAGGCAGCCGTATTGTTGTACCGTAAAGCATCTCGGCACATGTACCACCAAGGTCTTCCTTGTAGGCTGATCGAAGTCCTAGCAATGTAATGGGCAGGCTTGATGTCCACTGGACGTCATTGTGACACATTAATGATTGTTTTAATGATCGGTGAAACCTCTCAATTAATCCGTTCCCGGCAGGGTTGTATGGAGTTGTGCGAATTCGATGAATGCCAAGGATTTTGTTGAGATTCGTGAATAAGTTCGACTGGAACTGACGACCTTGATCAGTTGTTATGGTGGTAAGTATTCCGAATCTTGCTATCCAATTGGTAACAAAAGTTCGGGCGATGGTTTCTGCGGAAATGTCACGTATCGGAATTGCTTCCGGCCAGCGAGAGAATCTGTCCATCATTGTTAAAAGATAAGAATATCCTTCCGATGGGGGTAAAGGTCCGACAATGTCCAGGTGCACATGTTGAAAGCGTTGTGAGGGGACAGAAAAGGCTTGCAAAGGGCTATGATTGTGTCTGGAAACTTTTGATTTCTGGCAATCAACGCATGCGCGAGTCCATGCAACACAGTCTTTTGAAATTGAAGGCGAGACGAAACGAGAGAGAATCAGTCTTTTAGTTGCTCGTACTCCTGGGTGAGAAAGTCCATGGAGGGAGTCAAACAGAGTTTTTCGAAGTGGGGAAGGAACAAAAGGGCGGATTCGATCGTTGGTTACATCGCAAAATAATTTAAGTCCTGGGGACAGTTCCATCTTCTGTAGCTTTAAGGAACTATCCGAAGTTGATAGTAATTGAGTTAGTTCTGCATTATTTTCCTGGATTTCAGCCAAACGTGCGAAATCGATGGCGTCATTACTATTAATGGCGAAAATCCTTGATAAGGCGTCGGCAACTGGGTTGTTGGATCCAGAGACGTGTTGAATGTCAGTGCTGAATTGAGCAATAAAATTCATATGTCGAATTTGTCTAGGAGATGCACAATTAGAATTTTTCTTAAACAAAAATGTAAGTGGACGATGATCAGTAAATATAGAAAAGGTTTGACCCTCAAGGTTGTGCTGAAAATGTTTTACAGCAGAATAGATTGCCAATAATTCTCTATCATATGTGCTGTATTTGGTTTCAGCTGGCGTCAGTTTCTTGGAGTAAAAAGCTAAAGGCTGTAAGCCATTGGCACTTTGGGAGTGTAATACTGCTCCTATGGCGATATCGGAAGCATCTACCATTAATGATAGCTTCTGATCAGGGAATGGAAACCAAGGGTGACTGAATTCTTTAAATCGCTTTTGCATTTTTCAAACGCGGCAGTTGTTTCCTCTGTCCAAAAACAGGTCGTTTGTCATTCTTTTTAGAGTTTTTAGAAGTGAATGAAGTGGGGCTTGAGTAGCTGCGGCCTTAGGCAAGAAACGACGATAAAAATTTAACATAGCTAAAAATCTTTTAAGGTCAGACAGTGTTTCAGGCTTAGGGAAGTTAGAAATTACTGCGGTCTTTTCGGGAAGAGGGCTTACGCCAGTGGGTGTTATTAAGCAACCAAGAAATGTTACTGAAGTTTTTCCAAGCACACATTTAGAGGGGTTCAATTTTAATCCGTATTCGCGGAGTTTATCAAAAATGGTGCGAAGGTGTTTAACATGTTCATCTTCGGTTGCCGATGCTATAAAAATATCATCGAAATAGGGGACGCAAAAATCCAATCCGTAAAGCACTTGATGTATAAATCTTTGGAAAGTTTGACCGGTGTTACGAAGTCCAAATGGCATTTTAAGGTATTCGAACAAACCGAATGGGGTGGTTACAGCAGTTTTCGGTACGTCCTCAGGATTGACGGGAATCTGGTGATACGCTCTTGCCAGATCGAGGGTAGAAAAAATATTTTTGCCAAAGAAAACCTGTGTACAATCCTGAATATGGGGTACAGGATACCTGTCAGGAGTTGTCACAGCGTTCAAGCGACGATAGTCGCCACAAGAGCGCCAATCACCGTTAGATTTGCGGACCATGTGGAGGGACTGGCCCAAGGGCTTTTGGAAGGTCGAATAATTCCTTGAGACATTAGGTATTCGAACTCTAAACGTGATGCTTTGAGTAAGTCTGGGGCCAAACGGCGAGGTCTGGAAAATACAGGGTCCCTTAGTTTCAATGTGATGGAAAATTTCAAAACTTTTAAGTTCATTTGTTACTAAAGAGGGGTTTGTAAGCTCAGGATACTCACCGAGTAATTTTTCAAATTTGGAATCGCCGATAAGTACGGATATGTTGGAATCTAGGAAAATTTTTTAAAAGATATGCCGTTTGACGAGAGAGACGTCCGAGAGTCGATCAGGCGGTTATTTTTGACATCGACAAGTAACTCAAAATGTTTAAGAAAATCAACACCTATAATTGGCTGGCTTACGTCAGCAATTACGAATAACCACGAAAATTTTCGGCGGAGATTTAGATCAATAATGAGGCGTTTGTTGCCAAAAGTAGAAATTTTAGTGCCATTTGCTGCATATAAATCTAAATTTTCAGAGGGTGTGGTTTTTGGAGCATATTTTTTAGGCAAAACAGATATGTCGGCTCCTGTATCAATTAGAAATTTTAATTTTGAAAACGGGTCGGCCAGCAGGATACGATTCACTTGGCGGTCGCTAGATTGGCCAGTGAGCGATCGCCCGTTTAGTTTCCCGATTGATGAAAAGAACATGGAGCTTGGCACTTTCGCGCTTGATCACCGAAATTGACATGATAAAAACAGAGTTCATTCGTACGTTCCTTGTAGTGATTGAAGTTAGTGCGAGAGCGGGAACTATTGCGAGATCTGCTGCGTTGAAATGATCGGCGGAAATTACGCCTAGGGCTACGGGAACTGCGTTCCAGAGCGGTGCTTAATTCGCTAACTTGTTGAGTTAACTGCGCTACCTGGAGTTCCAAGCGAGCCGTGACAGAATCATGAGAGTTAGGGGTGATAGAATGTACATACGAAGGGATAGCTAAATCGCTTATTTTGTCAGCAACTGCGGCTATTTTATTCAAATCATCCTCACTGAAAGCGGCTAAAATAGTCTGCGAGTTATATGGCAGTCTTGTGAGCCATAATGAGCGTAAAAGTGCTTCAAAAAGCCATAATGAGCGTAAAAAGCTTAGTAATTGTGAGGGTCTTTGGTCACCGAGTTCTACTCCCTGCAATAACGTTCGAATTCTAGATGCTTCACTTTCGGAATGAACAGAAATGAGACGTTTTTTTAAGGCATCGTATTTTTCGGTAGTAGGTGGTTTTTCTAAAATGTCGTGTACCGAATTTAGTATATCGGGATCTAAGCAGGATACAACATGATTGAATTTTGTTAGATCGGAAGTTATATTCGCTAGGAAAAACTGTGATTCCAACCTAATAAACCACAGGGAAGGGTTAGTTTTCCAGAAAGGTGGTATTTTTACCGAAACGTGTGCAACCTGTGAAGATGTGTCTTCGGAGGGAGAATTTTGAGCAACGGAAGAATCATCAGATAAAGGCATGGTCAAAATTTAGCAGAAAAATAATTACAAAGTATACAAATCAATAATAGGGAAATGAGTATAGTTTCGAATATCAAGATATATAAATGAAAAAATGCAATAAACACAAAAATATTGGTTATGAAATATAAAAGAAGTAATGAGTATTTATATAATACAATATAGTAAATCAAATAATAAAACTCAGCATGATGCGAAAGGATTGATAAAATTGTGGAGTAGTTAACAGAATGTAGCTCATGGGAGAAAAATATGTACACATTATTTAAGTGAAAAAACTTTGCGTTAAAATATACACAATTTTTCCAAGAAACTGACCCCAGTAAATAACCAAAAAGCGCATAACGTTACGTTTAAGAAAATTATAAAAAGATCCTACCTGCATCCTAGAAGTTATGGATGAGTACAAATCAGCACTGACATTACTTATTCTCATAGAACTGTAGATGTTGATCCAAAGGAATTCGCGTCGAAGTATGCGTATTCAAATTATGGTCACCAGATATAGTGTGCTCATTAATCCTTCTATGAATAAATAAGAATGCACACCATATATTAAAACTTAACTAAATTTTATTTATCGAATTTTAAGAAAATGCCTAAAAACATTATGAGTACAAAATCTCTAAGGGAAAAAAACGTGAATTCTCCTTTCCTGTTCCTCGTGCGCTATTCTATGGAGGTTGGTGTTGCCAATGTTCAGGTAGAAAAGTTTTCTAGCTGCTGATGCCAACTTCCGAGCAGAAGTGTTTCACCACAAGCATAAAAAAGCACCATCATGAAAGATATTCAACATTAGTTTTATGAAACATTTGGAAAACTTGTATCAGGTAATTATATTGATTATTAAAAATTGAATTTTAATGCAAATGAAATAAATTAAAATCGCGTTTATTTTCTTTTACTTAATAAACCTTTATGTTGATTTAGATATAATGCTAAGCAAAATTAATTCCAAAATTGAATATATTTTATAATAACATATTCAAGTTTGGAATATATTTATGTAATTAAAATAATTTATTCTTTTATTTTAATTAAATAGAACTTGATTTTTATATAATCAAGAAACGCTTATATTTTTGTTACAGATTTATAATGTTGATGTTATTTATGATTTTTATAAGAAGTTTTAATTTTATTTTATTAAACATTATGGAAATATTCTATTAAAAAAATTATATTACTAAATAATATATTTTACATATATAATAAAATATGAATGTCAATATTTCCTGGAAATTTTTAATTTGGAATTTGATTCTTAGAAATCTGTATGAAGCCTGTTTAATTGCTTATAATTGATAAATCATCCGCTTTTGTAAAATATTAATATTTTTAATTTAATTTATGGAATACACTGAAATGAATTAATAAAGAGAAATTGTATAATTATTTAATAATTTGTGTATGCAAAACAATTTTTAAATAATTAAATTTTTAAATATTCTGGAATGCATTGCAATTTTCAGTTCTTCCAAGAAATAAATTATACTACTACTTGTGGTATCCTGAAGTATTATTTAAAATACATTACATTTAAAGTAATGTTATAAATCAATGATTTTGACTAAATTTGATTCATGAATTTTTTATGAAATATAAGCTAGTTTAGTTAGATAATTATAAGTTAATTTAGAAATTATTAGAAAATTATCAAAGCAGAAAGAGAAAATATTATATGCAATTACGTATTTTAAAATTTTATACAAATAAATTAAGAAATATATACGTAAATAAGCCGCTATAATTTCACAAAACTCATATTCTGCTTCAAAAAAATTTATTTAATCTTTCAATATAAATAAATTAAGAAATATATACACAAATAAGCAGTTATAATTTCCCAAAACTCATATTCTGCTTCAAAAAAATTTATTTAATTTTTCTATACAAATGCAATTACAGAAAAATGTCAAATTGAAAAATTACGTCACAAGTTCAATAGAAAAACAACGTCACATATTCAGATGACATAGCGTCATTACTTCGTCCTCCAGAGTTCACGAGGAATTCTCCCAGCACCGAATTCTGGGAATTTCACCAGAGAATTTTGCTGTAGTTTGCGCCCGGCCGTAGTTTGGTTTCACTTCACATGATTGACGGTAGTAATTGATTATTGTTTATTTGTAGTTTTTCCTAGTGGCTGTTCATTTTAGACTAGTCGCCGTAATTTGAAGCAAGGAGTAGTCTGAACGTTGTTATTATATAAAATAAGATCTGTATATATTAAAATATTTTTGTGGCTGCTTTTCCTTTAAAGAATCATTATGAAGAAAAAAGTAACTATATTTTTTATATTTCGAATTAAAATAGATTTTCATAATCAAAAAGATTTATATCTTTATATAACAATTTTCAAAGGTATAGATTATATCTTAGTGAGTGAAAATTGTCTCTTAAATAAAAAATTAATATCTTAAATAAACTTCATTTTCTTTTATTCATGTTATTTATAAGGAAAACGTTGTTCACCATTAATTATCTGTTAGGAATTCTATTACCTTAATTTTAGTGCATCATTTTACATGTGTAATTTAAGTATAATTATTAAAATAAGAGAAGGGTACATTTTTTTTTATGAAATTAGAATATTTGGATACATTATTTTATTTTGGCAGTGATAAATATTGATTAAAGCTTAAGCTATGTAATTTTTCCTTACTGTGTTCATAATTTAATAATTAAGAATACAGAATGGAAAAATTATATACATGTTTCACTGCATATTACCATATGGTAGATAAAAATCGGATTCTTGCAGGATATTAAGTGCAATTGTCAAGTCAGTGTTTAATGTTTTTCAATCATTTGATTCAGACATCATTATTTTAAATTTTTTTTTTAAAGCTGATATTTATGTTTCTGGTATTCAATGAAAAAATTTAATTTAAATATTCTATTTTGAGTTTCTGTTATTATTGAGTGAAACTATTTTTATTACTATTAAAAAAATTAGCAATGATCTTTTATTTTATATCCTATGTCAGAGCTTGGCATGACTGTCGTAAGTCTTAGACAGGCAAACCAATAGTTCTGAAAGACGAACAAAATGAGAATTGTTTTTTGCGGAATTGACTGCTGCTACATCACTAAGTCCAGAACAAGTGGTCTACAGACATGTCAAAGACACTGCATAGATGGCAAGTCGGGGTGTTTGCCAAACCAAATCTGTAAATGTTTTAAAAGGTAGTCATGTCCTGCTTTAATTCTAAAGTTGGCTACTCCATCAGCCCCGGACAGGTCATGAGGGGTGGGATTTTCCATCAACTCCAACTTTTACCCTCTACCAAACCCATAAAAAACCCTCTAAGAATCACTTTAAATCTAGCATTGACGATTCTTTTAACACTCTAATAGTGAACAGGTGGATCAAGCTATGGGATGTTGTAGCCATTCTTGGCCAGAGAATCTGCAATAATTTTATTCCAAGCACTTTTTATGTGAACAAATTTTGATAGTCCAGGATCATCTAAAATCCTAAAAAACAATTGATTGGTATTTTGTTTTACATTTATTAGAATAAATTCTAGTTTTGTCACATGAAACAATATCATACACAGACTGTGAACAACTGATATTGATTTTTTTTAATTTGTCATTATTTTACACTAATTTGCTTTTTTAAATTTTGGTAAATTGTGAAATATTGATTATAAATATAACTTTTGAATTATCATGTAAATTTAAATGCATATGACTCTTTGATGTACTCAGAGAAGGTTCTATTTCATCATGTTTCATATAACAATTAAAGTGATTATTTTTCTTATAATATTAATGTATTCTGGAGTTGAAGTTTTTAGATTTTCTTCTCACTGTTTTACCGTAGGTCCCAATCTAATTAGCCCTCGTGTGCAAAAAATGACTGTTGAGCGACAAACGAAACCAAAACCAAACATTCTCACTGTTTTGCAAAAACTTCATTTTCAGATTAAAATAAATGGTGCAGGATCTATTGTGAATATATCTATTGTTTAAAATAATACAAAACTGAATATATATATACTTTGAAATGCTCAAATATGTATATTTTATCATTTATAATAAGACAAGCAAGTGATTTTCTCAGTGACAGCATTTCTTGGTTGCCCTTCCCAAACACCTTTACTGTAATTCTTATCAATGCAAGAGTTTTTAAATCATTGTGTAAGTTATTGTAGCAGATGTTTTGTTATTAAAGATTAAATTCATTTTATCTTCATGCTGTTTTTCTGTCAAGTCTTGTCAAAAGTAAAAAATTCATGCCTTGAAATCAATTCTTCCTAATTCTAAATGACTACAAACATCTGATTTTCAAAAAATAACAGGGAATATAATTTCACAGCTTTTAATGTTATGGAATGACAAACAAATCAAATATACAGTTAAAAATATCCTTATTTATAACAAGATGTTAACAAAAATTGTTTTATTTATAAATTTTAAACTAAAATTGCCATCTTTTTTTATCTAAAATTTTCGAACATAATACAAAAAATGTTATAAAAATAAAATATCTTGAATATAATATAAAAATATAAAAGGTGTTCAATTAAATAATATTCATTGTTCTTTGAAATGATTGTTTTAATTAACTGAATAATGAGTAGTATTATTGTCTATATTGCAAAATGTGGAATTATAGTGTTAGTGGAAAATATCTTGAAAAGCATCATAGTTTGAAAAAACTACTTAAATCTTCAAATCAAACTATACTTAAAAATGAACTGTATCATTTTTGTTCTATAAACTTACTTTTCTTATAATCATTTGAAATTATAGACCTAAAATATTATGTTAGTAAAATTTGAAAACTTTTCATTTTGTTTTGTTCCATATACATGGTGTGTAATATTATCTGATCTTTTGCTCTAATGTTAGTGTTTTAATGATTGTTGATACTTTAGTAAATATTTAACATTTCATTAGGTACTTTTAATGGGCAAAAGTGGCTCTGGCAAAACAAGCATGCGGTCCATAATATTTGCCAATTACATTGCTAGAGACACAAGACGATTAGGAGCTACAAGTACAGTTGTTTATGCTATCTTATACATTGAAATTCTCTTTATTATTTTCTAAATAATATATATATATATAATAAATATTAATTGCAATTTTAACATTAATTATTTATATACCAGTTATCTTGGCAATTCCTTTTATGATTTGCAAACTGAATATTCCTTAGGTGCTTTATGATGATGTAATGTTATCTAAAATGAAAATGAGAAAATGGTGTGTGCATGTATATACGATACATGCACACACCATACATGCACTATATGAAGTTCAGCTTTTTTGATATGAATTTATATTTTCATGATGTAGTAAAATATTTAATTCTTACTTTCAGGTGATCATAAATCTGTTTTAAAGTGAGATGGATAGAAACAAACAATGCACATCAAATGTTAAAAAAAAATGAAATATTGTATATATATTTTTATAGTAAAGTATAAATGCTAAAATGAGTTTTGCTGTTTAAGATATCTCACTCTAACTTGTTAAATATGAACTATACCAACACTAAAATGTTTTACAATTGACAAAAAATTAATAATTTAAAAAATAAATTGACAATTTAAACATTTATGTTCAGAATTGAAGATTTATTTATAAAGTCATTGGTATCAATTTTAGTTGAATTATTAAGGGTTGGAAGAAAAACTTAAATGTAAAGCCAATCAAATCAAATGTTTTTAATGTTATTGATAGGTCTTTTTAAAGTTATGTAATTTTGTATAATTGTATAAGAACTATTGATTTCTATCGTTCATCTCTGATTTTACCATTAGATGCTGTTGATTATTAATTTGTTCACAAAAATATTTTTCTAATTTTTGATTTTTGAATAGTTTTTTCCTCACTTGATAAGCTTATATATTTAAGATTATTGTCTTATTAATGGTTGCTTTGATTTATTTTTTATTATATATAAAGTGTTATGAGTTCATACATGTAAAACATGTTTTTAATTCCTATTTATAAGTATCCAATAAGTTATTAAATATATAAAAAAAACCAACGGAAGTATAATTTATAACATTTGCAAAAAAAATACCGTATTTTCCTGTATATAATTCGCAGCAGCGTATTATCCGCAAGTCTCTTTATTCAAACAAAGGAAAGCGTAGCATAATCCGCAATGGTGTATAATCCATGGCAATTTTTCCGTAATTTGAATAGTTGAAAATGTATACTACGGATAATTTAGTGTCAAATAAAATTAAAAATATTCCTTATAATTAAAAGAGTAAATTCTATGTAAAAAAAAAAACATTTATAATTATAAAGATCTGTTTGAATCCACTGCAACACAAAGTTCGATTAGCTGTGATGAAAGCACAACATTGATCATTGTCCAGGAAGATTCTAGTAAAACTTAGCGATTTTTAGATTTTAATAACTTTTAAAGCAAGATTAGACATATTATAAAAATAAACTATATTTGTTTGGTTAATAGTTAAATAAAAGAAATGGATTGCTTTCTAACTGCGCATAGAATACTTTTTTTCTTTTCTATCTTGCCTGCTTTGTTATTCCCCTTACATTACATGTTTGTCGAATTTTTTCATTTGCTTTCCCTATAGTTTTCAATCTACTTCAATTTACTCTGTAACTTAATAATTTTCACTTCCCTAAGACAATATATGAATTTGAATTTTTTCAGAGTGAAACAGTTCAGGTCAAGACAGATAGGTTTGAACTTGAATTCGTTTTTGAACATAATTGGACAATGCTGATTATAATTAAAATAAGTCAATTGAGTATTGGTGCCATCTGTTATTTATTCTATGAAAAATAAACTGCATTTCTTTCAAAACTTTATTGTAAATTTTTCTGATGAAAAATATTTTTTTGCCAGATTATCCGCGGCGGCGTATAATGAGCAGAACGAAATTCGGAACTTTAACACATAATCCGCAGATTATATACAGGAAAATATGGTATATTACCTTCATTGATATGCTTAATAATTGAAATAATGAAAAATATAATTTATCTTTGCAGTTGATGTGGAACATTCTCATGTCCGTTTTTTGGGAAATCTTGTCTTAAATCTGTGGGACTGTGGTGGTCAAGAGGCGTTTATGGAGAATTACTTTGCAAGCCAGAGAGATAACATTTTTCGAAATGTAGAGGTAATTTGAAATACTTGTCTGTTATTAAAGGAATTGACGAATTTTTACCCTGTTTGATATTGTAATCTATAGTCGTATAATAGAAAGACATAATTTTTAAAATGTGAATGCATGTTGCATTAATTTTAGATATTTTATAATTATAATGATAACTATTATATTGCTTGCTGAAAATTTCATATATAAGTATCTTTTTCAAGTATTAGTGTACTGTTTTCTCAATTAAATGAAAAAATTACCATATTTTTTACATTTAAAATTCTACTGATGAATTGTGAAATTTTATGTTTTTACATTTCAATTATTTTTTTATTGATATGTGCAGGCAATTTGTGTATGTAGAAAATTTTCTTGCTTGATAAATTATTATATAAACAGCTATTAATGATGAAATTTATGATTCATAAGTATTTCTTTGAACTTAGCTCTTTATTTACGAAATCAATAGTGTATTATTTGAAAAAAAAATGTTATAATTTTTTTTTTTATCTTCTGTGTTCAATTGAAAAGTAATCTGGGATAGTATACTTTACGTATTAAAAAGACAAATTGAAACTAATAACATATAATTACATTATATTATACACATTTATTTTGAATGTGCATGTTTTGTTCATAAGTGTAACTACCTTTTTTTATTTGAAGTGTTAAATTTGAAGTTTCATTCAAATTCTTTTCAAATTCATATTCTGCTGGAATTGCTCACATAATGTGTCAAGTAATTTTATCTGGATCTTTCATGCCAGTTTAACAATTTCAGCAAAGTAGTCGAACAGTACACATATATTTTTAATATTGAATTTCATAAAATTGGAATATTTGATAAGTATTTAGTTCGAAAAAAATTTAGCATTAATGTATTCACCATTGAAAAATTGAAGTTATTTTTTGAAGTGTTAAGAAAGGTTTCAGTACACATTTAAATAGTTAAACAATTTTCTTTCAAACTGAGTGTTATTCTGCATCCTGAAACATGGCAAATATATCAATCATAAAAAGTGTCTCATTTTAAAAATTAAAAAAAAAATTTTGTTTAGAAAAGTTTCTCTATTGATTTATTTGTTTTTGGTGATTGAATGTTACACATTCTTTAAAAGCATTTTTTCTCCATTGTTACAAATAACTGTAGAAAATAATACTTTATTAAGAATACCTGTTTTTCATGTTTGATTAATAATTTATTTACTTATAATTAATTATTTTAGAAAAATAGAATCAAATATAATATTAATATTTTGTTTTTTTATCAATATTAATATCAATCATAATTAAAGTACTTATGAAAGTAATGTTTTTATCACCTTTAGAAATATCTAATGCTTTTGATTATTTCCAGGTTCTTATTTATGTGTTTGATGTTGAATCTCGAGAATTAGAAAAAGATATGCATTATTATCAATCTTGTCTTGA